>CM067367.1:118912135-119207221 GCA_034401795.1 Chaetoderma sp. LZ-2023a
GGGAGGTAGGGGGGGGGGGGGCGGCGGCGGGCATGCTTTTATTTCGATTTTTGGTGGTGGGCCGTTCCCGGAGGTACTGCAATACCGGGCCAACCCGCGGCGAGGATGGAGCAAGCTCCAGATCACTCGCCCCCTTGCAAAAATCAGTTTAATATCGATGTCACCCATTGGGCGACGTATCAGATATTAAGCTGATAAGAACAGATACTACACTTTGATCTTAGCCAAAAGGCCGAGAAGCGATGCCGCAACCGACTAGTAGGGAACGAGCTGACTCGGAGCGCGTCGGTTTGTGCTGCGGGATAGGCTCGTCCAGTATCGTTGGCTAGCCGGAGAAAAAATATGGAACGGGCTAGAAGGCTTGTTTATATGATAAAATCAGTTATGGTATACAGGATTTGCAACAAACTGTATATTAAATCCATTACAGTTTACAGGCTCACTAGGACTGTACATAGCTATGAGTAGGTCGCTCATACAGCCATATTTTATGAGTTCAATAAGTTTTTATAGTGAGCTGAGCCAGCCCCGTATGCCAAAAATAGTAGGTTGATAGAAAGCTAAAAAATAGTTGGAAAAAACTAAAGATGCCATTCTGTTTGATTACTAAATATTGTATGGTATATAGTCATTTTAATTGCATTTTAAGTGTTAACATATTAAAAACTTAAATACTAATACTGGGAAATTACTGTACTAATCATTATCTACATGAGGCATCTGGTTACCGTTCGTGTAGGAGACTTCATGACAACACAGACATGAGCCTGTACATTTTCTCAGGAATGTAGAGATGAAGATATAGATCGGCTCTACACCTGGTAAAAGAACACACATTTGCAATAGGATGATCTGTGTTGTGTTTAGATGCTTTTTCTTGTCGAGTTATTAATTCAGGTCAAATATAACTGGTGCTTAAGTAGATTAATGCTCTCTCACCTCAAATTCCGATAATCATAGTAAAAAATACAGAAGTGTTTAAATATTCTGAAACTAATCTGAGGATGAAGTTGCAACAGCTTCCGGGTAAATTAATTTTATAATATTCAACGAGAATTCTTTGTTTCAGATCTGTTAAAATATTTGACAATGTAAAGAATTTGTTGTATTTAGTTTTTTAGGAATGACGATTTGATGGCATTAATTAACCATTATGATCCGAAACCCCTACCCCATCATCACCTATTAAACTATGTTAAAGATATATACACCTGTGCAAAAGTTAAGCACCAGCAAAAACAATACAACGTAGAAACATGATGGTACAACTAGGCTGCCATACTTTTTGTCCCCGCGTTAGCTAACATAATTCCAAGTACGAAATGCACATGCATGCATGACTTCACGCCGCTTGATGTCCGTGCGTGGCGGGAAACAGCACACGTGTTCAGTTATGTAAAAGTCCAGTTTGAGGTGTAGAACATTACATACAGATTTAGGCGACAAGATTAGGAATTTTGTGTTCATGACCGTGGTTTATTTGTACAGAGAGAATTAGCTCTTGATTGTGAACAGCTATGGCAAGACGAAGGTTAAGTGATCGTGTGAAATGGCAAATCATAGGCATGCATACCACTGGTATGTCATGCAGAGAGATTGGCAGACAGCTGAACATTAACCATACTGTAATCAGTCGTTTGATTGCAAAACATGGGCAAACTAACGAGGTGAAGGACAGGCCTAGATCTGGAAGACCGAAGAAGACTACTGCCCGTGATGATCGAGCCCTAGTACGCCTTGTTAGGAGATCTCCATTCACCAACAGCAGAGTGCTCAGCCAGCAATGGGAAGCGCGCAATAGAGTGTCAATGTCTACCTTCAAAAGGAGACTGTATGCTAGGAGACCTGTCAGACGTCCTCTCCTCACTGCACACCACAAAGAGGAGCGTCTGAGGTGGTGCAACGAAAGAAGACACTGGAACATGAGATCCTGGAGACGGGTACACTGGTCCGATGAAAGTCGGTTCCTGCTTCATGCCACAGATGGTCGAACTCGTGTATGGAGGTCCAGACGCACGGCGTACGACCAACGTAACATCATGGAAGAAGTTCCATTTGGTGGAGGTTCCGTTATGATATGGGGGTGCATCTCATTTGATTGTAAGCTGGATCTGTTGACTGTACCTGGAACACTAAATGGACAGATATCAAGATTCCATACTGGATAGAGTTGTGGTCCCTCATTTTGTAAATCATGCACCTGGAACCCACCCTATATTCATGGATGACAACGCCCGACCACATCGTGCTAGAGCTGTGCATGAATACCTCCGCCAAAATGCCATCGAAACCCTACCATGGCCAGCAAGGAGCCCTGACATGAACCCTATTGAGCATATCTGGGACATTCTGGGAAACATGGTGAGAAGGAGGGATCCTCCTGTGCAGAACCTACAGGAATTAACAGACGCACTCCATCTTGAATGGCAACGAATACCACAATGGCGTATCAGTCGGTTGGTGACCAGCATGAGACGTCGTGTCCAGGCCGTCATCCAGGCACAAGGTGGATATACCCGGTATTAATAATGACAGTCTCAAACTCGTGCACAGATGTTAAACTTCATTTTCAGACACCATTAACGACAATCTAGCCACGTGTGTCAACTGTAGGGCAATAGTTGTCAGTTGTGTCAACGTAACCATATTCAGGCCTCGTTTTCAAGTTCAAACAAAAACATACAGTGTTTCCCCACCATCATAATCAGCATTCCTCTAGTTGCATTATTACCTCTTGCACTAAGATGGATGGGTACATAAATGTTTATGCTATTGCTTTCTTCATAGCACATGAATATACCCTCGCATGTGCGTAAAAATAGGGTGGTGCTTAACTTTTGCACAGGTGTATATGTACTGTTGGACCTTGAGCTTTAATAGTATATGTGACTGTGTGAACCTTTTCGAGGTGACAATGGCATTAAGTTTAATTCTTTTCAGAACATTCAAAATGATTTGAACGAATAGCTTCTATGATATTCTGTATGCCAAGATAAACAATTTGAGTTTAACAAAGCATTAAATAAAACCAGAGCTACAAAAATTAAGAAACTTCTGTCAATTTTATGATTTCATTAATATAAAAACATACATAAAAGCATAATTGATTGATCAATAATTCTTAGTAACGACTTAGAATTTCTTGGGAACAATGTCAGACGTCTTAAATTTTGATATACTAACTGACTGATATAGAGTCTGACCGATATAGAGTCTGACCAATATAGTCTGACCGACTTATACTCAATGCAAATAAAAGCATATACTGGTATTGATTTAATCTCAATCAGGTTAAGAGCTTGACCATGAGAAAACTAACTTACAAATAATATTTGAGTCATAAATAAAAATCCTTGTCCAATGATACAAAATATATTAGCAAATACAAGTGCATCATCATTTCAAGCGAAAGCAAGCATTTGTCAAAGGTATTGTTCAAATTAATATAGAATACATACAAATATTATTATTATTATTATTATTATTATTATTATTATTATTTGGTATAATGGCTATGCAGGCAGTGGGACATAGCTTTTAATTTATCTTTCATTGCACCTTGATGATTTTCGCTAGGCATATTGGCAATGTATAACAAATTACCTGCTACATCCCAACAATTGTTTGCAAACTGGGCCCCAGTATGCAACACCTCTTATTTTTAGCCGTATGCGGATATTACACAATGCACAGAGCCGCTTCACTTTATATCGGTGCAAGCATACACACCCACTTTAAAGACTCACAAGTTAGAACGCTGAGGTAGTGAATACGATAATTCATTTTCAGAGCATTAACTGAATTCGTTCGATGCAAGCTTTTGCCTAATTTCATATTAATATATACGATTGTCTGTGAAATCTGCACAACTGGCTGTAAACCGGATCCAGATGAGCAAAATTCCCTATTTTCATGCGAATATTCCATGAAGTGAGCTCATTCACACTATAGATTTGTACGCCTATACCTTCGGCTAAACGATTCATGGATCACAAGACTGTGGTAGTGAGTGAGTAGTGAATAAGATAATTCCTCCGAGCATTCATCATAAACCGACTTCGTTCAGCTTTAGGCTTTGCGTAATTTCATATAATTGTAGAATGATTGGCTGTGACCTGGGTCACTCTGACAGTAATATCTTATTTTTATGCGCATATACTAAAATAAACACAACACATTCACTCTATGTATTTACATGTCCGGTTTAAAGACTCGCACAAAAATCCGGTGGTTGGGTTACCATAGCGATAGGATAATTGGACAGCAACGTATTAAATATACTGCATTTGTTGTCTTCTAGGACTTCCCTAATTTCAAATTGCTACAGAAATGATCAAAGTACGGAATCGTGCAAAACATAATAACATGAACTAAATTTATAATACAGTAAAACTTTTCGAAACTGACCCCTAGTGACTAAGAAATATATATGTCCAGTTTGGAGATTTCCGTTTCACAGGGGAAAAATACCTATAGATATGAAAATAGAATTTGATTTGTGAGATATCTTGAGGTTAGACGTTCAATGGTCAAGATAATATAAATTTTTGCTTAGTAAATGTTAATTTGCAGGCGGACAGAAGACTTTTTGAAAATTTAATGCTGGTATGACTGGCTCTGTCACTCCAGTGGTAAATTTTCAAAAAGTCTACTCTTGGCCCGTAAATTGGGATTTCTCGATTGAACTGTAAAGGATGTTTTTGGCCGGCTTGACCACAAAAGAAATTAAGACGTCTTCGGTTTATAGAGGGTTCAGTTTGAGAAAGTTTCACTGCATTATCACAAAGTCCCTGTGCAATGCGATTCATGTCTTCAGATGGAGGGACACACAGACCGATGGATGAATGCAAAAGGAATCTCAAAGATGGATGGAGCTACAGATTTATGGATACAGAGAAGTGTAGCATAATTCACTCACAGGGCTTGAATTTAAGCGTAGACTGAGGCTGTTATAAATTTGTATTTTGACCTATATAGTAGGCCCTAGCGAGCATTTGTATGATAAACCTTACATGTCCACTACACAATAACTAATATGCACGAAGCAAAGAAGGCAGATTATGTAGTGTTTGTAGGTTACATGTCAAGATGTCTTGAAAACTGACATTTTTGTTCAGTAAATGTCCACTTAAAGACCAAGAGAAGACATTTAGAAAATTCACCACTAGAATGACTGGGTCGATAATCAAATCATCGGGCAGAGTTACAGTTCACAAGGCCTGCTAGCTCATGGCTCCGCCAGCTTAATTTCAAGCCCTGCGATTGGAGAAATAATATATTAATACAGTCAAATCTGTCTATAATGGTCACTTGCTTTGGGGGGGGGGGGGGGGCCACAAGATACTGGCTTGACAGACAGACACACACAAGAATTAGGTTTAAGGGAACACAATCATTTGGCACCAAATCTGATCTACCACAGCTAGGGACTTGCATTAATTTATCACTTGTTCGTAGTGATAATTTTTTTATGTTATATACAGTTTCTGCCACTGACAAGGTTGACTGTATACAGTTTAGTAGTTTAGAATTGATGTTAGTAATAATGACCAATAGCTGTCCACATTGAATATCATACCAGGTTCGACTTTTATATAATCCTCACGATCTATCTACAAATTTCTTAGCAAGGAAAAACAATTGCGACTCGCTATAGTGCTGTCAAAAGCACCCAGAAATATCAAGAAACTTGGCCTACGGACAGACAAACAGGCCAAGTTATACTAGTTGCATCTCACAACTAAAAATAAGTGCTGAAACCTGATTAGAATTCAAGATGGACACTGCATGGTTACAACTTTAGTCGCATGCACAGTTCAAATCTTTGACAAATCAGGGACATAAATATTTACTATTAGTCAAACCTGGCCATCACGGACACACTCTTAGTGGCAAATGCCAATGGTTCTTTAATCAGTTAATCGGCCGGCCGGCCACTAAATGGTCTTGAGGAAACACCAGTTGCAGGCCAAGAGAAAAATATCTTTGAAAATTTACCACTGGAATGACTGGCTCACATCATTTGACATTTATTCTGTTGAATATTTTAAAATTAATTTCACAGCAGACTTCAAATTAATTTCAAAATATTCAACAGATCTCCAGTATGGTTGCCTTAAAGATGAGATATGGGGAATTCATGGGTGAAACGTTTAAATGACCATATGTTTTTATTAAGTGTCCACTTTATGATCAATACAGCGTCCGTCATAATCAACTTTGACTCAACAGATTATCATGCGGGGACAACCTATTCTCAAGATATTCACCTACCTCTCAGGCCTGATCAGCACGTCTCTCCTGCTTTGCTTGGGCTCTTTTTGTAACAAACTAATGGATTTGGGGAATATGCTGGGAGAGCTTAGGCACCCACCCGAGTAGGTATCGCAGAGTAGTTATTCGCATAAAAAATGAGCGGTTGATAGGCGCTACTCAAATAGACTAAGGCGGGAGCGTTAAAAATTCAAGCAAAATGATTTAATTAACTAATAATTCGCCATTTATAATCAGCTTATTTCAAAATAAGCATTACTATTTCCACATATTTTGAGTTATTAATGAGAAATTCAAATATTCAACTTGCAGATTACATTGGCATCTCTAAACTTAATATCTATATGAGCTATTCCACCGTGGCTTGACTCAAGCACGTATAGTTTGGGCTGAAAAAAAAATTGGTGACTATTTCAGTGGCTAAATTGTTATTAGCTAAAATAGACCTATTAACTGTCTCACTGCTGCAAGCCACCAAACAATAATTTCAATGAGCAAAAACTCTTGACTTGCTGAATCTTTTTGCAAAAAATCTGACTGAAAGTTGTTGGTGATTAGCCACCAACAACTTTCAGTGAAATTGGTTTCAAAATATTTAGCAGGTCCAGCGATATAACCCCTGGAATATGTTATCTGCAAAAAATCAGCCGTCAGACTGCTGTTGTTACAATACCGAATTTCGCTTAATAGTAGCCTATGCTCTAATAGAAGCCCACCCCCTAACTTTGACATATGAGCTCCAAAGATTGCTTAGCAGTTTCAAAACGGCAAAACTCTGTATTAGAAGCCCACCCCCTAACTCAACACTGTATAAGAAAATTTTTCTTAAGAGCAAATTTGTAAGAATAGCGTGTATAATAATAACAATCGTGTCACAGAGTGTGTCTACTTCAGACCGATCTCTGCCCTGATACATTCCCGGCCCCTCTAGAAGTCAACACAGGCCTCAGATTTGTAAATCTCGACCGCCTATTAGATTAATACTAATAGTAGACCATGTATGTTCACCATATAACAAAGTTTATTCCACACTTTTGTAGTCAAAATGCACGTAAAACAGTCTTAGCGTGATTAAATACCTTCCGTATAAATATATTTTAAGACCAAATTTATGTACCAAACAACAAGCACAGGAGAAAATGCACATCGATTTTGTAATGCCGATCAACATTAAATGATTCAACTTGAATTATTACGAACGACAATATAGCCGGCTTCTTAAGTTGGCGAGCCAGCGGTTCTTGAGATGAGAGGCATCATGTTCTCGCGAGATATTATACGCTAACGGGAGTTTATCAAATGGGTACCCGTTTTTTAAGATCAGTATAATACTCAGTTCCTATCGCGCAATGATAATATATAGATATTCCAGAGTTCCGAGTCCCCGATTCCAGCCTAAACTCTTCAATTGAGGCGAATCATGTGATTTGTATTTTTTCGCGACACCATTTTATATCAAATTGAATATTTAGGTGCTCAAATCAAATAATTTCACTTCCCTGGTGATGTTTTGAGGTATACATTAAACATAGGCGTAGGCGGTGGGAATTTTTACGGGAGAAAACACGTTGAATTTCCGTGGTATCAATTTTAGAAAACTTTTTTGGGAAAACTGTAATATAAGCCCACCCCCTTTCTCAGAGATGTTTGGTTGGAAATTGAACACCTCTTGTCCTAATAGAAGCCTAGGCCACTATTAAGCGAAATATGGTACATCAAATTGTCAGGCATGTGACGTAGGATAAATTTATGCAATGAACTTAGATAGGTTATTCAAAACTAGAGCTGGGCGTTACTGACATTTACATAATGGTCGGTATCATTATCACTGGTATCACGGTATATCGTCTTCGGAGTGTTGGGGGAGCGTATGTTATGACATGAAATTAGATTGCTTGTATGGCTTGGTGGTTGGCCTAAATGGACAGTCTCGCTAAATCACACTGGTTTAACCGAAAAATCAGTTTAAGAGGCTTGAATGATTGAAAATAATTGGAAATATGAAAATATATTGTTTTTATTAGCTACAGTATATGTATTTAGTGATTTGACAACTGATGTAAATTGCTACAAAATTAGAATGGTCGCTACGTACGTTTACTCACTTCGATGTGAAAGTTAATGTGATAGTTAAAATAAATAAAATAAATAGTCTGGTTCGTGTGATATGAAATTATCACCTTGACTACTAAAAATATTAACTCTCAACACTACTATTAGGTCACTTTCGAAAGCATAATAAAATTGAGCGTGTCAAAGTAGTTAGCTGGATATATTTAGATTTAGATAGCTACATGAGCTACCAGAGTAGCGCATATATGGCTAGAATTCGTACTACCCACATATGATATATGGTTAGTCGAGTAAGTCACGTGTTCGTATTCGAGTACTCGATACTCAGTGTTGCGAGTGAATTTGATTCAGCTCATAACTAAAGGCAACTCATTTCCCGGAAACCGCATCCCAAGAATTCTTACAAAAACCCATCTGTCTGAATATCTTTCAAGACCATAACAAAAAAACTATGATAAATTGAAAAGTAAATTTCAGTTTAATTCCCGTGTACCATTGCGTTTATTAACGCAATGGTACACGGGAATTAAACTGAAATTTACTTTTCAGTGGAAGGCCTCAAATCACTAGAGGTTTATTTTACAACCAGCCCACCAAGATAAAAGATCGACCTAATTATAATTTCTCAGACGTTCAAGCAATTTCCTTCGTATGTCATATTCTGTTTTGGATCGATTTATGTTGGTCACAATCTAAGGGATATGACGACGACGTTTGGCTTGTGAGTTCAGTGTACTGTGGTTGTTTTTTAAGCGCGTCTCTTCTTTGTTTTAGTGCATGTTTGGAATCCTAATTAAACATAGTATAAACTCGAATTGACAAGGATTATTTTTTACAAAGCAAAAATTTAGAACTTCTACTTTTCAATCTTACACTGATGTCGCGCAACTTACTTTATGGAAAATTTCATTGCTGTCAAATCATATTTACCGAGTGTCGTTCTCAGCTGATTCATTGGGATTTCACCAACACCCTTGCTTTCCCATGACTAATAGTTAAAAATGCCTGTATATTATGGGCACTATTAGGAAATGTTTACTCACTGGATGATAATAAAGTTATATACAAACAAGTTTCAGACTCTCACCAGATTTCACGCTATAATGATTCTACTGATTGTGGTTTTTGCATATTTTCATAATGATTTTAAACAGTCATCATAAAAAAATGTGAAATGGTGTGAAACCGGTTTACTGCCCAGCCCTAATTTTTTCTTGTTTTCAATTCTGCAATGACCACCTTCATTCAGCAGTTGAAATAGGCAAAATACATAGTCTGCTTCCTGATATAGAGTGAAATGAACACTGGCTATTGTGAATGCTTACTTTTATGATTTTAAAAGGTCACTATTTCTATTGGTATAAAATATGTACATGTCACCATACGCCAAGTTTGACTCGCTAACTATAGTAATTATTATCTGCTATTAATCCTTGAAATGGGCTATTTTCAAGCTGGATTATTCTAATATTATTGCGTTTGACTGGCAAATAAACAGAATCCATAAGTAGTTTAAATGGAGCCATGGTTGTGCTCGTATAACTCTGTTCAAGGTGTATCTATTCAGTCACTCACACAAACTTGCCTATTCACATGTATATAACACAAACTACCTGATATGGAGACTCGTGACTCATCATTCTTCATGTGACCAACACATGTCCAAGGCTATTTCCATAAAATTCCTACTTATAGCCAGTTGTAATATTCTCCCAAAATAAATAGATTAAATGTAAAAACCTTTAGGTTTCCCTACTTAAATTTAATTATTAAAGAAATATGTTAAATCCGCAAAAATAAAACAAAGCATCTTTTCAATGCTTACTCACTTCCAAGGTGTCACATGATCAGAATGGCATGAAAAAATACTACATTTCATTAAATCTTCATTGATAAATGCAGTGGAGTAACGGATATGCCCACAATCTCGTTTGTGAACACCCAATCAGATATGCCATTACGAAAAGATTATTGCATTTGAATAGAACGGTTTGTGTGTCCTGTTATTATTCTTGAGTGTTTTCTTGGCTATACAATGCTTGGACTAATCATTACAAATAATATGTGGGACTATACAATATATTATATCTTAATTACTCATGTCGAAGTGGTAGTTCAGGTGATTGAAATATATTAAGCTTACCGTAAGACACAAAAACATGTACATACGTCATACAATTCTGCCTGTCATTTTTGTTCACTGACATCTTGATGTTATGATTTCAAAACCCTGTCACCGCTCCCGGCTAATAGTTAGGGATGCCTGTATTTCTTGGCACTACTAGCACCTATTCACCCACTAACTATCACTATAGGTATAAGAAGATTAAGTTGTAAACACTAATTTTAGTTCTATTTAGGAACAAATTAACAAATATCGTTATTATAGGTATTGACGATATTTCGAAATGCTTGCGGAAACTGTATCAGTATATTGCGCTTTTCTCGGTAATATTGGGATATTGAAAACTAACAGTTTTGTAGAGGTCAGAATGACCTTGACCTTCAACATTGTGACTTCAGTGTCAACATGCTGCTTCCTAACATTATAGGTAATAATGTATAATGTATCAAAGTTTAGTTCCGATAGGATTAATCAATCCTGAAAGATAAGCCAAGAAGTTTTGCTAAACGCAAAAACTTAACATTGAAAAAACAGTTTTGTATCAAGAGACCTTGACCTTTGACCTTGCAAACTCAATATCATCATGCTGCTTCCTAACCATATAGTCAAGCTTAGTTGCAATAGGATTAATTGACCCTGAAATATAAGCCAAGTTTTGCTAAACGCAAGAACTTAACATTGTAGACAGTCGTCGGAAAAGTGACACATATATCTCGCTTTCTGCTTCGCAGGCGAGACCAAAATGGCAAAATCCAAGATGGCCACCGGGCAATCACCAAGGCTGCAAGATATAATGATTACCATATTGAAAACTAATATCATGCACTGATGGTTTAAAATTCGCTCATAAAATAATAAAAATCGGAAAGCCAAATTGAACACATTTTCTGTTTTTCCTATCATTGTTGAAAATAAGAATACTAACCAGAGCCTATCATGAAAAGCTCAATGTTTGATGAGAGATGGCCTAAGACGTGTTTTTTGGTATCTGTAACGTCGCTTCCTCTGATCATCCCATTCCCGTTTTTCCTTTGGCACAACAAAAACTCTTCAATTATTATATGAAGAATATGTCTTTTTCCTAAGAATGAATATGTTTACCTAATCACGAGGTGACATATATTTTATCTTTGCAAAAGTAAATGGTTATAATATTCACAAAGTAAGTATTTAAGGTGTCAAGATTCCATTACTTGGAAACATTTATTGCATAAAACAATTGAACATCAAAAATAAGGCGGTAAAAAATCTAACAGTAAAATCCAATCTAATTTTTGCTACACATCTGAATGTGCAACTAACTTTTTTGCTGCCGTCTTTATGACTAGCATGCGCGCTCAGTCTACTGTCAGTCTGACATATATTTTTGATTAGACACTAAAAGCAATTGAATGACTAACTATTCACGGAAGAGCTGCTTGTAGAGGTACATTCGTATTCTGATGAGAAAAATGATCGATCCCAACCTTACACGAAACAATTCCTATCAACTGACAAAATACATTCTGAAATAGGTACCCCTTATGCGGATCAAATCTAAAATACAGTATTCGATCACCATCATGCAATAATAATATATAGTAATTTCTGAGTTTCAAGTCCAAAACCAGAGGCTCGGATGACTCTATCGAATACCAGCTCCAATTACTGAATATTAGTGTATTGTTAATATCATGTGATTTATATTTTCACAATGATGTGAAATGTCCAAATTTAGACTAATTTTGGTCTAATAAATGCAGCTTACTACAGAATACACAATATTAAAGTGGATCCAAGGCCCAGATGACTCTATCGAATACCCGCTCCAAATACTGAATCTTATTGCTAATATCATGTGATTTATATTTTCACAACGATGTGAAATGTCCAATTTTAGGACTAATTTTGGTCTAATAAATGCAGCTTACTTACAGAACACACAATATTAAAGTGGATCCAAGTCATAATTTCAGTCCGGCAATGATGGGCATGGTACACAACAAGCATAGCAGAACTACGGCAAGAATTTGTACTGGGTAATTGTTCCATTTCAGTGTCACTGACGATCAGGTTTTTTAACCGTTTTAACGTAATAAGACACGCCTAAAACTGATATTTGGTTAAAACGGATATCGTGGGCCTCTATGTCTTATAATTTAGTAGTCAGGGGGAAAATCTGGCACGTATTATCCAGAAACCAAGGCAGACTGACCTAATTTGTATTTTTCATTGGTAACTAAAAATAATCAAAAGCTGGACAAAATGGCCACAAGCCCACGAAATATGTCCCAAAAAATCCATTAAAAATGATAAAATCTGTTAAAAAAAAAAAAATGAATAGCAGAAAAAACTGTGAAAATAGTTAAACGGTTGAAAAATTAAATTTGATAAATAACAAAAATTGGTCAAAACAACACAAAATAGCTTTAAAAATGATAAAAACAATCAAAATTGAAGAAAAATTATCAAAAATCATCTAAGATGGTAAAAATCCATAAAAAATATTGAAAACAAACAAACAAAAATGATAAAATTTTCAAATACCATCAAAACTAGTAGAAAAACAAGTGGAGAAAAGCACTCCAAAAATGGCAGAAATTGTTGAAAACTATCAAAAAGTTGATAAACAACCAAAATAACTCAAAACGGAAAAAACACGGTAAAAAATGGTCAAATCTGCAAAAATTACCAAAAACAAGCAAAAAATGGTCAAAAGATAAAATAACTACCAAAAATAAAATAAATAAAAAACAGTAAAAAACCATTAAAGAAATCGGCCAAAATATGTCAAAAGCCATCAAAAATGTTAAAAATCCTTCAAAAACTATCGAAAAAACAAAAAAACAAAAACAATCCACACATAGTAAAAAACTACAAAATAATCGAAAATAGCTGAAAAAGGTCAAACTACAAAAATGAAAAAAAACATTTGTCAAAACACATCAAAGATGACCAAAAAATAATCAAAACCGTAAAAAAAATGATCAACAAACATAGACAAAAATGGTCAAAAACTGGACAGATACCTACAAAATATGTCCAAAAAACCCCAAACCCTCCAACCCCCCCTTATAAAATGGTCAAATCCATTTAAAAAGTACCGGAAATAGCAAAAATGGAAAAAAAACAGTTCACAAATGTCAAAAAAAAACTAAACAAATATTGCAACACAAACAAAAAAGGCAAAAAAGCATTAAAAAATCTTCAAATACCATCAAAGCTGGCGGAAAAACAACGTGGACAAAAACACTCTAAAAATGGCAGATTTCAAAACTATCAAACGGTTGATAAACAACCAAAATAATTCAAAACGGTAAAAACATGGTAAAACCGATTAAACCTGAAAAATATGACCAAAAACAAGCAAAAAATGGTAAAAAGATAAAATAACTACTCAAAATAAACAAAATGAAAAATGGTACACTGTAAAAAAAATACAGAAAATAAACTAAAAATGAACACAACAATAGTAAAATTCAAAAATGGTCAACAAGCAAAAAAAAAACCTCTAGAAAAAACGACAAAAATAGTCAAAAACAGTTCATGACTGGTCAAAACGGTTGAAAAATATAGAAATTGTCTAAAATAAGTAAAAACGTCAAAATTGACACAGAAATTGCCCCAACAGCCAACAAAATATGTCAAAAGTCATCTAAAATGTTCCAAGTCCATCAAAACTATCGAAAAATAGACAAAAACAATCCAAAAATAATAAAAAGTCAAAAATCACAAAACCTTGGTCAAAATAAAAAAATAGCTGAAAAAGGTCAAACTACAAAACCGAGCTAAATTGTCAAAACACATCAAAAACCACCAGAAATAGACACCAACGGTCAAAACCATTAAAAAATGATCAACAAACAACAGAAAGACAAAAGTGGTAAAAAAGGTTGAAAATACCCAGTTAAAAAACATCCATAACTGTACAAATGCTAAGAAAAATGGCTAAAAATCTTCAAAACAGCATAAAAATCGCTAAAACCCAACAAAATCAGTCAAAAACATACGAAGGTGGTCAAAGAATAAAATACTGAACATAGACTAAAACGACAAAAAATTGTCAAAATCTTGAAAAAAATCTAAATCTGTTGACACCTTGAGATTTGCAATTCAGCAGTAAGAGAGTTAATGGGGCATCTTGGTTTAAATCAATATATGGTCAACAGCCGCAAAAAAAGAAAGAAAAATAGAGAACATAAACACAAATGGTAAAAAACAAATGGTCAACAACCATAAAAGCTCCAGAAAAACGACAAAAATAGTAAAAGTGACTTCTAGCAGGTATATTTCAAGAAAATATTGAAATCCTTTCTATAAAATGGTTAAAAAATGATCGTCAATAACATGGAAAGGGCACACAATTTCCCAGTGTAAATTGTTACCACCTTACACCTATGCTTACTGTATACCAAACCCATCACTGCCAGAATGAAATTATTACCTGGGACAACCTAAATATTGCGCATTCTGTGATAACCATCATTTATTACGTCAAAATTAATCTTAAAATTTGGCATTTCATGCTCTTGTCTTGAAAGACGTGATATTAAAAACTTGCTGTTTGGAATGACTGTTCAGAAGACTGGTCTACGGCTCAAAGCCCGTTGTTTGGACACAGAACTCGAAAATTACTATATATAATTATTGCGTGATAATTACTGAGTACAGTACAGATGTGATCCGCATAACTTATTGCAGGTTGATGGGAATTGTGTGATACAAAGCAGTTGTGATCGCTTACTTATCTCTCACTCTCTCCAATTGGCGTAGACCTGGCGAGAATACGAATGTGTCTTCAAACAACCTCTTCCGTGAACTTAATGTCAAATCACAGATGTTTTGGCGAATCAAACAGTGTCGGAATTCTCTTCTAAATAGATCAATCGCATGAAAGGTTCAGTTAAATTACCTTCAAATGAGAAACTAGCGTTAAAAGTCTCAATGTGTGAAGCAGGATACTTTAGACTCAGTACAGATCTATGCCTATTACAACAATCTTTTTGTTTGTCCTGCGAGACGCCAGATGCATATCACAATAATCTATCTCTCTATTTGTCCTTGCTCCAATGGGCCGTCATGCCTATCGATCGATCAATTGAGCAATGAATACTGTGCCTTCGTCGTCGGAGTTAGGAACTCCACCCGCGCGCACCTTGTTGGAGTCTTAATTGAATTTATTGTAGTACAATTATTTTCAGCAATTAATGTTAAAATTGATATGACATGATATCTATTAACGACTGTGAATGGGGATTCAGCAAAGATCATAAAATATTAGCCAACGTGTGATTAGATAAACAAGGAAAAGTACTGCTTCATATTTAGTGATTGGATCATTTTTGTTGTGCTAGCCAATGAGAAAACAGGAATGGAATGATCAGTGGGTGGCCTAAACGCTATAGACATTTAACGGAAAAACATGTCTAGGCATCAATCATTACTCAATGAGTTTTTCATCATAGGCGTATCTTGCCTTTTTAATAATGAATATACGAAAAACCAAAAATGTTTTCATATTGTTTTTTATTTTTTTAAATCGTTTTTTAAACAATCAGTGTGCGGTATCTATATATTTCGCAGCCCTGGGTATATACAAAAATGTTGCCCATTTAGAAATTAGTACTAAAGTACTAAACAAGTCTCAGTCATTTGCATCAAACCCGAAAAATTGTGTACATTTAAATTGTGTGATATTTAAACAAAAAACTCAACGCTTTTCAAGTATTGATATATTTTATAATGCTTGTTTGACATAGTTTTATAATGTTCATACATTTTATAATGTTTATTTGATACAGTTTTATGATGGTCATAAATTTTATAATGTTTATTTGTACATAAAATACAAGTCATTACAAACATGAACGAGAACATGTCCATAATATACATAAAACATGACATATTTGCTAGTACATACACGTATTCAATTAATAATAGTATATCATTATCTTATGACAGACAAGTTCCAAGTTGGGTCTGTGTAACTCAGTTTTTCACAGATATGTGCCAGCAGACTGGATTCTGTCATCTGGAGTTGAGCAGTATTGACATTAACATGATGGTATAGGTATCATAAAAAAATACCGAGGTATTGCAATATATCATCACCTGTGTGTGGGAGAGTATGGCAATAGATAGCAATAAGTGCCATGAAATTAGATTGGTTGTTTTCACAATTAAAATAGATAAATTAAATAATGTCTGCGTCCAGATCTTTAGTGAAATCAACACTAGGCTATTGCAAATGTTTACTTTCACGATTTTATTAGGCGACTATTTTTAGTGACGCAATATCATTCGCAGGAATATCAGCCGCGTTGTCCGAGGTTATGTTCCACTTGCTAACTGGTCTGCTATAATTGCCAATGGAGTGCTAAATTTTCAAGCTGGGTTATTTCGATATCAATGCGTTTGATCAGGAAATATTACATTTTAATTCCGCAGTCAAGCATATTGGTAAATGCAGTTTAAACTAATGCTATCATGAATTCCGCGAGTGGTTCAAGTGAAGCCATAGTTATAATCGCATAATGCTGGTCGAGTCATATACACGGTCACTCGCGCAAATATACCGAAATTAAGTCGAAACACGACGTTGAAACTAAGTCGATTCCTAAGCTTCTGATAATGAGTACCCGTACTCGATATGCTGACGAATAAGTCAGTGCACAAGGCTATTTCCACGAAACTTCTACGTATAGCCAGCTGTAATATTCTCTCAGAATTAATATGAAAAATAAACATAATAATTTAAAGATTGCCCTACTGAAATTGAATTTAATCATTAAAGAAATATGTTAAAACCATTCTGAATAAAACCAAGCAACTTTTCACACTAATCCAGCTTATTGTGATTGAATAGAATGCAGTTAGTGTACTCCGTTGTTATTCTATCATGGTTGCTTAATGCAATTTAGATGTTATAACTACATTAATCTCACAGCGAGACTTGCAAGACAAATCTTATACAATGTTCCGTGTTAAAATTTTCTCATTGAGTTACACCTCCCGGCTAATAGTTAGGGATGTCTGTATTTCTTGACACTATTAGCACCTATTTACCAGCACGTTATCACTATGGTATGGGAAGATTCCATTAAAAGCAGTTTTTATTTTTTATAAAACAATTTTTGAATATCGTTATTAACGGTATTGACCATATTTTGAAATGCTTGCAATAGACGCATTGGTATATTGTGGTTTTCTCGGTAATATTGCCCTTCTCTGTTGACATCTAGTTTTAGGTAATGTGTTGTTGCTAGGTCAAAATGTATGACACACATTTTTATGATTGGAAGACAATCAGGCTCTCTAATTTTGAAGGCATGAACATGTTTTTTGCCATCAATGATGTAACAATACAGTGATCACATATTAATGTTCACCATTCAATACAGCAAATTGATGGGAATTTATTTAGAAAACTCGTTTCGTCATTTCGAAAAAGATCACCCTCCGTCCTGGTAACTGGTCACGAACTCACAATTTATTAAAAAAGCTAAATTTTTTCAATCGATCACAATCTCTCAAACCAAGCTCCGCAAGATGAATTTTCAACTGATTCTATCGGCTACCATTTTCTTTTAAAGATTATCTTTCTTGATGAAGGTTTTATGTTGTAAGAATTTCCATATTAGTTATTGAACAGAAAACGACCTGATTTTTCATGGGTAACTGGTTTAGCATCAATTGCTAATGTACTCAAACGCGTGTTATTTAGGTATAACTTTACTAACTCAAGTACCTACTCGGGTAGCAGTCTAAACTCGCCCTCTAAGTTTAAATTGAATCTAATTATTAACAAATAAAGTGGCACCAACCTGATCTTCCATTAATGATACCAACGGCGAAATAACCAAGGTGATGCACTTTGACCTCTGAGCATATAAATAAGCCGGCAGTTTGTAACAGAGCGATTTTCCTGCACCAGTCGACAACACGACCAATGTGGAGAGTCCTGAGTGATAGAAAACACATATATAACACACACACATATATAACACACACACATATATAACACACACACACACACACACACACACACACGTGGTGTATGTGTGTGTAAATAAAGCACCTGAAGTCATCATCAAATGTGTCATATGTTAGCTAATGTCACCATAAAAATGACATCGCACCATCTGAGAAATTGAGAAGTATGTCATGAAAATGTAGAAAGTGTACGGCTTTGACAAATTTACAATTTACTAACCATACTGTTGAATACTTTGAAACTAATTAAACTGGAGGCTTTTGCTACCTAAAGCAGCATCAGACCCATTCAAATTAGTTTCAAAATATACAACAGCTTACCTACATAGGTAGCTTACCTGCCTAGGTAGCTTGAAATTTAGATTCTGGGAATTCAGCTTTCAGATCGATTCCAACACACAAATGTAGGCAGTTTAGTTAGAAATTGGAGACTACATAGTATTCCATGTACACCATACAAACAGGGATCAGGTGAGCAGCAATGAGGCTTTCCAGTTTTAGTATTCCATGTACACCATACAAACAGGGATCAGGTGAGCAGCAATGAGGCTTTCCAGTTTTAGCTATATCCCGCACATCTCTATTTAAGCTCCACCCACACCCCACCTCAATCGATCCATCTCTGAACTCCCTGACTATCAATTTCCAGAAAACTATACATGTAAGCTGTTAAATATTTTGAAACTAATTTGACTGGGCGCTGTTGCTAACAACAGCATCCAGTCAAGTTAGTCTCAAAATATTCAATAGGATATTTATTTATTAAATGGTAAAAATATACAATTCGTACAACATGTTAGACTATTAAGCGTTAAAGATGGACTTTATTGAGTCATTCTTGATGTCATAATTATGACGTCATCTTACACGTCACGTTGATTATGATGTCATATGATGGATGGATAAAATTGTAAAGGTCCATTGTACTGGGTCCAATACCAGCACACTTGCAAGTCTGTGATCACTATTGTTCAATAAACATAATAACATTATTCAGCTTCTAATCAGTGACTTCAGGAAAATTGGGCCAATATACAGAACAAAGCATTTACCACTCTATTAGGACTGACTACTGAAGAATGCATTTTGGTTTAACTATTGCACCAAGCACACTTGACGAGGGGTGATCCTTCAAAACAGGTGCTTCGTCTCTACCTGGTTTATTCTAGTATATTCTAAGACACTTGAAGTCAATATATTGCAGTTCTAATTTTAGCTCAAATAGTTCATCCGTTCACGTCCTTGCACTTTTTGCATATTTGTAGTACAAATGTTAATTCATCGATGACTATAGTAATCATGACATTATTCTTTTCAACTTATTGCGAGGTCATCTTACGCACACAACCCAACTTATTGTAACGTCATCTTACGCACATAACCCAACTTATTGTGATGTCATCTTATGCACATAACCCAACTTATTGTGAGGTCATTTTACGCACATAACCCAACTTATTGTGAGGTCATCTTACGCACATAACCCAACTTATTGTGAGGTCATCTTACGCACATAACCCAACTTATTGTGAGGTCATTTTACGCACATAACCCAACTTATTGTGAGGTCATTTTACGCACATAACCCAACTTATTGTGAGGTCATCTTACGCACATAACCCAAGTTATTGTGAGGTCATCTTACGCACATAACCCAACTTATTGTGATGTCATCTTATGCACATAAACCAACTTATTGTGAGGTCATCCTACGCACATAAACCAATCTATTGTGAGGTCATCTTACGCACATAACCCAACTTATTGTGGTCATCTTACGCACACAACCCAACTTATTGTGAGGTCATTTTACGCACATAACCCAACTTATTGTGAGGTCATCTTACGCACATAACCCAACTTATTGTGAGGTCATCTTACGCACATAACCCAACTTATTGTGAGGTCATTTTACGCACATAACCCAACTTATTGTGAGGTCATTTTACGCACATAACCCAACTTATTGTGAGGTCATCTTACGCACATAACCCAAGTTATTGTGAGGTCATCTTACGCACATAACCCAACTTATTGTGATGTCATCTTATGCACATAAACCAACTTATTGTGAGGTCATCTTACGCACATAAACCAACTTATTGTTAGGTCATCTTACGCACATAAACCAACTTATTGTGAGGTCATCTTACGCACATAACCCAACATATTGTGATGTCATCTTACGCACATAACCCAAGTTATTGTGAGGTCATCTTACGCACATAACCCAAGTTATTGTGAGGTCATCTTATGCACATAAACCAACTTATTGTGAGGTCATCTTATGCACATAACCCAACTTATTGTGAGGTCATCTTACGCACATAAACCAACTTATTGTGAGGTCATCTTACGCACATAAACCAACTTATTGTGAGGTCATCTTACGCACATAAACCAACTTATTGTGAGGTCATCTTAGGCACATACACAAGCCAATGTCTAACAGAAATGACCATCATAAAAGCAGACTAAAACCACTGATGTCATTAAAGCTATCGCAAGCCGACAAGACTGCTATATTAGACGAAGAAAATCTATGCATTCTAGCGCAAACAGCTAATGCTCTACAATCTTTTAGGATTTCAAAATTCCCCTTATAATATAACAGGCTACTCAGGTTCTAAATCTGTGTTGAACTGAGTTCATCGAATCAATATTTACAATTAACAGTAGGGCTGCTAAAATCAGTAAGAATTCCGTTTCTGCCACTAGTGTGACAGTTCTATAAGTCAACGCATAGCAATTATTCATTTGGATATATAAAAATGTGTAGAATTATAACTTATCACAAAATCCACCCATTCAACAGTATTCAGTGCTCCTGTCAGTACAGAAGAAACCATGTGCAGTCAAGCGCGATTGTTCCTGGCTGCACACAAGAACAATAAATTATAATTCTACACATTTTTATATATCCAAATGAATACTTGCTACACCTTATAGAACCATCACACTAGCATAGCTAATTCTGATGAAAATTGGATGGATTATAGCATAATCAAGTCGTCTATTTTTGCACAAAAAAAACCAGAATTAGAAATCAATATTTATAGCGTATCATGCCCACAATGAAATGTAGGCCTATCAACCTCTCTCAATCAGAGGTTTGGCTCAATTGATGCTATAGTGTATTTATTAGGCAATGAGTGTACAGTGAGATTCATGTCCAAATAGTTGACACACGTCGCCGGCTAGCATTTATGTATAGCTAATGCATTTCATGGTCAGTGTGAAATGCTGGCCATATATTTTTTAAACTCGGATATTTCTTTTGCGAAGATAAACTATATTTTCTATTCAATATATGATAACAGTTTACTTCACAATTAGCCTAGCTAGTTCCAGGAACTTAATTATTATGAAGAATAGACATATTGATGTTAGCAGACCTACTTGTTCTCAGAATTTGATGCAAACTTCATTCGATGATTACAGATAGACTACCATTTAGAACTTGCAGTGTCTGGTATGTAAGGGGAATTCTGATGTAACACATTGCTAAAAGACTGCAGAGCTGCAACTGTCAGTAACACAACAGACTTTTATAGTCTAATGTGATAGTCTTATTGGCTTACGAAAACTTTAAATATACAGATTAATTTGATTCTATTTTACCACAGAGAATCCGTTTCACTGCTTGCTCTTGACCGCTTCTAAATTTTGAGTGACCAAATTTTCTCAGTCCCTCAAAGACCCAGTCTGGAGACTCTGAAAAGAAACATGATATACCTCAGTGGTGTGTGCGTGAAGGTATTTCAGGATGTATGTCAAGCACTGACCAGTAGAACCGCATAATTTTTCAATAACATTCAGCATGGTAATCTGATGATCTAATATAAAACAGGATGATAATGTCGAGTAACCAATGACCAGTAAACTAAATGACAGTATACCGTATGATCTGAAAGGCAAAGTACACCTACTCACCAATGGCATTAGGTTTATGAAGTTTAGTACCAGTAACAAAGGACAAGAAATCTATTATGCCAAAGTGTTTAACTAATAGAGTTCTGTAGGACTAGGGGATAGAATGTGATTATCCTGAATAGAGTGTTACGTAGTGCTTTATAGTGCAACGATGGAACTCTCTAAGTACCCTTATCGCGAACTTGCATTGCAGATTGTGGTGTATGATTCACATCCAAGTTGGATGATAACCTATAAATATAAGTCAATAGATCATTAATATGACCATCTATTATAAGCTAGTGTCACTTAGGGCAATTCTAACAGCGTACACAAGAACATAAACTTCAAGTGGTCTAATTAGCAAAAGCTGGTGGTTGGATATGCATTCAAACAATTACCGAGGTCTCCAAGTTTGATCACCAATCAATCGAGCAGTTTCACACTAATTAAGCGTCACACCATGGATAGCTAAGCAGGGCATAATTTATCTGGTATCACATCTCAATTTGCTACACATATTTAAGCAGTTGCTATACATTCTGCAACGTACAAAACTGTATCTGCTATGCAAAATTTGTATGTGATTGCAATTTATCATTGATTTTCAAAGTTCTATCCTTAACCCTTTCAACAACAAATCCCTGAAAAAAGTAAATTCTTTACAATGTATACCATATTTTGTAGAATATTTTGAAATTAATATGACTGGAAGCCATTGCTGCCTATGGCTTACAGTCATATTAATTTCAAAATATTCAACGGCTTTCCTGTTTGTTTGCTCCGTGATTGAAATACAGGGAATTTATTGGTGAAAGATTTCATTGCTATACATTGTTGCCGACATCTATACAATTTATAATTTCCATAGCAATATATGCTATGCAAATACCAAATTCTAAATTATGCCCTGGCTAAGGAATAGGTCAATTGTTATTCAGCCCTTGGGTCATAGGTCAGACGTTTGAAGGTGGTCAGGGGTGTCAATGGAGGAAACCAGTTTTAGCTATGCCCCGCCCATCTCTAGTTAAGCTGCACCCACGCTTTGATGGAATCTATCAATCCCTACACTTAATCTTACTTTCCATAAAACTATACAAGTAACCTTTTGAATATTTTAAAACCAATTTGACTGACTGCTGTTACAGAGTCAAATTAGTATCAAAATATTCAACAGCATGTTTATTAAATAGTAAATACATACAATTCGTACACCTACGCTTAATCCGTTATCAATTAAGCACTCATGAGAAACTTAGCTACATCATTCATGACAGAATTGGTTATGATGCCAGGCTACATGTTGCGTAGTTGATTATGTCGTCATATGATTGATGGATAAACTGGAATCCTCCAGTTAAAGAAAGAGTAATTAAATTCAAGTTAAATTCTGATACTGATCATATTTATTACTCCCAGACTTTGTACAGAATATAAGGGGTTTTATACACATTTTCCCCATTAATCTGTGAACAGGCAACTTTATTAATATTATGATTATTATTATTATTAACCCTTTCACGATGAAGCCGGCCAAAACCGGCCTCTGTAGTGGTCTTGGGGAATGTCCATTTGCAGGCCGAGAAAAGACTACTTTTGAAAATTTACCACTGGAATGACTGGCTCGGTTGTCGAGCCAGTCATTCCAGTGGTAAATTTAACAAAATAGTCTTCTCTCGGCCTGCAAATGGACATTCAATAAGTAAATAATTTAATTTTTTTAACAAATTTAGTCGTTAAGTGACCGTATAAAATTCAACCTTTCTTTTGAATTGACCAGGTAGTCAAGTGGACAAACATTGATTTTAATTGAACACAATCTAAAAAAAAGACTAACAAAGCAGGCGCCAGTTACACTAATAAATTCTAAAAATAAAATCTCAGAAACAAAAGTGGTATGACATGAAACGGTGGTGTGTGTGTGTGTGTGTGTGTGTGTGTGTGTGTGTGTGTGGGGGGGGGGGGGGAAGAACTATCACAGATTATATCAGAATTCATTCTTACTGTTTGATACATAATTAGCATAATAAATAGAATAAATAGATATATTTGTGTAGTTTTGGTATAACTAAAACGGATAAATGCAATAAGATTCATCAAATGTGTATTGTATATAGAGAAATATTACATTATTAAGGATGGTTCACTATCAACTAGTTAGTCAATAATTTTGGTCTCATCTGTGTTTGATTTCACGGCTTCCAGGATTGTTGCTGTGAGCGCATGGTTTTTTTGCACTTTGTTATGTGCATTGGATGGAGTCTGAGAGACTTCGCTGTAGTGACATCGTTTATGGATGTGTTCATTTGTTAATTCTTGTTTAATCAACATTGACAATGACAACATTAGCAAACCATAGCAAGAAAATGCCTATATATTCAAACATAGATCAGTATCGTAACACACACATAACCATTTCATGGTGAAGCCGACCAAAACTGGCCTATACAGTGGTCTTGAGAAATTTCCATTTGCAGGCCAAGACAAGACTATTTTTGGAAATTTACGACTGGAATGACTGGCTCGATAACCGAGCCAGTCATTCCAGTTGTAAATTTCCAAAAATAGTCTTGTCTTGGCCTGCAAATTGACATTTAATAAGCAAATCTTTTGATATTCTTGACAAAATTTAGGCATTAAAGAGGAATAGGATCATAGGCTAACTATTCAATATTAAAAACCTGAGGCAACAGACCTTTTATGAAGCAATCAATATTCTTTTGAATGCATTAGCCCTTGAATTTGTTCACGAAGATTTTAAATTTCTCATTGAAAATGTTCATTTGCAAACCAAGAGAAGAATATTTTTGAAAATTTAACACTGCAATGACTCGCTCGGTTATCGAGCCAGTCATTCCAGTGGTAAATTTTCAAAAATAGTCTTCTCTTGGTCTGCAAATGGGCATTTCTCAAGACCATTGCAGAAGCTGTTTTTGGCTGATATGAGTGCTAACGGGTTAGAGTAACTTTACTGGAATGGTTAAGTATTTAACAGCTTACATGAAATTATTTGAAAAATAGTTAAATGCTTTACTGCTTTGTCGGTGATAATCTATACATCAAGTCTAATGTTCAAAATAATTTTTTCGTCTTTGAATTGTAGGATTCCCTACCCCTGAGAACAGCGGACGAACTCACCCTGGATGCTACCATCTTTACTCTGCTCCAGAATGGGTGTAACTGAAGGTGGTGGCTCAGGGGCTGCATACTCTGAAGGCATATTATCCTGGTCAGGAACAGTGTTCAAGAACTCATAGTTCTGCTCCTGTGCATGGTCTGTAGGGAAAACGAGAAAGTACAAGATATTAATTATGAGTTTTTGGATTAAAAGGCCCATTGTCACCCAAAATCTTGCACCTACAAAAAACACATCTGCATATTTTAACTAAAATGAGTCATTCATGACATAATTGATTATGACATCAGCATACACATCACATAATTGATTATGATGGCACAGGATTGATGGATAAACTTGATTCCTCCATTATTTTATACCTAGTTTCATTAAAATATCTGAAGCGGTTCTGTATGATATGCTGTTTACGAGATACTGTGGACGGACACGGACAGCTGGACAGACAGACAGCTGGACGCAGGGTTTCTAATTAATGTCAGACTAGTCAAAGGACTATTCTTTACATAATATACAAGATCTGTGAGGGGCAAAGGGTTAATTGTTTGTCTTCACTTAACCCTTTAACCCTCAAATTTGATTTTCTCATCGAAAATGTCCATTTGCAGACCAAAGAGAAGACGCTTTTTGAAAATGTATCACTACAATAACTGGCTCGGTCATATGTGGTGATTTTCAAAAAATGTCTTCTGTTGATCTGCAAATGAACATTTTCCCAGACGACTACAGAAGTCATTTTGGCCAACTCTAGAGTTAAAGGGATAAACACATCCAAAGTTTTGGACGAATAACATGATTAGACTACCTTGCTGTTGCTGTTCTTGTGCAGTGCCATAGCGCTCGGCGTGGAAGATTGGCTCCTGAAAATTAACCTTACCCTGACTGCCTTTACTGCCTGGAATGAGAAAGGCAGATAACAAATTGAGCGACCAAATTTAAATTATATATACTTTGAATTTCAGTCAAATTATATTGGAATATGATCGACGTAATTTCACACAAACAGTTCAGCTCAGAAAAAACCTGTATCCAGAATAAAAATGTAACAAAACTTGAAAGAAACACAAAACAAGAGCTCCGCAAATGGCGCATAATAACCCGGCCTGATGACAAACCAATGAATGAGTTTTAAGAAAATAGTGATTTCTTCCTCAGACCCATACCTCTCATCCTATGAAGTTTTCAAATGGAGGAAATGGAGTTGTCATTCGGAAACCTATTTTCAAGATTGCTGCTGGTCGCCATATTACATTTAAGATCATCATCGATTTCCATAAGTTTAATCCTTAGGCCTACTCCAGTCATTCCATGAATCTTCAAATCTATCCGACAAATAGTAATGAAGTTATCATCCGCAAACCAATATTCAAGATGACTGCCTGTGGCTGGTGGCCATCTTGGATTACCGATCAGTGTCAATTTCGATAGCTTTCTTCCCCAGGTCTAGTCCAAACACCCTATGAAGTTTGAAAGCGATCCGATAAATGGTAAGAGTTACTGTCCAGAAACCACTTTTCAAGATGGCCGCACTTGGTTGCTGGCCATCTTAGGTTTCGAATCATCGTCAATTTCGATAGGTTTCTTCTCCAGACCTAATCCAACAACCCTATTTAGTTTCAAAACAATCCGATAAGCGGTAACAGAGTTATCATTCGGAAACCAATTTTCAAAATGGCCGACGGCGGCTGGCGGTCATCTCGGATTTTAGATCGTCAATTTCGATAGATTTCTTCCCCGGCCGTAGTCAAACCATCCTATGAAGTTTCAAAGCGATCCGACAAATGGTAACAGAGTTATCATCTGGAAACCACTCTGCCACCCGCCCCACATAATTACATAATAGCCTGCCAATTTTTTTGGCAGGGTATAACAAGAGGCCCCAGGGGCCTGTATCGCTCACCTGGACCATAGCCATTTCAACTAGAATTGTCATTGACAATAAGTAGAACTCTAATGAGTTGAGCCAACTTGTAACAAACTTTTATGGCCCTTAGTTATCAACATCGTATCTCCCAAATTCCGGCCCAATCCGTTCAGCAACTCTCGAGACAGTCGCTTTCATGAAAATCAGGCCATCCAAAATGGCCGCCTAACCATTTGGCCAATCAGGCTCCCTTGAATAAACTTGGTTCAGCTCTTGCCCTAGATCATATTTCTTGATATTTGCATCAATCATCCCGAGCAGTTTCGGAAATTTTTTTAGACTTTTCTAAAAATCGGCCAAAATCCAAGATGGCCACCGGCTTAATTGGCTTCGTTTGAACAAACTTGAATCTCTATGCCCTAAGGATACTTCCTGCAAAATATAATTGAAACCGGCCCAGTAGTTCTCAAGAAGACGACAGTTTAAATTTCCCATTGCTTTAGTGTGCGCCTTTGGAGGGAAAATAATCCAAGATGGCCGCCAAACCATTTATCCGACAGTTTCGAAAATGGCAAATTTCAGATCAGAATACCCCAAAACATACACAGAACCAATTTCGGCCTCAAAATCCATCAAATAAAAAAATACAATATGGCCGCCAAACACGCTATATTTTGATTGGACCACGACGTCCATGTTTTTTGATGGATCAACTTCCCTTGAACAAACTTTAATGGCCCTTAGTCTCGAATCATATCTGTCAAATTTTGACCCGATCCCTTCAGCGGTTCGTCATTTTTTGGGAAACTAGGTTATCCAAGATGGCCGCCGAACCATTGGACCAATCAAGCTCCCTCGAACAAACTTCGATCAGCTCTTGTCCTAGATCATATTTCATGAGATTTGCATCGATCCCCCAAGTGGTTTTGGAGAAGATTTTTAAAGACGTTTCCAAAAATCCGCCAAAATCCAAGATGGCCGCCGGCCAATCAACTTTGTTTGAACAAACTTGAATCCCTATGCTCTACGGATGCTTCCTGCCAAATATAATTGAAATCGGCCCAGCAGTTCTTGAGTTGTTTAAAGGAAAAGTTGATGGACGAACCGACGGACGGATGGACACACGGTCGCCACGGCACAAGCCCACTTGGCCTTTCAGGCCAGGTGAGCTAAAAATTAATGCTGAAGGATTCAGCTCCATTAAAGTTTGAATGCATGAGACAGTTCAAAGCTACAAACAGAAGTTGACTCTGAATGTAAAATGCATTTTGATTTACCCTGTCTAACCAATCAGAATGGCTTTTACATTCAGTTTGTTAACTAGTTTTATCTGGTCACATCAGATACATAAATGCCTTGTCCGAAAAGGCTAGACAGTTTTGTTAAACATTATGATCAATGTGTCAGATATTCATAACATATTACAAAGTGCATTTATGTTTTTGTTTCTGTTCTATTTTAGCTGCCAAGTTATAAGCGACATGTGCTGCAATGAATAAGTCATAAGACAAACACTCTGATATTTCATGATAATCACCTATATTATTTAAACCCTTTAAGCGTTAAATTTGTTCAAGAGAATTTCAATTTTCTCAAATAAAATCTAGCTAGTCAATCCAGCTTTAAATTTTCAAAAATAGTTTTCTCTTGGTCTGCAAATGAACATTTCTCAAGACCACTATAGAATCAATTTTTGGCCATTTTGAGTGTTAAAGGGTTAATATTGAAGATAGTGAGGAGGCAAACTGACACCATGTGGTAGTTGCTCAGACGACTGCCATTGCAAGATATGTTTGACCGTCACTAACTCTGCTCCCCATATAACAAACGATAACCCATATTGATGTTTGATTTACTTTTCCATGACCTAAACTAACATATTCCAAAAAAAACCCATCCACCAATAAATCTGTAATATAATTAATAACTTAAAAAAAAGTACTATGTTCTATATTTTTCAAGTATGTTGACTGGAAGTTGTTGCTGCTAATGTACAGTAGCAACAGCTTTCAGTTAACTTACTTACAAAAGACTCAAAATATATATGATCTACAGATAGTGTACGTTTTTATCTAATTGTTTTATATTATGATCCTGTTCTTACCCTTTTGTGGACATTTATTTGCCCAGTGACCTTCTTGTCCACATTTGAAGCAAGTATTGGTTCCACGGCTCTCACTCCTAGCTTTCATTTTGTTCTTCCATTGCATACGTCGGGATGCGGGACCGCTCATTCCTCGCCCACCACGCTGATAACGTTTCACCTTCATATTTAGACGTACAAAGTTCTCATTGGTAAGTTTTTTCCCACTGACACGCCTGAAAGAGTGTTTAAAAGAATTCTTAAGCGGTGGTAACTTAACGGACAGATATTAAACTAAGTTTCGTTTTAACTGCAACAACACTGATATTGCACTATTTAAACCTCAAATCAAAAATCAAACTTACATTTACGCTGTTGAATATTTTCTATTTCAAAGACACTAATGGCAGACACAGGAAGCAACAACAGCTTAAAGTTGAATTAATTTTCAATTAAAGATGGTTTTGAGATAAGCGTCTTCCCTCATGTCATCAGCATTGTTCTCCATGGAATAGCTTGACAATCAATGATCCTAATCCTATATCAAACGAAGTATTCAGTAATCACTGCAGCTCATTAAGACAATAAGGCCGCTGGTGAGTGATCAGAAAATTACTTCAAACTACCATTATTTATAGCATCATCGAAGTGTACAAAGAACTATAGCCAAACATAAAATGACATCGAACATGGAGTCTAAGTGTCAAGGTTGAGCTATACCCCGACAATCTCTAGCTAAGCTCCACCTATGCTTTCCCTTGTTGGGATCGATCGATCCATGCACTCTCTGAATCTCAATTTGCAGAAAACTATACAGGCAAGCTGTTGAACATTATGAAACTAATTTGACTGGTCGCTAACAGCGTCAAGTCAAATTGGTTTCAAAATATTCAACAGCATGCTTATTAAATAGTAGACAATATTCGTACAATCTAACGGACTATCTTAAGCGTTTAAGACGGACTAAAACGAGTCATTCATGACATAATTGATTATGACATCAGCATACACGTCACATAATTGATGGATAAACTTGATTCCTCAATTACTTTATATAGTAGTTATTTATTTAAAGTTTTAACCCTCAAATTTCTTCACGAAAGTTTAAATTTTCCCATAGAAAATGTCTATTTGCAAACCAAGAGAAGAATATTTTTGAAAATTTTCCACTGGAATGACTGGCTTATTTTCAAAAATAGTCTTCTCTTGATCTGCAAATGGACATTTCTCAAGACCACTGTAGAAGATGTTTTTGGCTGATGCGGGTTAAAGGGTTAATAGTTAACCCTTCAATGATCAAGTTTGCTAAAAGAAAACCAAGAGTTAAACCTGCTTGACCACTAAAGGGTCAAAGGTCATGATATTTTGTGAGGGACACGAGTCCATAAATAATATTAAGGATGAATGAAATAAAGTGTAGATATATATGCTACTGCTAGAGATGTAAACCATTAAAACCTGAAATGGTAAAGCAAGTTGGATGAGTGATGGATGGATGAACTGACATGCATGTGGAGCTAGATGACTAAAGGATAAGCCGTACCTGGGTCCTGAAGACGAGAAAGACTTGTTCCCAGCAACAGCACCATCATCATTCAATGTATGCGGAACGTCACTTGTCTGACAATACAGTAAACATAAGCATAATTATGTGAGAACACATAACAATCTACAGTGCTCCAGAATACATATTACTCATTTCAAAATGACATATATATCATGTATGATTGTCTTGAATGTACAAGTATATGGGAATGAGTTAACAAACACTTTAATCGACAAAGATTCTGCGTAATGGATGAATCCCATCTGTCACTTACATATATGACGTCACATCACAATCATAATTGACAGAGAATACCACGTCATGAATCTGGAATAGGTCGTCAAGGGTACTTTTTTACTATGTCATAAACATTATGTTGAATAGTTTGCAGGTGTCGAGAAATATCCATTTGCAGAGTAAATATTTTTGAAAAATTACAAGTGGAATAGCTGACTCGATGATAACCAAGCCAGTCATTCTCAAGGTAAATTTTCAAAATATTTTTTTCTAGTTCTCTAAACCAAAATTTTGTATGAGAAAATTGAAATCTGGAATAAATTTGAGGAGTGATGCACTAAAGAAATCAAAGTTCACTAGAAATCATCTAATCCCTGACTGCATTCTCACCTATAATGAATTTGTGTGTGGAAGCAGGTATAAAATCAAATCAAACGTTACCATTTAGTGGTCATGATAAGATTGCCTGTGCAATAATTCTGAAGAATTTTTCTTTGCAGGTCAAGAAGATATATCTTTTTTGAATCTTTACAAATAAAATGACTGACTAGATAACCGAGCCAGTTCTTCCAGTGGTAAATTGTCAAAAATAGTGTTCTCTTGTCCTGCAGGTTTATGTTTTATTAACGAATCTCGACCATTAAAGGGTTAAATATCTACTGATTAATTGACTCGTAGAACACTTCAGAAATAACTGATGAATTTCCTATATCTAATTTTCAAGGCAACCATACAGAAAACCTGTTGAATATTTTGAAATTAATTTGGATGGAACCCGTTGTAAGCCAGCAACGGCTCCCAGTCAAATTAATTTACAAATATTCAACCGCATAAGAATTTATATCAACTCGTAAATAATCTACTTTTTCGAGGATTTGTCAGTGAAACGGTTAGCATGTTTCCAAAACAAATATAACGTACTATTGAATATTTTGGACTTAATTAATGCAGCAATGGATTCCTTTCAAATTAAATCCAAAATATTCAACAGAACATTTCTTATATCATCGTCAACATTATACTAACTAACATGTTTCTGTTTTTGTTGTGGAAATGTTTTAACTTCTTTATGAGCTGCACTGTAACCAGTATACCTGTGTTTACTTACCTTTGACAGTTTCTTTTTCTTAGTTTTCACACCAACACTGTCTTCAGTTTCCTCGTCATCACCACCGCGCTTACGCTTGCCTTTAACCGATACCTTCTTACTCGCTGGAGATACAGCTGACATCGTCTCAGTATCACACGGATTAGCGTCAGTTTGATCAAGCACCTTTCTTCTCTGTCGCTGAGGTTTCTTATCCGGCGTAGCATTAGATACCTTGCCATCTTCATCTGTCAAACCTGAATCATGTTTAACTTTCCGTGAAACTCTTTTCCTCCGACTTCTCGCCTTCGTCATACTTTCCACTTCTACATCAGGTTCATCGAAATTGTAAACAACATCTGGTTGTGCTGATGCATCCGTGCTTGTCAGGTGAAACTCGTCAGTATCTCTACAGGTAAATGAAGCATCACTAGAACTGGTTTTAGTAGTAGCACACCTTTTCTTAGATATTTCACTAGACCTTACTCTGGATTCATTATTCTTACCTAACTTCGGTCCCTGTAACATTTCAGCACTCGATAAAGATTTACGATGAGACACAATTTCCGATTGAGCGAGTTTTGGTGTGTCTTTTACAATCGAGACATTACACATTTGATCACCACTATCTAGTACAGAATTATTTCCTCTATCTCTAAATGAACTAGAATCTTTGGACACACGTTTCGCTTGTGGTTCATTTTTCAGATTTTCATAATTTATACTTTCATTATTTTCACTCATCTCAAAAGCAGGCAGTGAGTCCGTTCTCTTGACAGCACTAACAAATTGTGATAATGCTGTAGATCTGTGTATTTTTGTGGATTGAGACATATTCAGAGGTAAACTCGGCACAGTATCGCACGATTGTGATAAACAATGACCAAGCGATTTAGATAACTGAAAAGCTTTTTGAAACACAGATGTTGATTTCTGTACCTCTATTTTCTGTGATGTTTTATCAAAATTTGGTGACAGTTCTGTGGATTGTGATCCAACAGATGGCTCTAGATTTTCACTGAATGGATGATCTGGACTTTTCAATTTACGATCTAACAAAGAAGCATTCCTATTGGTTGTAATTTCTTTACACGACTCGCCTTGCTTAATCTCACTGATAACATTATCACTGTTAGATTGACTTTGTAATGTGTCTTTAAAACTTTGCAAATATGAACTAGATTCTTTCTGCACACCAGGAGTTCCTTGCCTTCCTCCAGGCCTTTTAGTTTTTACCTGAAAAGGTAACAACATTGCAAATAAGTCTTCCACGTAAAATTGATATAAAAAAAATATGCCATTAACGGCTTCTGCAGTGTCTTGAGAAAATGTCCATCGGCAGACAAAGAGAATACCATTTTTGGAAAATTTACTACTGGAATGACTGCCTTGGCCATACAACATTCATACAGGCACATTGTTTAATCTAGAGATGCCTATATACTATTATGGCTTGAAATTAACCTAGATTAGACACTAGCAAACAGAGAGTGCCCAACTGACCAAGACATTCTGCTAATCATACGGAACATCTACTACTAGCCCTAAGGCCTTACTTGGAACATTTGTAGCGGACTAACGTATTCACTGAATCAAGCAAATACATCAAAATGTATATACCACATAATTATCAAAGTGAGTTATTCAGTTAACTCATGCAGAATAACTAACGCTGTACAAGATTGCATTAAGTTTTCTACCTGGCTGTACCTGTACCAGCAGAATGGAGGATGCCAATCTATCAGTATTTGTTATCAATCAATTATGCCACATGTTAGCTGACATCACAATTATAATAACATAGCTCCGTAATGAAAATCGAAAGGGTCTGTCAGTAAAGTGTACAGAGTTGTCTTTGAGGAATTTACAATTTAATAAACATTCTGTCAAGTATTTTGCAACTAATTTGACTGAAGTTAGACAGCAACAGCTCCCACACACACACCCACCCCACCTCCCAAATTAGTTTCAAAATATTCACCAGCTTACCTTGAAATTTAAATTCTGGGAATTAGTTTCAAAATTTTGATTCCAGCAAGTGGGATAGCTTATATAGATATAGGTATAGGCCAGGTTTATAGTCTGCTTTTACCTGTGTGCTCAGCCGACTTTCCAACGTTACCCCCTGGTCATTGGGCCTTTTCATTCCTGCATAATCTCAACTCCCTTTGGGAACATACAGCCATACTACGGCTGCCATTTATAGGCGCTCGATGGCTGTTTGCTGACGTTCCGTATTAACGACTCAAAAAAGCATCTGCTTTTGTTTCTATGAGAATTGTTAATACTTACCAGATGTACTATTATGATGATGTCTATTACCTAGTCTAGCTCAAAATAAGCAATTAAAACTCTGCACTCTCCATGGTCCTGCCCATACTGTGTCCGTGAATTACCATAGCCTCCAGGTACCGAGTCAACTCCCAACAACAGTCAGATTCGTCTTATATTTGTCTTGACAAACAGCGAAAGCAGGTCAGCCTCACTTCAGCGGGACGATTGAGGCGGGCCATAATACATCTGGTAAGTATTAACAATTCTCGTAGAAACAAAAGCGGATGCTTTTTTTATTCTACTTCGAATAATACTTACCAGATGTACTATTATGATAAACTCCGGATTTCGACAGCCAAGAAACTCCGGTGGGCGGCGAGGCTCGAACCAGCGCTCATCTACCATCTAACAGAGAAGGTTGTGAAGAGACAAGACCCCCGGCATAGGCATGGGTTCTGCCATCTGACTCATAGAGTTCTAAACTTCCATGATCTAGACCGCGCTCCACACCCCCCCCCCCCACGCTCATTTGTCCGCACAAATTTCATAGGGCTGTCAAAAGGGAGGCAACACTCACCAGACCCGTGTCAGCCTAAATCTCAGCTAAGGTAGTCCGGGAGAGTGCAAAAGCTACTACAACTTCTGATTTTGAAAACTATCAGCATATCGATTTGATTTTCAAATTTCAATGAGTCTAATGTCTGTTACAAATGAATAAGATAATCTTGAACAAGACTTTTACTTAATCAGTCTGGTATTTCGACTCTTAAGTAAATTAATATTAGTCACTTAAATTAAGAAAACACTCACCATTTTGCGAGTGCTTAGTCTTTCTTGATCATCACAGGAGCTCCGCCCAATCCACGGTCGTTCACAGATCATGTGCATCACCATTGTTCAGTGCATGTGGAAGAGCCTTGCGATGTATGCGAAATAGTCGTCGGATGTGGCTTTAGTTAAGATTCGATAAATTGGCGACGGCTACCGCATTAAGTGCGCTGGAGATATCGCGAAGGTAGAAATCAGTAAATGACGACTTGGCATACCATTGTGCTACAGACATCACCTCCAAGAGACCTCCTTATAAAGGGCAGATGATGCTGCTAGGGCTCGGACTTGATGGGCATTCGCACGATCAATCTGCTTTCCGGTTGTGATTTTATGCGACATCTGAACAGCATCAACTATCCAACGAGAAATGGTGTCTTTCGAGGCGTGAAGATGAGGAGCTTTGAGACATAACCACAGAGATTTTGGGCCATCGCTCCACTCCTCAGTATGTTTCTTATACATTTTCAGACATTTGACAGGACACCAAGCAGAAGAGTTTGGGTCATGTCTAATTAAACTTCACAAATTGATCAGCTGTCCTGGATATTTAAGTGACTGATTCTTTGCCAGGATAAAACGACATGGTAGTAGTCGTAAACCTTCACCAGTAACGACAAAACGGTCTTGTTTGGCAGAAAGCGCATAATTTTGCTTCTCCTTCTCGCCGATGCTGCTGCAACCAAGAAAACTGACTTAATAGTTAACAGTTTAATATCTATAGATCTAAATGGTTCAAAGGGAGAATGCCCTAAAACCTGTAGAACAAGAGATAGATTCCAAGCAGGGATAGGAATTGGCTGTCTAGGTCGCAAATTGCTCATTCCTTTAATAACTTCATTTAAAGTGTCGTTCTCCACTCCTACAATGGCCAGACTGGGAACGACTGAAGCTAATGCAGACTTATATGCTGCTAGGGTTGAAGGTACAAGTTTGTCAACTTTGTATAAATGACAGATAAAATCTGCTACGCGTTGAACAGATGCAGAAAAGGGATTAATATCTCTTTCTTTACACCACTCTACAAATTTGTTGATTCCATAATTATATATCTTGGTGGTTGACCCTCTTCTGGCTGAAGTGACAAACTTTGGGGCTTGCTCAGAAAAGCCACCCGTAATTGCATGCTGCTTGATAACATCCATGCAGTCAATTGGAACATCTCCGGTCTGTCGTGGAGATACAGATCTTTGTTCTGAGAGATCAGATCCCTTCTGTCTGGAAGAGGGATTAGATTGCAGACCAGAAGGTCAAGCAGATCCATAAGCCTGGCCAATGAGGGGCGATCAGTAGTACTTGGCATATGTCCTATCTTATCTTTACCAGAACTTTTGGGATGAGAATCGTTGGAGGATACGCATACGCATACATTCCCTTCCAACTTATCGCCAGTGCGTCTACTGATAAAGCTAGCGGGTCCGGGATCGGTGACACATATGTGACCATCATTGAATTTCCTTGCCCCAATGTTTGAAAAGAACCTCCGCTACCGATTGGCTGAGCTGCCATTCCGTTGGACGGCAAACCTTCGACTGAGAGCATCCGCTAGGATGTTTAATCTTCCTGGAATGTGTGCTGCCCGAAGAATAATATTCCTCTCTTGGCACCATAGCAGAATGTTCCATATCATCATACACAACTCCGGTGATCTCATCCCAACTTGGCGGTTCAAATAAGACACCACTGTTGAGTTGTCTGTTCTTAACCAGGACAATCTTGTCTCGGATTAAGTTCTCAAATTTTCGAAGTGCTAATGCCACTGCTAATAATTCGAGAACATTTATGTGTTTCTGCGCATTGGTCCGATCCCATTCCCCTGACACTGACAGATCGTCCAGTACTGCTACCCAACCAGTCATCGATCATCTGTAAAGATGGACATCTGCGGTTGAGGAGGTTGTAGAGGAACACCTCACAGGAGACTCTGTTCTGATAACCACCAGTGAAGATGGAATATCAATGGTTCTTTTACTGGAATCCTCAGATACAACGGATCCGTTCTCTGAGAACAGAATGACATTAAGTACATCTGAATCGGCCTGCGCCGCATAAGGAACCACCTTCTCTAGAGATACTAGTAAAGCCAGTATTCTGAGAAATTGACGCGCCGTCAGATAGGCTCCTAGAGAAACTGACTCCAGAACTGCAATCAAACTCTTGACTCTGCTCTCTGCCGGAAAAGCTACACCGTCCCTGAGATTGAAAAGAACTCCCAGATACACAAACTCCTGGGATGGAGTCAATTCTGATTTCTCTAGATTCACAATCCATCCTAAGTCCTTTAGTAAGGCCAGGACTACCTGAAGATTGTTGCACAGAGTGACTGGATTCCCCGCCTTCAGCAGCCAGTCATCTATGTAAGTATGAACAGATATATTTCTCCTGCGAAGAAAAGAAGTCATGACGAGAACCACTTTGGTGAAGCCCCTCGGTGCTGTGGTCAGACCGAACGGTAACTCATTGAATTCCCAAACATTGTCTTGGAACGCAAAGCGACGGTATTTCTGAAAAGGAATTGACATTGGAATATGAAAAAATGCATCCTTCAGATCTATCAATACTGCCCACATGCCTTTTCTCAGCCCTGTCATCACGGCTGCCACAGTCTCCATCTGAAATTTTGGTGAGAGAATGAATTTGTTCAGTGGTTTGAGGTTGAGAATTGGTCTCCAACCTCCGGTGCATTTCGGAATGAGGAAAATAATCGAATAGAAGCTCAGGGAGGACTGATTGCAGACTAAATCAATCGCATTCTTCTGCTAAAGATCTAAGATTTCTGAGCAAATGGCATCTAGACGATCGGATTCCCTTGAAACGGGAGTCCATACTGGAGTCGATGTTAACGGAACTAATGATTGGCGGATGAGCCAGTCCAGTTCGTAGCCATTTCTTAGCCAATGACAGACTAAACAATCTTGCACGACCTGTTCCCACTGGTTTGAGAACAGTTCAAGTCTGCCTCCGATGGTAGGAATCGCACACAGCTCACGGTCATGTTGCACGATAAGACGCTAATTCGCTTGGGTGAAGATGCTCGACTCCCTTCGTTTCTGGCGCCATAGGAACGGGTCTCGCCGGAAGCCCGTCAGGACCACCCCCACGGCCACCTTGTGGCTTCTTGGAGTATGACGGCCCGGGACCGCTGCCACGGTTATCCTTACGGTAACCGCCGCGACCCGAGCCGCCACCCTTCCCATCATCTTCATACGGACTCTTATTAGAGGACTTGTTCGAAGACGAACGGCCAGGTCCCTGTGAACCGGATGCCCGATTGGCATCACAGCCAGAAGGGCGATCTCTGGCACTGCCTCTCTTGCTCCTGCCGATGCTGCTTGTAGGACTGCTGCGGCCGAGTCCTCTTAGTCGACTTCCACCACTTGCCGACTACTTCTTGCTCTGCGACCATTGATGCAACTTTGGAAAGAGCTTGTCGTGCCGAGCCGCCAAACAAGCCCGGACCAATGAATGGCGCAGAAGATAACGCAGCCCTCATCTCTGGTCCTGGTTCTACGCAATCGAGAACCATTCTCCTGCACTCCGCCAATGATCTGGTGATCACCCTGGCCAGGCAGCCTTGGGACAAGCACATGGTGACTTGGATAACTCCGGGAACAGCCTCTGGCACGTTCCCACCTTCTGCCACGCAGGTCAGCATACCTTGCAGGACGGTGCAACCATGCAATGGCCGCTCTCGCTGAATCCTCAATGAGACTCAATTCATTGAAAGGATCTTTGTTAGCTTGGGAAACCAAGGGTCGAGAACGACCCTTGGATTTCCCGGCTAACGGCCTATTCAGTGCTTCTCTTTCCGCGACTGAATGAAAGCAGAGGAACACGAGCATACTGATGACAGGCCTGCTCCAGAAAGCGGACCCTACTCCTTATCCCCTTAGGGGCCTTGGGCAATGAGTAATTCGGCTGAACCAGTCTGGGTGTCCAAGGGAAGCATTGGCATGGTCGAAGAGCCACTCGACAGAGCGCTAGCCACCCGCTCTGACATCCGCTCCATCGCCGGATCGCGCTGAGATCCTTGAACCGATGACAACCCGAGACGATCGGACAACAAGCCAAGGACCTGAACCCATTCAGCTTCAGTGCAAAAGGATGATTCATCCATTCTCATCCTCCTTCTCACCCGTGGACGAGTAGGCCACCGACGATCCATACTTGCGGCTCCAGCATCTAATGAATCGCCAGATACGGATTCACCGCAATCCATCGGCTCCAGCACGGGAGCCGGGACTATGGCCGCTACTATGGCAGGAGACAGAACTCCGAGAGGAGCCGTCATAAACGCTGTGATGCCGACGGGAGCTGTAAAACACGGCTCCAATGGCAATGCGACCTGAGCGAAGTTCGGGTGAAAGATGCCGACAGAAAGTCGACATCTCCACCATCTGGCAAACCCGTGGAAGTACTAGTATCTGCCACCAGAGAAAGCTCTGGCATGCCAGTCTTCCATCAGGAGGAAGGACAGGTGCCTGTCCCTCCGCAGAACTGGCCGGACCACCGATGGGTAATCCTGCACCAGCCTGCATCGTCGGAACCGTGGACTGGAAAGACTCGAACATCGCCTTGAATTGGGCCGCCCAAACACCCAAGGCCGAGTCCATATGCTCATTCAGACACTCTTCAAGACCTTTTACTGATGCCTGATTCACTTTGGCCGCCTTTTCCCTCGCGATCCTCTTCAAACGCGCACGCCGATCACGATTGAACTCCACCACCAACTTTGACGACCACTTCGCACATACATCGCAGACTTCCAACCATGCACTTCACGCAGGCAACACACTGAAGACAAAGAAGCGGTTTCAGCGATGACAGAGCATGTCAGGAGGGGCCTTGCCCCTTCACTTTCTGCGAACACAGAATAGGAATTAAAACGCTGCACATGATAATATGAAGATGAGCAACACACACAATTTACTTGATTGTAATATAATCACCTACAAAACATTAACTTTCTCTTAAATTAATGATAATCAAGTTTAGGCAAGAAATATTTGAAAATTTTTATAGTGAAAATTTTATAGACACATCTTGGTAATTAACTAACGTTAAAATAGCCAAGAAATAAAGACCGATCGCTACATACACCCTCGGCAATGAAGCGAGAGCTAAAGAACGGCCTAAAACAGAGTGCATAGACACACCAAGCCAAAACACTAAGTTAATCATGGCGCCGCCATCTTGGCTACGGGCGCATCCATCTTGGAAGGAACCGAGTTGCAAGAGAAATTAACCGAGTACCCGGATAAGATTAACCAGTTAACGGGTAACAGAGCGACTCCAACAACGGCTACCATTCTAAAATAATGTGCCAATTTAAGGAAATTTTAATCAGTCATTACGGCACGAATGTATAAATTCTAGATTGATACAACCTGCCCCTGTGATGACTTTCCCTTTCCTTCCATGAAGCCAGCGATGGGTAATGTTAAACACACTTATTTCCGTTAAAATTGCACAATTTTAGAGCTAAAAAAAACCCATGCGAATTGAAGTCAGAAAAATAGACGAATCTGACTGTTGTTGGGAATTGACTCGGTACCTGGAAGCTATGGTAATTCCCTGACACAGTATGCGGAGTTTTAATTATTTATTTTGAGCTAGACTAGATAATAGACATTATCATAATAGTACATCTGGTAAGTATTATTCGAAGTAGAAACTGCCCTCACAGGTACCTATTTTACAGATAGGTGTACTTGAACAACGCAGAGTGAAGTGACTTGCTCAGGGACACAACGCAACAGCTCGGCCGCGAATCGATCTCGCGACATTCAAGTCACAAGTTCGACTCCCTAACTACTCGGCCAGTGCACCTCCTTAACTTCGCTAGAGATCGGCGTGACATGGCTAGAAACGGGCATGGCATGGCTAGAAATAGGCATGGCATGGCTAGAAATAGGCATGACATGGCTAGAAGTAGGTGGGGCATGGCTAGAAATGGGCATGGCATGGCTAGAAATGGGCGTGACATGGCTAGTAATGGCTCCCTGTATTGCACAAGTTATTAGCTAGCTGTACCTATACCAGAATGGGAACTGTTTAGATATAACGTGGAAAGCCACAATACTTTATGGATACCTGACGCGTGTCCTCGGATTGAGGACGAAAGTTGGATGTTTAGCACAGGGGGTGCACTCGCTATTTATATGCCTTGGAAGCCGGCAACGCTGTGTTTAGTATACCGTGATTTCTCGACTAAAGGCCGCCATCTTGGATTTCGGATCATCGTCAATTTTGATAGGTTTCTTCCCAAGACCTAGTCGAACCACCCTATGAAGTTTCAATACGATCCGACAAACGGTAACAGAGTTATCATCCGGAAACCACTCTGCCGCCCGCACACCCGCCCGGCGCCCTTATATAATACCCCAGATTTTTGGGCGGGGTATAAAAATGGGTGTGGCATAGCTTAAAATGGGCGTGGCATAGTTAAAAATGGGTGTGGCATAGCTATAAATGGGCGTGACATAGTTTAAAATGGGCGTGGCATAGCTAGAAATGGATCCAGGCTCTATTTCAAGCCATGATTATATGCTACATATCTTACCTGTCCTTTGCCAAGCTTCATGGAGTTCTCAAACAATCTACTACTGAGGCTGATCATGAAAGATGACGATGATGGTGATGATGATGTGGGAGAGCCATCATCATCATTTCCCGCTGATGACGGGATATGTTCCTTGTTAAGAGTCATAGACCAGGCACTTGTTTCAGGCTATAGAATAAAACACTATATGTGATACACCAACTGTACAAGTGACATCATAATGAATGCTTAACCCGATGAATTCCCTATATCTCATTTCCAACGCTACCATACAGGAAAACTGTTGATTATTTTTTATTCAATTTGACTGGAAGTCGCTGCTGCCTAAATATTGCCTTAGGCAGCAACGGATTCCAGTCAAATTAATTTCATAATATTCAACAGAATAGGTTTTATATCGTAAAGAACATACTTTTCAGGGATTTGTCTGTGAAAGGGTTAATCATATTTTTAATACATTGTGCCATATTTAACCCTTTAAAGCTCACGATCTGTCAAGATTAAAATTTTTGCTTAGTGAATGTCCATTTGCAAGCCAAGAGAATATTTTCAGTTTACCACTGACAGTCATTCAAGTGGTAAATTTCCAGAAATAGTCTTCCCATGTCGAGCAAAGGGAAAGACCTTCACAGCTGTTTGACTGACTTGATCATTAATAGGGCTGTGGTTTGTGATGATTTTCACGAACCGAACCGGTTCGCGATACGCTTGTCCGGTTCACGAACCATCTAATATTCAAAATCTGAACTGATGAAATAGAATTAGAAATATTGTGAAACACGAAATCATTTTCAAATTCCAAGTGGCTTTAGTGACAAATACACAACACATGCTTAGTATATAACAGCCAGATAAGTTCAATACACTCAAATAAGTTTCATTGCATGGTTAGTTGGTTACTTCTTGCTGTTTTATAGACGACACTAGTTAAATAAATCGATACAGGGAACCAGGCTAGTACGGGAACCTCATTTAGACAACACAGATATCTAGATCTGATAGATCTTCTCGAGTTTAAACAGCTAAAATCATTTTGCCGAATACAAATTCTCGGCTACTTTGAACTGGATTTTGTATCAAGATATTACTAGATAATTAGAATGCATAAAAGTTTGCACAAAAATATGCCCATATAAATGCAGTTGGTCGAGAAAACTGTTCTAAACAGCGGTTTTACTGGTAGTTCATTTAGTGCAATCTATACTGTAATTGTATATCTATATCTAGCATTTTACGACATTGACCAATTTGTGGTAGTAACAATTGCGTGCTGAACATCCTCGATTTTAATCAGAGAATTCACATCACATTTTGATTGGATATACTTACTGGTGTTCATTAGAATAGCCAATGAAAACGTAATGGAAGAATGATTAGAAGAATAATTTGAACGCTGTATCATTTCTCGGAAATCATGGCTGATTTAGCAAATAACATAAGAAAATATGTCACGTTCGCCTTTTCTTTGACAGAGCATGTGTGCCATGTAGGCCTTATACGCCTGTAGTATGTTGAGATGGTGTAATACACATAACAACATTTTCTTGGCTTATAATGTCGATATTTGCTGGTAAATTAAACCATTTAAGAGAGGAACGTATGTGTTACTCTAGGATGATTACGCTACCATGGGTGTGGGTTGAACGTACTCGGAAAATATTGTCGTAAATCTGAATTATGGTTTATCATTCAAAACTTGTATACGGCTAGAATAAGTGCTTAGTAAATCGTTTTGGTCATGATTTCCGGATATTTGCCGTAGACAGATGGAAAATACATGCGAATAAAAAATAATGTATGGTTCGCGAACCACAAGATTCGTCAAATAAATATTCGAATATGATTCGTCTTCCCTGAGTTCGCGATTGTTCGAAGGTTTGAATGTTCGCCCCAGCCCTAATCATTAAATGGTTTAATTAAAACCATTATCACACTGATGTTAACTAAAGGTGCATATTCACTTCTAAATGCTTCAAAATAAAACTGTATACTTTTAGAGGTGTAAATTGGGAACCTCAGTGTAAATGAATGAGAAAAATCTTAAAATATGGTTTCGTAGAAGTTAACATAATTTTTTAGTTGTGAAATTGAATTAGGGACTCGTGTCTAATTCAATTTCACAACTTAAAAATTATATTAATATATACGTAATGGAATCACCTTATGTTAAGATTTATTTAGTTTCCTTGTATCTATGCACACTATTTAAGCTTCTAAAAGTATATAATTTTTAAAATTTTATTTCCAGGCATTTTGGTGTGAATACGCACCTTTAATGTTGTTAATCATATTAATGGATGAATCCAGTTTTAGCTATGCCCCACCCATCTCTAGCTAAGCTCCATCCACGCTTTGCCCGTGTTGGGATCGATACATCCCCTACCTGAATCTCAATTTTCAGAAAAATATACAACTAAGCTGTTGAATATTTTGAAACTAATTTGACTGCTGCTGCTACCATATACAGCAACAGCAGTCAAATTAGTTTCAAAATATTCAGCAGAATGTTTATTACGTAGTAGATACATAATTTGCACAACTTGACGGTCTATTAAGGATTTATGACGGACTAAATTACGACGTAATTGATTAGGACTTCAGCCTACATGTGACATAGTTGATTATGACATCATGCATGTATGATTGACTGAGAGGCTAGATTCCTCTATTAATATTGTTAATTGCTAGAAGAAAGCATGATACATTATATAAGCTGTTGCTGTCTTAGTCGGCAATAGCTTAAGGTGAGATTGTTTTCAAAATAAACACCAGTTATCATATGAAATGGTCAAGCTGACCAAAAACACCTTTTAGAGATGTCTTGGGAAATATCTATTTGCAGAAAGAGGCTATTTTTCACAATTTGCCAATGGGATGCCTGGCTCGGTTTTTTAACCAGTCATCCAAGTGGTAAAATTTGTAAAATAGGCTGCTCTTGACTTGCAAATCCACATTCCTCAAGACTACTATAGAGGCCCGTATTGGCTGTCTTCACCATGAAAGGTTTAAGTAACATGGCAACAGGTATATTAACAATGGATTATATCTATTACCCATACCTGCAATTCTCCAGCCTGTTCTTCTCTTCTTGCGGTTTCTGTCGTACCTTGATCAACTGATCTTGTGCGCTCTGTAATACTTTGACCAACAGATCTTGTCGTCTCTGTCGTAGCTTGACCAACAGGTCCCTTCTTAAGCTGACTGTATCGCTGATATGAATCTTGAGAGAGAGAGAGAGAGCGAGAGAGAGAGAGTTACAAACAGAAAAGTTACTGATACATACTTAGGTAACTTCTGACCTATCAACATGACCACAATACTGAATAAGATTACTACCGTATAAAAAAATAAAGGCCAATCTCCCATTAACCACTTTCACCACAGAATTGGTTGGCACCGCACTGCCAATATCTCCATTCATGTGAGCTAAGAAGAGATGGCCATTCTGCCAGGTTTGCCAATGGCATAACAAAGAAATGTATTTATAATATCCTTTGAAGGGCTGGAGCATTAATTTGCGATTGTGATATCTTCATAGAATGCCAACTATTGGCGTCAATCATTACTCACGTCTCTGAAGGCTGGTGTGGGTATTGCGGTTGGTGCCATTCATGTGTCTGTCTATCAGAGGCATTTTTCCAGAATCCTAGGAGACCGTAGTATTACCAAATTTGGTACATAGATTCATATCATGAGTTGGTAGAAAACTAAATTTGTTTGAGGTCAAAAGGTGTCACTTATTGCATATCGGAATACGCAATTACATGGATAACTCCGCAATGCAAGAAGGCAGAATCACCAAATTGGTAACATATATTCATAATTGTGGTTGGCTAGTATAGAGCCAAATTTAATTTCAGGCCAAGAATTCAAGTACCTAGATCATGGGGCAACTAAGCCCCCCCGACCTACACATATTTACCCATTAATCGGAAACGCAAGAAGGTAGAATTACCAAATTTGGCAGATTCATTCATATTATAGGTGGATAGAAGTTTGATGTGTTCCAGAACAAAGCATCAGATATCTAGGTTATGGGGTCATGACGACTATACCGGAATACACATTTTGCCCATAGCTCTGGATGGCATGAAGGTAGAATCACCAGATTTAGAATATGCTTTCATATTAATTACGACACTTCATGAATGATTTGAATTTGGGGTCAAAGGATCAACTCTTTAGGTCACTAACTTACCTGTATATTGAACCGTTTAATACTTGACATTTCAATGTCTCGATTACAAAACAATCATACAGGAAAGCTGTTGAATATTTTAAAACAACTTTAACTGGAGGCTGTTTCTGCCTATCTGATGCTGAAATAGACAGCAACAGTTCAAAGTCAAATTAGTTTCAAAATATTGAACAAACTCTTATACCATGAAGACTGTAATTTCTGGTATATTATTAATTAGCCATTCAACCTAGTTGTTAACCCTTTAATGGTCATACTGGCCTCTGCTATGGTCTTGTGGAATGTCCATTTACAGGCTAGCAGAATACAATTTTTGAAAATTTACCACTGGAATGACTGGCTCGTTTATTGAGCCAGTCATTCCAGTGGTAATTTTCAAAAATTGTATTCTGATAGCCTGTAAATGGACATTTAACAAGACAATATTAAAATTCTTTGGACAAAATTTGACCATTAAAGGGTTAATTGTTTTAGAAAATAATCCTGGCTCGCTGTGAGTGTGTGTATATGGATATTTCTCGAGACAACTAGTCATCTTTGGCCGGCTTGACAATTAACCGTTTAACACTCAAATTGATCAAAAATGGCTTCTGCAGTTGTTTTGAGAAATGTCCATTTGCAGACAAGGGAATAATTTTGAAAATTTACCATTGGAATTGTTATCGAGCCAGTCATTCCAGTGATTAATTTTCAAAATAGCCTTCTGTTTGCCTACAAATGATTATTCATCAGGACTACTGTAGAGACCGGTTTTGGCCAGGTTGACCATTCAGTGTTAGTGTTCAATCTTACCTTTGATATTTTCAGGTGCATGGCTGATATCATCCTGAGAAATAGAAAGATGCACAATGTAAACTAACTCACAATTCCCATAAGAGCTACCTAGCTCACTGTGTACAACAGGATGAGAGCTACCCAGCTCACTGTGTACAACAGGATAAGAGCTACCTAGCTCACTGTGTACACCAGGATGAGAGCTACCTAGCTCACTGTGTACAACAGGATGAGAGCTACCTAGCTCACTGTGTACAACAGGATAAGAGCTACCTAGCTCACTGTGTACACCAGGATAAGAGCTACCTAGCTCACTGCGTACAACAGGATAAGAGCTACCTAGCTCACTGCGTACAACAGGATGAGAGCTACCTAGCTCACTGCGTACAACAGGATGAGAGCTACCTAGCTCACTGTGTACAACAGGATGAGAGCTACCTAGCTCACTGCGTACAGCAGGATGAGAGCTACCTAGCTCACTGTGTACAACAGGATGAGAGCTACCTAGCTCACTGTGTACAACAGGTACATCCAGTGATTTTCATAAATTCAGCCTGGTACCCCCAGAAGTAATGAGTCCCATGAAAATCTATTATGATTGTTAAATACTAAGTAGTTTTACAGGCTTTTGCAAACAAATACCTGCCAAATGTAGCTCATGTGGGACATACATAATTCATAGTTGTGGGTCCATTGTACCCTCTAATTTTAGCATGGATGAGATAATATTGTTTGCAAACTCCAAATTTGAGTTTTGGGACCTCAGGATTTCAGCTTGGGATCCCCAGACTTTCAGGGTGTGGAGTCCCTGGGACCTCCAAGATTTAGATGCCATGAGAAACACTCGGTACATCTCAGAAATAAGTTAACATGTTTAAAAAAACCCAACCATATATAAGTTAGTGCAATTTGGAACACAATGTAAGAAATATTCTGCTGAATATGTTGGGCATGTCTTTCAATCCAATTACAGTTAAAATATTCAACAGCACGTTTTATTTGGTTGTGCAAAGTTATTCTGGAGCTGTACTGCAAGCCCAGCAGGTTATTATCATTTCCATCCTTTAGCGACCAAGATTGGTCAAGAAAAAGGCATATAACGACAAATGACTAAATAAAGTAGTTATTAGTTTGGTTGGCATCTGATAATTAGAATCCTGCTTACAGGTCCCACTCACGCAATTTAATAGGCTGGTTTTGAGTAACTTACCGAGTTTTACACTGGTAAAAATTTATACTCCTGGGTGGAGAGAGATGGCGAGGCCTGAAGGCCTTCTTGTTTGCCCAGTTATTGCCCATTTACAGATCAAAAGATGTTTTTTAATTTTTCAACCGGATTGATTGGTTAGCTTACTGACTGAGACAGTCATTTTAGAAGTAAATTTTCGAAAGTTGTAATCTCTTAACCTGCAAATGAACATTTCTCTAGAACTTTGTCACTTTTGGGCCAATCGGCTGACTTAACCATTACCTCATTAAGAGATACTGCTCAGAGCTGACGTATGTTCCAATTTACCAAGTATTAAAGACAAATCAAACGGTTAACCCATTCTACAATAAATTCCCCTGTAACTCAATTACGAGGCTAATATACAAAAATGATGTTGAATATTCTGACAGTAATATGACTGGAAGACATTGAACTTATTTTTCTGGGATTTGTTGTTGAAAGGCGTAAGCAACTCAGATAGATGTTTGTCCACGTTTAACACATATGAATGCTTTGTAATGATTGCGAATCAACAAATGAGCGATATTTTGCATGTTTTCATGATAATTGTTACTTAACAGTTGAATCTATAGTCTCTTCAGTCGGAAAATTTGCATATAACGAATGAGTTTGCCATGCCTTTACATATTTAGAGGAGGTGGAAACTGGTCTGTGTTCGGGCATTTACCGATCACTGGAGACATAGGCAATCTCCTTCAGTCCCCATTGTCTCCCTCCATCCAGGAGTATAAATGTGTAGCAGTGTAAAACTTTGGAAGTTACACATATTAGACTGAAATAAAAACCAGCCTAGAATTGGCATGAATGTTACCTGTAAGCAGGTACTCGATAGATAACAATCAAACTAATAACATCTTCATTTACACATGGTATGCCTTTTGGATGCCCAATTGTTCATTTTGACATTCATTCATGACAATGATGGCATGTCTTACGAGCCACCCATCTTGACATTCATTCACTGAGGACCTGTCTTAAAGAACCACCAATTTTTGTCTTGAAGAGCCACACTCCACTCATCTTGTTATTCATTCAGAACTTCTCTTAATGAACCACCATCTTATCATTTATTCAGGACCTGTCTTAACACGTTTTAATGAAACTCAACATACGCCCGCAGGCATACTTGTTTGAGGAATGCTAAATGTGAACTGTTTGTCCTTGATAAATGACACTTCGTCTATCCCTAAAACATCTGCTGAACAAAAAAATTTGACAATTTGAGCCTTTCAAGGGTGATATCTCTGGAAAATATGAGCGGATTTTGACGTAACGAAATCATGACACTTAGTCTATCTCTAACACATCTGCTGGAAAAAAGATTGTGACTGTGGGTTTAAAACTTCGAGATATGGCTCGGACAAGAAAATTGACAAATTTGAGCTTTTCAAGGGAGATAACTCTGCTGAATATGGGCAGATTTTGCCAAAACGAAATCATAACTTGGGAAAACATCGGCAGATTTTACAGAAACAAAATCACTGCACTTCGTCAATCCCTACCACATCTGCTGAAAAAAATATTTTATTGTAGGTTCAAAACTCTTCGAGATCTGATCGGGACAAAAAATCAGACGGACGGACAGCGAGCGCCATTACATAATACGGCCGTTACGTGGGCATATAAAAACAAGGCATATCAATAAATTGATGTATGCTCCCCGAAGGCATACTCTGCAGAGAAACTGAATGGATAAAAGCAAAATCTAGGTTTCACTATATAAACACACTTAGACTTTGCTTGGCACCATATGAAAAATATATATAAAAACTGTGTTCAAAATGAACAGAGATGTTTTCTGTAATAATCAATACCAAGTTTGGTGACCATATGTGAAAGTCTTGAAACTATGGCCCGGAGAAACATTTTCTGTGATAGTCAGTCGACCATGAAAAGTAGGTCAACATGACCTACTTTTCATACTGTGCACACCTTCTGCCTAAGATGCATCCACATACCAAGTTTGGTGACCATATGTGAAAAAGTTTTGAACCTATGGCCCGGACAAACATTTTCTGTGATATTCAGTCGACCATGAAAAGTAGGTCAGCATGACCTACATTTGACCTGCTTTTCATACTCTGCACACCTTCTCCCTAAGATGCATCCACATACCAAGTTTGGTGACCATATGTGCAAGTCTTGAAACTATGGCACGGACAAACATTTTCTGTGATATTCAGTCGACCATGAAAAGTAGGTCAGCATGGCCTACTTTTCATACTCTGCACACCTTCTCGCTAAGATGCATCCACATACCAAGTTTGGTGACCATATATGCAAGTCTTGAAACTATGCCACGGACAAACATTTTCTGTGATATTCAGTCGACCATGAAAAGTAGGTCAGCATGACCTACTTTTCATACTCCGCACACCTTCTCGCTAAGATGCATCCACATACCAAGTTTGGTGACCATATGTGCAAGTCTTGAAACTATGCCACGGACAAACATTTTCTGTGATATTCAGTCGACCATGAAAAGTAGGTCAGCATGACCTACTTTTCATACTCCGCACACCTTCTCGCTAAGATGCATCCACATACCAAGTTTGGTGACCATATATGCAAGTCTTGAAACTATGCCACGGACAAACATTTTCTGTGATATTCAGTCGACCATGAAAAGTAGGTCATTATGACCTACTTTTCATACTCCGCACACCTTCTCGCTAAGATGCATCCACATACCAAGTTTGGTGACCATATGTGCAAGTCTTGAAACTATGCCACGGACAAACATTTTCTGTGATATTCAGTCGACCATGAAAAGTAGGTCAGCATGACCTACTTTTCATACTCCGCACACCTTCTCGCTAAGATGCATCCACATACCAAGTTTGGTGACCATATATGCAAGTCTTGAAACTATGGCACGGACAAACATTTTCTGCGATATTCAGTCGACCATGAAAAGTACGTCAGCATGACCTACTTTTCATACTCTGCACACCTTCTCCCTAAGATGCATCCACATACCAAGTTTGGTGACCATATGTGAAAAAGTCTTGAAACTATGCCCCGGACAAACTTATATATGGTGAATGGACGGACGGACGGGCGAACAAAGCGGCGACCACATGCTCCCGCGAAATCTTTTTCGGGGAGCATAAAAACACCATTCTTATCATCCATTCAGGACCTGTCTTTAGTGCCACTTATTTTATCATTCATTCGTGACTGTTTTAAAGAACCACTCATTGTGTCATTCACTCATAACCTGTCTTAAAGACCCAACCATCTTATCAGGACCTGTCCTAAGGACCACTTATCTTTAATGACGCATTCCTGACATGTCTGAATGAACCCCTTATCTTATCAGGACCTGTCCTAAGGACCACTTATCTTTAATGACGCATTCCTGACATGTCTGAATGAACCCCTTATCTTATCAAGACCTGTCCTAAGGACGACTTATCTTTAATGACGCATTCCTGACATGTCTGAATGAACCCCTCATCATCTTATCAGGACCTGTCCTAAGGACCATTTATCTTTAATGACGCATTCCTGACATGTCTGAATGAACCCCTCATCATCTTATCAGGACCTGTCCTAAGGACCACTTATCTTTAATGACGCATTCCTGACATGTCTGAATGAACCCCTCATCTTATCAGGACCTGTCCTAAGGACCACTTATCTTTAATGACGCATTCCTGACATGTCTGAATGAACCCCTCATCATCTTATCAGGACCTGTCCTAAGGACCACTTATCTTTAATGACGCATTCCTGACATGTCTGAATGAACCCCTCATCATCTTATCAGGACCTGTCTTAAGGACCACTTATCTTTAATGACGCATTCCTGACATGTCTGAATGAACCCCTCATCATCTTATCAGGACCTGTCCTAAGGACCACTTATCTTTAATGACGCATTCCTGTCATGTCTGAATGAACCCCTCATCATCTTATCAGGACCTGTCCTAAGGACCACTTATCTTTAATGACGCATTCCTGTCATGTCTGAATGAACCCCTCATCTTATCAGGACCTGTCCTAAGGACCACTTATCTTTAATGACGCATTCCTGACATGTCTGAATGAACCCCTTATCTTATCAGGACCTGTCCTAAGGACCACTTATCTTTAATGACGCATTCCTGACATGTCTGAATGAACCCCTCATCATCTTATCAGGACCTGTCCTAAGGACCACTTATCTTTAATGACGCATTCCTGACATGTCTGAATGAACCCCTCATCATCTTATCAGGACCTGTCCTAAGGACCACTTATCTTTAATGACGCATTCCTGACATGTCTGAATGAACCCCTTATCTTATCAGGACCTGTCCTAAGGACCACTTATCTTTAATGACGCATTCCTGAATGAACCCCTCATCATCTTATCATGTATTCAAGACCTGTTTTAACCCTTTAACACTCATATCAGCCAAAAGTGGCTTCAGCAATCGTCTTGAGAAATGTCCATTTGCAGACCAAGAGAAGACTATTTTTGAAAATTTACCACTGGAATGACTGAGAAAATTGAATTTTTTAAAACAAATTCGATGGTTAAATGGTTAAAGAGCGACTCATCTTGTCATTCACTCATCACATTGTCTTAAAGAACCACACATTGTGTCAATCATTCAGGCCATGTCTTATAGTAATAATATTGTACACAATTTATTTGGACATCCAAACCTCATGTTTCTAAACAGTTTTGACGGGTTCAAGACCAACCTAGATGAACAACAACAACAACAACTACTACTACTGAGCAGCTACTGTTGTCACAAGTCAGTCTCACTTTGTTTGGTTTCCTTTGGTGTGTCTGTACGAAGAACCATTCCCATTTCTTGAGTTCTTTTTTCAGGCTTTGAAGTTCGTCATCCATACTGTAAACAGAAAGATTAGATCTTTATTTATCCATTGACAATAGTCCTTCATGATTATAGCTAAATGAATTACCAGGTACATGGTAATGGGATAAATTTTCATACATCTTTTTAATATTTAATACATGTATTATTACGATGGTCAACGTAGTAAGGGTGCAGTTTTTCGATATTCTGATATACTGTATCAGGATTTTCTACGATATGAATCTGAAAATATCGAAAAATCATGAAAAATTAAATCACTGTTTTTTAAGATATTAAACCAAATATCCTTCAAAAGAAGTTAGGCAGCAAACTGAGCTTTGTATGCAATATTCCATTTGAAATCTACAAAATCTAAGATTTTATGTCATTGCTAATATTAATACATATCTCTTTGATGTCAAAAGGTTAATCGTTACAAAGTCAGTAGAAGAAAGGATACATTTTAGAAACAATGTTGCTGAGATAGGCAGCAAGGACTTACAACAACCGTCTATTAACCCTTTAATACTCATATCAGCAAAGAAATGCCTTCTGCAGTTGTCTTGGGAAATGTACGTTTGCAGACCAAGAGAAGACTATTTAAAAAAATTTACCACTGCAATGACTGGCTAGATGTTTCATTGGAGTTGGCTGCGACATGTTTCGAACAATATAACACACAAGTCATTAAGAAAATTACAAAATGGTGGTGGAATAATAAGCTCACAGTCAAATTTGTTTCAAAACACTAAATTTTTGTCACGTCAATAAGAACGTGTATTGTCTGTCTAGTAAGCTACAAAACGATAAAGAGCATGAATGCCATTACTTCACGTAGGTCATGATTGAGGTGGGTATGGGCAAATAAATCTAATACATGTACAGATGCTAATTACGTTGTGTTGAGTGATCGCGATCGATTATTAAAAAACAATTGTGATTACTCGATTAATCAGCTTGGATACAAATTACCAAAACAAAACAACAAAAGCATATCAATGACGAAAATTGCAATGGTGTTTAGAAAAGTCCATTTGCAGGGCAAGAGAAAACTATTTTTGAAAATGTATCACTGGAATGCCAGGCTCGATTCTCGAGCCGGACATTCCAGTAATATATTTTCAAAAATAGTCTTCTCATGCCCTGCAAATGGACATATAGTCACTAAGCAAAATGTCATTTTTCATGACCGATCGCATTAAAAAGTAATTGAAATCTAGGTTTTGAAATATTTTATGCAATAGAAATTATTCACGATTATTCGATCATTTAATTTTTAATCATATAAATTCACGATTTAAAACATAATCGTGATTTTCTATTTAATCACGTAATCGGGTGGAATACGTGTTTGTATTAATAGATCTGCCTGTGAAACCGGCAAGGCACATCCTAAACTTTTAGATAAATAATCTAGACGTGCCCTCACGGACTTTTAATTTCGTTATTGCGAAAACAGTTTATTGTAGTCATGTACCTGCAGAAATTGTGTTAACGGAATATCAAATTGTGACGCGTATTCAAGAACTCCAGAATTTAATCATATTCTTGCTGCAACATGATTTTTGTCTATAAATAAAAACAAATGCACAAACCACCCCTCCCCCCCCCACATCGGTTGTTTCCAATGCCGACACTGTAACTAGGAAGTGACAGATGATCCAAATAAGCTTTGTTCTAAAAATGTCCCATTTATTAGTGAGTACAATAGTCTGTAGAGTTTGAGACATCAATGGGCTCCCCACAGGGAGATGGTCTATCTCCAGTGCTTTTCACCTGTTACCTTGCTGCTGCATTTAACTCCGTGCTGGAAAGTTCCACAAGACCAAAACCCCACCACCAATACTGAGTATGCCGCTAGAGATGGAATATGCCGATGATGTGGACTTCACAAACTTCTCCCAATAGCTGCAAGTAAACTAAAAATTTAGAATCTCTTTATGAATGAATCCAAAACAGAGTTGACCCACATATACCTATCTACAAAGCATGAAAATAAAGAAAATGACGATCCACTTCGTAGCGGCGAACCATGGAGTAAAAGTAAAATTATGGGTTCCCTGCTTTGCAGTACTGCTGACATTGCTGCACCATGGGGAACATAGCTTTCCAGCTCTTCTGAGATTGCATCTGTAGAAAAGGTAGTGGATATTTATAAGCAGTAAGTTTATTTTAGGGTTTATTTTTATTTTTATGAATATTTTATTTCAGTGAATGTTTGCTAGTTACAAAATTGACAAAATTTGTTGATAAAATTCCTACTCTTATATTAAATAGGCGAAAATGTGATTACACCCTCTTAAACCCATTATCCGATGATAGGTGAGTCTGGTACAGCTCACCTCATTGGGTTAAATGTTAAATTCAGGAGAGTAAGTTATTGTCCCCCTTCAAAATTCTCATGGAGAGCCCTGCCATACATTAATAATTCTAAAGCAACTTATATTCAAAATGTTGAGACTAATTTTCTTTGAAGCGGTTGCTGCCTTATGCAACAATAGTTCTCAGTCAAATTAGTTTTCAAAATTTATAACAGAATATTTCTTGCACTATGAAGGATTTTCATATCAGCTTTAATTTATCCAGGTAAGCATTATTAAGTGAGTTACCAAAAAAAATCTAGGTACAAATCTTTTAATATTTTGACGTTTTGAAATGACTTCAGACTTGGTTGGTTATTACACTTGCCCCATAGGCAATGACTAAACTCATATTAGCTGCATCTAAATCTTAAAAAGTCTAACAAAGTTAGTAACAATGTATCAAATTCAAAATAGGATGTGTTGTGCGAAAACTGGTATTTCTTAGACAACATGCGCGATTATTTAGAACTACTTCTTGACAGCTTAATTTAAATACAGAACTTAAGACGACTGGCATACCTTAGTCAAATTCATGGACGGCTAAGAGCAGGATGTGTGCGTTGATTACGCAATTTTTCGTTAAATTTTATCTTAAAAGTTTCAGTTTCGACATTTATTTATTTATTTATTTTCCCGCCGTGCGCTTGTCTGTTCTTTTCTCTTCGGTAATTCCCGTCACTCGGTTAATACTCAAAACTTTTAATGGGATGTGGTGGAGGAAGACTGTCTGTGAAATTAAATCTAGAAGGCAAATTAGGCTAAAATTTAAACAAATATATTAAATTGAGATGAGGCCCAAAAGCAATATTATGAAATCAAAAAGAAATTGGGATGAAAGCATAAACATAGAAGACAAACAGGAGAGTTCAAAGTTCAAAGTTCAAAGTTGTTTATTTCATGCCATATTTTACACATATATATAAATTGAAAATGGGCAGTCCATCAAAGGCACAGCCTATGAGTCGATGGACCCCCTAACATACAATACGAGACAGTGTACAAGCCAAGGGGGATGAGAGCTGCTATGATGCTGATGCTATGACATGTGGTACATAGCTTATAGCATATAGCTTATACTTTTGCACGCACGCATGCACGCACGCATGCACGCACGCACGCACGCACGCACGCACATACATGTATATATATATATATATATATATATATATATATATATATATATATATATATATATATATATATATATATATATATATATACACACACACACATACATACACGCATATACACATACACATACACATACATATAGGACACACGATAATTGACACATATACATTTTGTACCATAAATAATGTCATTATTTGGATGCTTATACTTAAATATGCACATAGGGACACATGCACACACAGGTACACACACATATACATATACACCTATGCCAACATATATGAATGCATACATACACAACAGTTCACTTTATACGTGTACAAACATCCATACATGTATACACACTCACACACGCATATGCATGTACCTGTGCATATACTAATACATCATTGTGGCATTCTATGTTGGTTTTAAATGATTTACTATTAGTATGGTACGGAGGGTGGGATGGGGAGGGAAGGGGAAAGGTCATCACGGCAGATAGAGAATTTGAATGGACATGTTAGATTGTTATATTGGTGTATGCGGGTTCACCCGACATGTCTGAATATAGTAGTAGTAGTAGTAGTAGTAGTAGTAGTAGTAGTAGTAGTAGTAGTAGAAGTAGTGGTAGTAGTAGTCATCGTCGTCGTCGTCGTAGTAGTAGTAGTAGTAGTAGTAGTAGTAGTTGTAGTAGTAGTAGTAGTAGTAGTAGTAGTAGTAGTAGTAGTAGTAGTAGTAGTGGTAGTAGTGGTGGTGGTGGTGGTGGTGGTGGAGGTAGTAGTAGTAGTAGTAGTAGTAGTAGTAGTAGTAGTAGTAGTAGTAGTAGTAGTAGCAGTAGTAGTAGTAGTAGTAGTGGTGGTAGTAGTAGTGGAGGTGTTAGTAGTAGTAGAGGTGCTAGTAGTAGTAGTAGTAGTAGTAGTAGTAGTAGTAGTAGTAGTAGTAGTAGTAGTAGTAGTAGTAGTAGTAGTAGTAGTAGTAGTAGTATTAGCGGTGATTGCAGTTTGATTTGTCTCATATTTGTATTAAAATTATAAATTAACAGATAATCTATATCAATCGGATGCAAAATTTGTATTGGTTTAATACCTGTCCAATATAGATTCTCTGGCAATTGTTTTAAAGTTCTGATTTAGGATTTTTTCGCGTATTTTTGTACTGGTGCTGTTCCATAGTTTTGTGGCTGCTACTGTGATTCATCGTTTTCCTGTTTCTGTTCTCATAAATTGGGTGTGTAGATTATGTTTGGCCCTAGTGTTGTGTTCATGGATATCAGTGTTGAGTGTGAAGTTGCAGGCGATGGATTGTGGCAATGTTTTGTGGTGATAATCTTTAGCAATTGTGTACATCTGTAGTTTGGCTATGTCAGTGAGTTTTAAAAAAATTTCAGATTTGAATATATTCTGGGCCCCTGCTGGTTTGTACTCTTTTTTTAAGGCTGTTAAGCTTTGCTAGATTGCTCTTGTGTATATTGGTCCAGATAGCGTTGCAGTAAGTGAGATGTGGGAGAACAAGGGTGCAGTATGGTGTTTTAATAGTATTTGGTGTCATATATGGTTTTAGTCTCTGTATGACACCTATGGCCCTTGCTACTTCTGCTGTTACTATCTCGATTTGTTTAGCCCAGGTCAGATGTTTGTCTAAGTAGACTCCCAAAAATTTTGCAAATGGGCCTTCCTTAATTTCTTTTTTATTTATATAGATTTTTGGAGTGTCCTCTTTCTTTAATTTCAAATTTATAAATAACATATAATTTGTTTTGTCAACATTTAGTGATAATTTGTTAATTGCAAACCAGTTGGTAATTTCTTCCATTTCATTGTTTACCTTTTTGTATAAGGTATCTATATTGTCCTCACAGCAAAAGGCATTGGTATCATCGGCAAACAGTATCAGTGACATGTGTTTGCAGATATTGGGTAAGTCATTCATATATAAGAAGAACAGCAGGGGGCCAAGAATAGATCCCTGAGGAACACCACATGTTAATTGCCTGTTTTCAGAGCATACCTCATTATATTGTACACACTGAGTTCTTTCACTTAGATAACTCTGAAAACAGGTGAGTGCGCTACCTCTTATACCATAATAGGCAAGTTTGTCTAATAGGATTTGGTGATTAATGGTGTCAAAAGCTTTTGAAAGGTCCAAAAAGATGCCTACTATGCTTTGTTTCTTTTCCAGTGATTCAATGATCTTTTCAGTCATTTCGATTACTGCATGCATTGTTGAGTGTTTTTCGCGAAATCCATATTCTGATCTGTATAGAATTGACTTTTTGTCTACGTAACTTGTCAGCCAATTGTGCATTAGGCGCTCTAGGAGTTTGGAGAAGAGTGGAAGTATGGAGACTGGCCTGTAGCCTGTGGCCAATGTTTAATTTTGCTGGGAAACTGCCTTGTGTTAAAGAAAGATTGCAAATGTGGCTTCGTGGGGTTAGAGTATCGACAGCACAGTTTTTATAAATACGCCACTTAAAGCAAAGCCATCATGGATAAATTTGTTTTCACAAAGAAAGTGTGCCTGGTGTGCCCTGTTGGTCTTATTTAGAAGCGATCTGATAATTTTCCATGTTTCCTTTTGACTGTTCGAATTTACTCTAATAGTATGTTTTCTTGGCTGTTTTGATGATTTGGTCTAATTTGTTTATATATTTGTTTTAATTGGAAATCATTGTGTTTAGTTTGGCACTTAATAAATGTGCAGTAGAGTTTGTGTTTCTTGTGGTAGGCAGCTATTAGTCCGTTCGTAAGCCATGGGTTGTGCTTAAATCTTTTATTTTCTTTCATTGGGAAGCTTTGATCAAAAATAGATTTGCAAATCTCATGAAATTTGTTGTAGGCATGCTCACAAGACTGTATGTTTGTTATTGAGCTCCAGTCAGTCTCTGCCATGGACCTTTTGGATTTTTCAATGTTGACCTGGCAGGAATCTCTGCATTAGAATTTTTCCTGCTCAAATTTGTTTTATATGTTTGTTGTTTTTCTAGAAGAAATATAGGTAAGTGGTCTGAGTTATCAGTTACGAAAATTCCGACTTGATTTTTACTAATATTGTGGTTAATGTTATTGCAGAATATGTTGTCAATGACGGTTGCTGTAGATTCAGTTGTTCTCGTTGGTTTGGTTATTGTCGGATAATAGAAGGTATTTAGTAGATTGATAAAATCTTTTGTATGACAACATTTTTGTTGCTGCAGGTCAATGTTGAAATCACCCATCAGGTAGGCTATCTTGTTTTCTCCTTGAATAATATCAAGAATTTTGCTTAAAGATTCGATGAATTGTTTGTTATCACTGTTAGGAGGACTATAGATTGTACTAATAATTTTGTTTTTACCTTTTTGCATTGGAATTTCAATGAATATGGTCTCAATGTATTCTTCAATTACAGAAAGATTTTGACGTTCGGTGAACTGGATGTTGTCTTTTATGTACATGCCTACACCACCACCACCACCGTCCTTGTTAATTTTTTCATCTCTGTGCTTTTCAATAAAGGTATAATTGTTCTTGTTAACTAGGGTAGTAGGTGAGTTTAGTCTTAGCCGTGTCTCCGTAATTCCAATAATCCCAAACTCATGTGCACACATGTCTAAAAAATTATTTAACTTGTCATTGTTCTTCAGTATCGACCGGGTGTTTGCATGCATGAGTGAGAGGGTAATGTTTTCCTTGCTCCTTTCCTTATTTTATCATTAAATGTACTTAGAAGTGTGTAGGTACAGGTTTTTGGAGGTATATTTAGGTCAGTTCTAGCATCTTTTGGATTGATGTCTATATGTGTCTGTGTTTAGTTTGAATGGGTTTATGATGAGATCTTGTATATGCTCTGTGTAGTTGAATTCAACATGTGGAGTCATGATTGCAAGTGTGTAGTCAGTGTCGTCATTAATGTGGTTATATGGGAATAGTGATTTGTTGCAGTTTAGACACCACCAAGGTTGGTCATCTGACTCAAGTTGAGAATAATCGGTAGAGGTTAGTTTAGAACACCTGAGGTGAACCCACATGCTACACAAATCACATAATAAGGCTTTTTTAATTATTTTTTAACGGGTTTCATGAAGGATGAGCAGGGGAATTTGGTTGGCATGGTAAGGGAAAACTACATGAGGACAAATTACTAGGGTGGGGATAAGATTGGGTGAATGAGCTACCAGAGGCAATTTCAGAAGTAAATTAAGTAGATGCGGTGGGGCTTACCCTGCCTGTCGAATGCTAACAACATAAAATGTCTTTACACAAATGCAGACTGCCTGACTAATAAAACGGAAGAACTTAAAAACAGGATTCAGAACCAGGAAACCCCATTCAGTATCATTGGAATAACAAGATTCAAGATAATTACAGAAATGAACAAAAAGAAAATGTTTCTAGAAAATTTATCGCGCGAAAAATGAATTCTTCCTAAGCAGTGTGCTTAGTAGGGTTAGGGTTGAAGATGGGATCGACAAGAAACACGTTTTCTATTTTATCAAATTTTAGTGGTATTATATCGAATTATAGCGAACATTTATCAAATTTCTACTGGAAATGGAGCTGCATATTTACCTAGCATCTACGAGGAAATGAAGGACTTAGATATTTTACCGAATTGCATGAAAAACTGGATGTATGTTCCGAGTTACCTGTTTTCGTTTCCCATCACTTACGCCCATTGATGTCCGTGCACGGTAGCCATCTTGTTTTCATGGGGTTTTCAACAAAAAAACAAAACCTGTCTCACCCAAAAAAAACCCAACTGTCTTACCCATTGATGCCTGCAATACTATAAATCACCGCTCGCGCTGCATATTCCAAGTACTATGATGTCATAGCGAATTTAATGACTCACTATCATCAATACCGCGTAAACCATGAACTCGGAAGTTTTATCCTGCTTTTAGACTATAATTGTGATAAAAACTGTCTTATCTGTTGCTCTTACCAGCTTTTTAGTCCTATCAGACATTCACGTCAACGTTGTTTTATGAACTTTTATCCTGCTTTTAACAATTTAATCCTGCACGCTAAAGCCTGTGATTGGAATTGTTTTACCCGCCGTCTATTCATACTTTTATTATTGTTTACTAAAGCCTGTGATAAAATGTAACTGTCTTAGCGGTATCTTAAACCCCCGGTGATGACCTGTACACTGAAAGTCAATGATAGATCTGACGCATTGATAACTGAACTGACGCAAGCTGAACTTGTAAGCTCAAAGCTACTCCTCTGATTAGAAATATTCTGGTTAAGTGGTGTTGCTTTCAGACCTACAGGGTTCGTACGCATGTATGGAAGTTTAGGAAAGCCTTTTCCAGGGCTGGAAAAAGTATGGAAATTCCAATTTTGGGCTAACTGTTATGGAAAATGTATGGAAAACTAAAATATCGGCAATCCTAATTTTTTCGACCGCAATCTTTTTGTTTACGAACGAAATCTCGCGTTTCCGCCAATCTTGCCAGGATCTGATTTGATTGGGTCCCGGTCTCGTCTTGCAATAGAAAACCGCCTATTACCGGGAACATCTCGCGGTTGTTGAGCAAAACGTATTGTTCAAGTACAACGCAATAAAAATGAGTGAATCGGCTGTCGTATGTCAAATAGTACAGTGTTAGAAGCCGAAACAATGAAATAATTTGCGAGATTGCCATTTTTGTGATACAGTAAAGATGGGAAAGTGCAAATATTCTAGTGTTTGGGAAACTAATGATAAATATAAGGATTGGATTTTACTGAACAACTCATCAAACTCGTGTGCCAAATGTAGTGTTTGTAATAAGTCGTTTGACATCGGGAATATGGGCGAAGCGGCTCTTGTTAGCCACATGCCAGCGAAAAAACATGAGACACTGACAGAAGTTCGTCTAAAGCCAGCGCTGAAAGTTACAGATTTCTTTGGTTCAAGGTAAGAATATTTTACATTTTCGCATTGATAGTACCAGAATCATTTAGAAGCGTAGCAATTTTATATCGCCCAACGTTGGATGATCCCAACTTTGCCCTCGTATCGCGAGGTCTCTTGTGTTGGCTCGTCATCGAGTGAAAATAATGAATTCCTGTTGCTATGGCGATCATTTAGAAGCGTGGCAATTTTATATCGCCCAATGTTAGATGATCCCAACTTTGCGCTGAGTCACGGTAAAATATTATTGACTGTTCGACATCTCTCGTATCGCGAGGGCTCTTATGGCGCATTATCGAGTGAAAATAATGAGGATTCCTCCTGTTGCTATGGCATTATGATCAGCTATGGTAAAATAAATTTAAAATAAATTAGCGTATATGTGCAGGTTTTAACTTGTCATCTAAAGGTGGTGGTGGTGGGGTGGGGGTGGCCCTCAACAAGTGAATGTTGGTGTCTCAAGCTCAACTTTACAGGATAGCTGTTGAATATTTTGAAAATAATTTGACTGGAAACTATTGCTGCAACAGTTTCCAGTCAAATTATTTTCAAAATATTCAACAAAAATGTGCTGCTGTAATGAAATTCATATCTGGCTTGCATCCTGAAAAACACTGAGTTACTCCTAGACAATATGCGTTCCTGAGAAATGTCCATTTGCAGTTCAGGAAAAGCCTATTTTTGAAGATTTACCACGGTAATGACTGGCTTGGTCACCATGTTAGTCGTTCCAGTGGTAAATTTTCAAAAAAAGTTCTCCTGACCTGCAAATGCGCATTTTCTATAACATTTTCTATTTACACTTAAACCCTTTGTTTTATCATGTCATTGTGTATGAATGCAGTAGTCCTGAGAAATGTCCATTTGCAGATCAAGAAAAGACTATTTTTGAAGATTTATCACACTAATGACTGGCTTGGTCACCATGTCAGTCATTCCAGTGGTAAATTTTCAAAAAAGTCTCATGACCTGCAAATGCACATTTTCTATTTACACTTAAACCCTTTGTTTTATCATGTCATGATGTATGAATGCAGTGGTCCTGAGAAATGTCCATTGTGGATCAAAAAATACTATTTTTGAAGATTTATCGCTGTAATGACTGGCCTGGTCACTATGTCAGTCATTCTAGTGGTAAATTTTTAAAAAAATAACTCATTTTTAATTTTTTTTTTGTCTTTCCTGAGTGCTATCCATCCATATCAACATTAAAATTGCCATGATTGTACCCCTGTTATTTTAACCGTCTATCAACAAATAGAGTGCTGTATATCTTTCTATCTGTGATGAGTGCTATCTGATGTTAAGTTAGTTGATTATTTATTTTGATATGTTGTTTTATAAAGTTTAATAAAGTTTATATATGATAATATGATGAACTTAGTAACTGTGTTTGTTTTTTGTCTGATTGAAAGTCGTAAATTAGGTCTGGAAAATTTGAAATTGAGTCTTGAAAATGTATGGAAAATGTATGGAATTTAATTCTGCTGAAGGTGTATGAACCCTGGACCTATCCTGTAACTCATCCACATGGAAACGTGCAGTCAGCATATTTCACAAAACTGCACATCAAAGTCACACAATATGACCCGTGGTAACGCTGAAAGCTCGCTCAGTGTGAGAATCTGAGCACGAAATACGAGGGGCTCCTCATACGCATCAGGAAAAACAGTAATGATGGAGTATGCGCTGAACCAAGAAAAAGCAATCAAGAAAAAGATCGCAGCATGTGACCGGACATCAACCATGCTAATAGAACATGATCAAAACAACTACTCATTGTCTCTTAATGCAGCAACCTTCGAACTGACAAGAAATGCCTTACCAAAGCTTATTTACAAGTCTGCAAACTTAACAACATCTAATCCCAATGCAGTCGATACCATCAAAAGCTTCCGCTATATTGAATATAAGCAATTTGCAGATTCAAGTACTGATCGGAACGTCATAACTGAACAGATCAAAATTAAGAATTTGGGGTGAAGTAGTTAACTCAAGAGCATTGGATCTCAATGGTGCTTGCACTGTAGTGATTCATTTCTTCAGAACTACAACAGGATGTTTAATAAACGGTTGTGATGCCTCCAAGTTTATGGAATTGTTGATGCCAAACCTTGAAGCTGTTGCAACGGATCTAAGTGTTTCCATTGCAGTCCAAAATTCACAATTCAAGGAAGCCTTGTGTAAGAATGTTGAAGAAAGGTCAAGAGCGCAAAACACAAAGCACAAAAGTCAAAACAAAAAAGAGAGTACTCATTGAATAGTGGAAGCTCAAATTGGCAATGAGACATTCCAATGTATGGCAGATGACACGGAGGTAGTTTGCCCAATACGTAAACTAGGAACTGAAATCAATGCAGTGCAATGTGATATATGCGAGTTCTGGATCCATTGTGAGTGCGAAGGCATAACCTCCAGAGGAGACATGGAGCACATCAAAAGTGACCAAACCGCATATGTCTGTCATGCGTGTGAAAGTACCCTAAAACAGACTGAACAACAAACTATAAATAGTCCTGCAGTAGTCAGTACAAATCACCAAAGTAAGACCGACATAATGATATGGGAAAGTAAGCTTAGAGAAGGTAGAAGTGGAGAAGGAAGTAGTGGTGGAAGTGGAGAAGGAAGTAGTGGTGGAAGTGGAGAAGGAAGTAGTGGTGGAAGTGGAGAAGGAAGTAGTGGTGGAAGTGGAGAAAGAAGTAGTGGTGGAAGTGCAGAAGGAAGTAGTGAAGAAAGTGGTCGTGGATGAAAAGAAGGAAGCAGTGGTGGAAGTAGAGAAGAAAGTATTAGTGGAAGAAAAGAAGGAAGCAGTGGTGGAAGCAGGGATGTAAGTAGTGGTGGAAGCAGGGAAGTAAACAGTGGTGGAAGTGGAAAAGGAAGTAGTGAAGAAAGTGGCCGTGGAAGGAAAGGAGGAAGCAGTGGTGAGAGTGGAGAAGGGAGTAATGGTGGAAACGGAGAAGGAAGCAGTCATGGAAGCGAAGGAAGCAGTGGTGGGAGTAGAGAAGGAAGCAGTGGTGGAAGTAGAGAAGGAAGTAGTGATGGAAGTGGAAAAGGAAGTAGCAGTGGAAGAAAAGGAGGAAGCTGTGGTAAAAACTGTGGAGAAGGAAATAGCAATGGAAGGAAAAGTGGAAGTAAAAAAGGAAAAAATGTTGGCAGTGGAGAAGGAAGCAATGCTGGAAGTGGAGAAGAAAGCAGCAATGGAAGAAAGGAGGGAAGTAGAGAAGAAAACAGCAGTGGAAGAAAAGGAGGAAGCAGTGGTGGAGGTAGCGGTGGAAGAAAATGTGCACGTGTGGAAGGAAGTAGTGGGAGAAGAGCATATAACTGCAGTGGATGCGAGGAAGGAAATAACAGCAAAAATGAAGAAGAAAGTACTGGTGGAAAGGAGGCAGGAAGAAATGGTAACAGTGGATACGAAAATGGGGTGGAACAACAGCTAGCACTGATAAGGGGGGTGCCAAGGAAAAAGTCCAGAAGAAGCTACAGAAGGTGGACACAAGGCACAAGGAACCTAGTGAATCTGTAAGCCAAATTGAACAACTGTTATCTCTAGTCAGCAAGCTTGAACTGAGAGTAAATAACTGACGAGAACCGGTTACTTAAAACTCAACTTCTCCCCACACCACATAGTTCTTCAGTCCAGAAATCCCCTCATGAAGCGAATCAATGCGAGATTCATGCTCCTGTGCAACACCACCAAGACACATTAAGTCACAACAAATCACAGGCAGTAGCAATGGCAACTGCATCCCTACCTGTAAACCTGACAGAGAAACTTACTAGCCACACTGTGCGTAGGGGTCCAGAGAAATATAATCACCCTGATACAGAATGCCAAATGTGTGCATATGAACAAACCAATGAGCATGCGCAGTGCCCTAGGCACGACAGATCAAATCAACTCCACAGCACTATGCATAGACCTCACCAGTGTAAAAGCCAACCACGCTACCACGATCATGTATGTCAGATAAGGGACGAGTGCATGTGCTGCTGCCGACATGTCAATTCACCAAATAGACAGAGCTGCCATCAACATTGTGATCCATTCCACGAGCAGCGTAGATACCAGCTGAACCATGATGATGATACCTGTGATACAGACAGCCAGCAGACAGATCGACGATCTAATAGTGGCTCATACAAACAAAATTAACACAGCAGCAGCTATAAATATGGACTTGCTTGGTACCAACAACACAGACATGAACAGAGCTGTGAGTATGAACGTAATCCCCTGACAGTGAACAAACGAGAACATGGCTACGAACCATGGCATAACTATAGGCCCCATCGCCAGTCTGAGCACAGTTATAATACCTACTCCCAGTATAGGCGTGAGCGCGACTCTGATTCTTACTCCTGTTATAGATATACACGTGGTATAGGCGTGAGCGCGACTGATTCCTACTCACGTTATAGATATACACGTGGTCATAGACCTGAAGGTCGTTATGAGCACCATGCAGAACGTAGGTATGAACAGGGGCGTGAACCTCAGCCACTATACAGGGTTGCGCATGGTCATAACTTAGAATCCAGACATGTGCTGAGTCGTGAAACTGAATTACAATACAGAGATGGAAGTGGTGCTGAACAACAACAGCCACATAGATCTGAAAGCTGCCGTGGAAAACAACATTTAAAACCCACGCATCATGGATCTGAGCTGCAAAGCAGAGCTGGGCATGGTCCCGAATGACAGCAACTGCATAGACATGACGTGGGCCGTATATACTACCTGGGACATAACCGGGATCGAGAAAACCTAGGTCACAGACAGTACACTAACTAATTTTAGCTACAAAAGAAATGTATCCACGAGAGAGCAAGAGATATACCAACATGATGATGGAAATCAGTTGTATGCTGAAAACTGCCAGAACTGGAGGGAGAATCTTCAAACTCCCACTACTGGGGCAACTGTAAGTAGTGCGCATAGTGTAGAAGGTCTAGTGTATGATTATAACCATGGGTCACAGCTCGAACGCAGTACCAGCATGCACAATCTACAAAATCTACAAAACCAATTCCCTAACAATCGTCTTGCGCCGACAGAAAAGACTGCACCAGAAGTCCCCTCGCAGAAACCTGATTGTGATGTAGAAGTGGACCGTATAGAGGTTGAGAGCACTGCTGAGGTACCCCCATGTAGCAGAAGGCAAATTGATACTAGGAGTGAAAGGACTGAGGATATATACAATCATTTTTTAGACAAGGGATATGTTCCACAAAATCCTTCAGACCACAAAAGCGGCTTGGCACCAATGTACAGACAACAATAAAACAGGGCAAAAATGAGCAGAAGGAAACCAGCTGCAACTGCTCTAACCCTAAGATTGTTACGATAAACATAGAAAATCTGAGAACAAACCATGCATACCTTAGTGAGCTGTTATCAGACAAGCAAACAATTGTATGTGTCCAAGAGCACTGGCTTTTCAACTATGAGTTGGACTCCATTTCAAAGACATTTCCAAACCATGCATATGTAGCCAATGTTCGGATGATGGAGATCCAATGCTCCCCTGCCACAGATCGAAAGGTACATCAGGTGTGGCTATCTTATGTCCCCAGTCCTTAAGCCACTGTATAGAAGCCCTACCTGAAGGCAGTAATCGATTAGTTGCAGTATGCATCAATGCAGAGCCTGAATCGCTTCTGCTCATAAATACATACATGCCTGCAGAAGGTACTCTCGACAAAACTACTAGCTACATCAGTGTACTAGATGAAGTTGCCAAACTAACACAGGAGTACTCCTGAGCCTACACCTTACTGTGGACAGGCGATATAAATAGTATGTTGGGGAGAGTAAGGGAGAACAAAAATGACAAGCTACTAAAACAGTTTTGTCTGGAAAAGGGCTACATAGTGTCTCCGTTAATGCCAAAGTTGCCGACATACCACCACTTCTATTATGGTATTACATCGCAGCTGGATGTCTTCATCGATTTAGCCAATCAGAACAGTGTTATAAAGGAAATTCATATGGACTCACGCAATCCGCTAAATCATAGTGCGCACGATGCAGTTACAGCCACTCTGTCTGTGCAGTTGAATGGATCCATACCATCACAGCGACAGCTAGTTAAGCAGAGGGTGAATTGAGACACGGTGGACATACAAAAGTACAAGCATCTTACCTCATCGGGACTGCAAAACCTGATAGACCTCTCCCGTCAGAATCTGTCTTCAGAGTTCCTGCTGCAGACAATAAATGAAATCCTATATAACACACCAGTAGACGCCAGTTCGGCCAAAAAGAAGCAGCGGGTCAGACCACATTATAAATGGGATGCTATGCTGAAGCCATTTGTAGAATGTTCAAAGGCTGCACATTGGATATGGAAAAAAGAAGGATGCCCAAAAGATGGGGAAGCAGCGAATAGGAAGAAACATGCAAAAAAAGGATCTTAAGGCAGCCAAAAGACAGCTTATGGCAGAAGAACGAAACAGGATGCACACAACCATAATGGGCTTAGGTCCAAGAGATCACAGCAAATTGTTCAAGGCGATAAGACACTTAAGAGATAGCAGGCCAGTGCAGAATGTCTGTATTAACTTTGGTTGGGGGGGGGGGCAGCACCACAGAGCCAGAGCTCTGGGCCCAGTACTTTGAAAATTTAGCTACACCTGTTGATGATCAGACCTTTGACAGTGAGATGAAGGAGTCACTAGTGCTTGAACGCATGTTGATTTGCCTAAACTCATCTGCAGAGAAACCTTTATCCTTAGTGGATACCCAACAAATTGAAAAGCATGTGCAAAAACTGAAGAATGGCAAAACAGCAGACATATTCGGTATCACTGCAGAACACCTAAAATACGCCTCACATGAAGTGCTTACAATCCTCAATACCACCACAAATGGCGTGCTGACCACTGGCAAGATCCCAGATACCATGAAAACTGGCCTAATCACTCCGGTCCCAAAGAAAGGAAAGTCTGCTAGATGTCCAGATAGCTACAGATGCATTACAGTCAGTTCTGTCCTGGGAAATGTAGTGGAAAAAGAAATTGTACAGCAAATCAGACCCACCTTAAACCAGACAAAAAGTAGATTGCAGTTCGGTTTTACCCAATGTTGCTCATCCGTGAATGCAGTTTTTGTTCTTACTGAGACCATTGTTGATGCTGTTGATACCAAGAGTTCGTAACACATAACATTTATGGATGTCAGCAAGGCCTTTGATATTGTGAATCACCCAAGTATGATTAATGCCATCTATAGTCAAGGAATCAAGGGCACCCTATGGGCTATTGTAGACAGTATGTACACAGATATGGGAGCAGCGGGTAAGTGGATAGGGGAAGTGTCACAGCCCTTTGCTGAGTATCAGGGGATCCGTCAATTTGGTGAGTCGTCAACAGACCTTTTCAACAGCAGGAGCAACAAGCTACTACATAAACTGGAAATCCACCCAGCTACGTATAGAATCGGTTCGATCCCAACAGGTGCGATTATGTGTGCAGACGACCTAGCATTAGTTGCGCGAGCACCTGAAGCTATGCAACTCTTAATAAATGAGGCACAGCTGGATGCAGCTAGTGAGCGGTACTTGTTTAGTAGCATCAAAACTAAAATCATGGTAGCCAGATCGTAGGTCAAAAAGAGGTACAAAGCCAGCAAATTTCTGGATAAATGGGAAGCTGTTGGAGATCACAAATGAGGAGACCCATCTTGGCATTACTAGAACATCTTCGTGTAACAACCTAAAACAGTTGAAAGCAGAATTAATTCAGCACAGCGTGCAGCCTACTCCCTAATGGGTGCTGGCATGTATGGACTTAATGGCATAAACCCAATGACATCAATACACATCTGGGAGATATATACTACTCCAGTCCTACTGCATAGCCTTGAGGGACTGATCCTAAAGCAGTCTGAGTTCGAAAAGCTGGAAGATTTCTACAGGGCCAATCTAAAACGCATGCAGCATCTACCTGCCAGTTGTGCGAACGCTGCAGCCTACTTGCTGCTTGGAGCACTATCAGTGGAAGGCCAAATTCGCAAAAGGATTCTGATCATTCTTGTGAATATGCTACACAGAGAGAATTCCATCGAACGTGAGATAATTGAAAGCCAATTGATAGCAAATCAGATGCTACAGAAATATGTCCTGCCGGATGCATACAGTCACCTGAAGAACCTGCCAAGTAAGGGAGTATGGAAAACAATGTTGACAAAACAGGTCCATGACCACTGGGAGCGCAAACGGAAAGAAGAAGCTGCCGGGAAGAATACTCTGTCGTATCTTTCCCTTGACTCTTGCAAGATCGGGAAACCACACAGTGTATGGACAATCTGCAAGTCTGATAGGACCTCTGTATATAAGGCTACTATCCAAGCTATGTTACTAGTACAGAGATATAACCTACTTGGAAGAACAACCCGTAACCGTCGAGGTCCAGCCACCTTTCCACTGTGCATGAGTGAAGATGAGACGCTGGTGCACTTCCTTGTCGTGTGTACACAGTTTCAAACTACACGAAAAGAGCTTCTGAGTAAGATCTGTGGCATGTTGAAGACACTAGGACTCCAAGTCCCACAGGGGAACTTTATTAAAGCTATCCTAGATCCTAGCAAGTTTGCTGAAGATGATCCTGTACGCTGTAGCTCCCGGATACTACAGAGACTCCAAAAACTATCCGGAGAACTTTGTCACATCCTGCATCGACAGCGAGCTAAGATGACTCAGTTGCAGTGATGAGCTCAAAGTTGTATGCTGCAGAGTTGCATGATGGGTCTGACTGCATCGCTGACTATACTCTACCAAACAGGCCACTCTTTTAAACAAACAATTTTTGTGCTTATGATACCTAATGGATACACATATTATTATTACTTGTGAAATCTTGCGAGTCAAGCTTCTCGTTGGACACGTCGGAAGGAACATGAGATTCTACATTCAGGAAATATCCAGAACTAAATATCCGTACCAACTTTACTCCCTGTGGAGGTTCGTCTGAAGAACATCACATTGTTCGAGAGACGGGATTTACTGCGAAAGAAGAAGATTCAAGATTCAAGGTTCTTTATTTCCATATCGGTAAATAATTCAACAATTCAATGCAGGCATCCACAAAAGGCAAGGCCTATGATGCGGTGGACTCTTGACATATAACATAAATTTATAATATTATGTTTATACATATAACATTTATATACATTTACATGGATATTTTATATTACAAAGGACATATAGTACGATACAACACATTTAAACAAATTATGTGTGGAGACATGCCTTATGACATAACGTTTTGCATAAAGGGAAATTGGGGGGGGGGGAGGGGCGGTGGAGGGAGTGGAGTGACCATCTTGCGGAGTATTATTACTATTCAGTGAAATTACGATTATTATTAACAACAATAGCAACAAAAATATTATTAACACCATTACTATTATTTACATGTATTATTATTATTATTATTATTATTATTATTATTATTATTATTATTATCATCATCATCATCATCATCATCATCATCATCAGTTTTATCATTATAATGATTGTTATTATCATGTGTATTTATTGCTGTCACCACCATTATTATTATTTTTTTATTATTATTATTGTTATTGTCGCATTGCTATTATCATTAAATTAATAATAACAGTGACAACGACATTACCATTACTATTAATAGCAAAAAAATAGTATTTTTTTTTTAGATATGCTCCATCTCTGGCAGAACAACAGATTCCAGGATTTGAACTGTTCATAAATGAGTCAGCGGCAGGAAGCAAAGGAGGTGTAGCCATATATATTAAGGAACACCTCAAGGGGTGGAATACAAAATTGAAAGTAAATTTCAAGAAAGCATTTGGGTGAAAATTAGATTAAACAGCACTGAAAATTTGTTGGTGGGATGTATATATAATAGTCCGAGCAGTACCACAGAAAAAGTTAATGAATTGAGAGATCTCATTCAAGCAGCATGCAATTTACGTGAGGAATTAACATACCTACTGATTGTGGGTGACTTCAACTTTCCAGACATAAATTGGGATACATGGATGGCACCAAATAATTTGGACGCAGAGTCATTCACAGAGTGCATAAGAGATGGCTATTTATATCAAATTGTGAGGGAACCCACACGCACAAGGCTGAACAACATTCCACGTACAATAGACCTGATTTTGACAAATGAAGAATTGATAACAGACCTGGAACATTTCAGTCCTATTGGATCTAGTGATCACAGTGTTTTAATATATGTATATCATCAGCATATAGAAGGTACACATAGTGAGGAAATAAGAAGAAACTTTTTTAAAGGAGATTATGAGATGATGAGAAAGGATCTGGATATCGACTGGGAAACAGAGCTGCTTGGATTAAATACTACTAATACACTGGATACTCTTATGTTAAAGTACAACCAAGCACAAGAGAAATACATCCCAAAATCGAATAGTAACAGTAAGAACAAAGAGCAAAAGTTTATCTGCTTAAATGAAGCATTAATGAAAAAGTTCAGAAAGAAACACTGCAGTTGGCAGCGCTTTATGGAGACAAGAGATGAAAATAAACACAAAGAATATGCTAAAATTAGAAACCAAGTCAAAAACCAAAAGAAACCAGGAAAGAGAAATAACTAAGAATGCAAAGAGGAACCTTAAGATATTTTGGAAACATGTCAATTCCAAAAGGCTAGTTAAAACAGGAATTGCAGAACTAAAAGTAGCTGGAAATGAGGGAATAAAGACTGCTAGCACAGATAAAGAGAAAGAGGATGTCCTGGCCGACTTCTTCACAAGTGTTTTTACGAAAGAGCCAGATACAGAAATACATGAGCTAGAAATTAAGCAGTTGGGTGAAGATTTCCACGATGCAAGATTTACAATGGAGGAAGTGATGAAATTATTGAAAGAGATTGTGAAGAACAAAGCACCAGGCCCAGATGGAGTCCATCCACATGTAAGCAAGGAGCTGAGAGAGGTGCTCTGTATACCTCTGACGCTGATCTTTAGCAAATCGCTGATAGAGGGCATAGTACCAGAAACGTGGAAACAGCCAATGTAACAGCACTTTTCAAAAATGGAAATAAATCAGAACCTGTAAATTGCAGACCAGTTAGCTTGATTAGTGTTTTATGTAAGCTGATGGAAAAGTTAGTTAGAGCAAAGATTATGGACCACATGACCAAAAATAAACTGTTTAGTAAATCTCAATTTGAATTCCTGCCTGAAAAATCTACTACCTTACAATTATTGAAGGCCATGGAGGACTGGACCTGTATTATGGATAAAGGCGGAAATATAGATACAGTGTACATGGACTTCATGACAGCCTTTGACACCGCCCCACACCAACGTTTACTAGGAAAGCTAAGAGGTTATGGTATAAGTCAACAGCCAATCTCGTGGATTGAAAACTTCTTGTCAAACAGACAACAAAAAGTTGTTGTCAACGGAGTTTCGTCCAAAAGCAGGCTTGTGACAAGTGCCATTCCCCAGGGTAGTGTATTGGGCCCGGTATTGTTCTTCCTTTACATAAACGATTTACCAGATATAGTGAAGGCAGCAACATATCTATTTGCAGATGATATCAAGATATACAAAGAAATACAGGGTGCGGACGATGAGAAGGAGATGCAAAAAGATTTAGATGCTCTTCATAACTGGACAAATAAATGGCTATAGAGGTTTCATCCAGACAAATGTAAAGTAATGACAATACAGAGCCAAAAACACAAGGAGGAAATAAAGAGAGATTATCATTTATATAAATAAAATGGAGAGCGTGTGACACTTGAGTTTGTGGATAAAGAAAAAGATATTGGTGTAATCATCGACAACAACCCATCATTTAAGGCACACAGGCAATCGCAAGTGAACAAAGCAAATAGCTTTATGGGGATAATAAGAAGAGCGTTTACATATCTTGATGAGGAAATATCCACGTACCTATTCAAAGCATTGGTGAGGCCACATCTTGAATATGCAGTCAGTGTGTGGGGACCACAGAGTAGGACGGCATCCCTGGTGGTTGAACATGTACAGAAGCGGGCTACAAAGCTTGTCCCCACGCTGAAAGAGTTAGATTACCCAGCCAGACTAAGGAAGCTTGGCCTGCCAACGCTCAAATATAGACGACTTTGAGGTGATATGATTGAAGTGTACAAAATCCTGAATGGGGTGGTTGACACGGAGGTGACAATCAACATGTTTGAGGTAATAGAAAGCAGCTACACAAGAGGCCATAGCCTGAGAGTAAGAAAGGAAAGGGCCAAACTAGATCTATGGAAAAATTCATTTACAAGCTGAGTCAACAATGTATGGAACAACCTACCCAATGCATTAGTAAACATCGATTCAGTGTTTAAATATGAGGTAGGACTGGATCGATTCTGGCAAGATCAAGAAATTAAGTATGACTTTACTGCGGACTACAAAATGCCTGGAAGTCACGTGCATCCGTGGTATAAGTCAGAGGAAAATGAAGACGCGGACATACGGGCTGAACAAGACTAAGTCCACAACAACATCCTAAGACATCTTAAGAAATAAGTTAAGTTATAAGTTACTTAAACAGTCACAATGCACGCACACACAAACTACAATTAGATAACCATCAAAACCTCAGTTCATACAAACAACACCCCTCCACTGCACACAAACAACGTCGCCCAAGCAACATGCCTTCAGCACAATAATACAGTGAACATGACAACACTACACACAAAAATAATGTTTTGTTAATCAGAAGCTCAACGTTTAAAAAGCTTAGAGGGCGATATTCACAAGGTGGTGAATATCCATCTGCAATTTCAATGATGGGCCAACACTTTCTGGATGGACAGTTTGAACTCTCCCTTTGAAGTCCTAACACTGAAATTTCTTATAAACCCATCCTGGCCCGGGTATACCTCTAGAATCCTAGCGAGACTCCATTTTTCCCTAGCGATTACAGGATCGGTGAGCAAAACAACATCCCCAACCCCCTTTTGTTGACCTTTGGCTTGCCATTTTGAGCGTCTCATAAGTGTATGTATATACTCTCTAACAAAAGGCTTCCAAAACTGATGTACAAGAACTTGGACAAACTCAAACCTCTTGCAAAGGTGTGTTGTTTCTCTAAATGGACCCTGAGGAACCTCAACAGATGCACGTCCAAGAAGGAAATGATTTGGAGTAAGGGGTTGAAGATCATTTGGAGCATTGGCACCATAAACAATGTGTCTGGAGTTGATGAGACACTGCCTCTGCGAATACTGTCAACATATCATTCCAACTGATGACTTGCTCGCTTGGTTTGCTTTATAAGAATTTCGAATAATCCACCTTGATGTGGACTATGGGGTGTATTAAACAACCAATTAACTTTGTGAAGACTCGCAAAATCTTCAATTTGCTTTCTGCCTTCCTGTAAAAGTTTCTTGAGCTCCCTCTGAGCTCCAATGAATGAACGGCCATTATTGGATATGATTATATGAGGCCAACCATGATGGGCTACAAAACGCCTTAATGCTTGGAGAAAAGCTTGAGTTAAAAGATCTGTAGCGATTTCCAAATGAATAGCACGCATTGTTGCACACGTGAACAGTGTACCCCATGCCTTAATGGACTTATTTCTGCCACATTTCCACAAGAACGGACCAAACAGGTCAACGCCTGTCACAGAAAATGGATGAGAGAATGTTTTCAATCTGTTCACCAGAAGATCAGCCATGAGAGTTGAGTGGGGTGCTTGATGAAGCTTTCTGCAAATTATACAGTCTCGTACATTTTTTGCCATGTTATGACCATGTACGATCCAAAACAAATGTTGACTCTGACTTAATGTCTACTCTGTTCCAGCATGACCCATTCTCTGGTGAACATCCGTCATGATCAAATTGGATACAGCATGAGAACTCTGAAGCAAGATTGGATGGATCTGGTCATATTGAAGGTCTGAGTGCCTTAACCTGCCTCCCACTCTAATGACACGATCACTAATAAATGGAGCACGGTCACGAAAACGTGTCTCCCAATCAGATATGTCTCTCTGAGCATAGATCACCCAAACTCTTGTAGCTCTTTCAACTTCCTCAGGTTGCAATGACCTATCCAAAAATTGATCATTACACTCGGTTTTGGACAACTTTGCCTTGAGTTTAACATTATGAATAAACCGTAAGCAATAGCTGTTAATGCTTACAAGCCATCGCCAACTCGAATATTTCTCAGGATCTGTAAGAGAAGTGGCACCATGACTGCACAAATAGTCTTCTGTTTCTTCAGTTCATCTGTGCTATTCTCAAGTGTCTCTTTGGTCGTTTTCACAGGCAACGTGTGTTCTGGCTTCTTTAGGAACCCAGCGCCATAAATTCAATGCCCCTCGACGTAGACCATATGCTGGATTAAGCTCACTTGGAACAAAACGTCAATTCATTAAATCCAACGAAGTTTGGATCTCTGATACTCTTACACCAACAAATGCTTTTAATGTAATGGATTCACTTAACCTGGTTTCTCTTTAAACTCCTCTACAATAGTCTTTGCCAACCTCGAGGCGATAAGTGCTGAAATTAGTTCAAGTTGTGGAATTGTAGTTTGCTGAAGAGATGCAACAAGTGCCTTGGCAGCAACTAATCTCACTACTGGGCCACTATCAGTCTACCATAAAAGATATGCAACTGCGCCATAGTCTTGCACACTCGCGTCTGCAAACACATGCAATTCTGAATGGCCTAATGCTTCATTAGGCTTCAGACACCTTGGAAACTGCAGTGTTCCCAACTCTTCAAGATCTTGGAACAGCTCATCCAAAGGTCATACAATTCTTCTGACAAAAGATCATTCCATCCAAACTGTTTACTCCTCCAAAGGTCTTGCATCGTCACACGAGCCTCGATAGTCACAGCAGATAGTAGGCCAGGTGGATCATATAATGTTGACATTTTCGACAGGATGTTTCTTTTAGTGAACCTCTTCAAGCTAACATCTTTAGCTGAGAACTTCATCTCATCAGTGACAGGATTCCATCCAACACCCAACGCCTTAAACTCATCCACAACTAAATTTATATCTGACAATGAACTTGATCGACAATTACCGACTGGATACTTTGCCATCTCAGGATCAGCACCGCTACATTCCTCTGCTCTCCTCTGCTCCATCTCACTAAGTTCCTCTCTGACACTCTCAGTTGTGCAAAACCACTCTTTAATCTTGAAGCTTCCTGTGGCCAGAATCTGGTTTAAACCTCTAATTCGGATGTAAGCTTCCTCTGCTGATGAACACGAATGGATGAGATCATCCACATATCTGTCTCTCTTGACCACCAGGAAATTCTCTCTCATGTTCTTCAGCGATGCACATCATGGCAAAGCTTGCCACATCAGGTGATTGCTTGTCACCAAATGTGACTCTCAACATATGATAAACATTTGGTTCTTGTGACATATTCACATCACGCCAAAGGAGCTGATTGCCATGCATATCTGCTTCTGGCAGACATACCTGTAAAAAACTTTCGAATATCACCTACAAATGCCATTAGATCTTCACGGAAGCGATGTAACACACCTGGTAAACTGCCAATCAGGCATGGACCCTTGTACAAAAATGAATTGAGAGAGACTCTTTTGAACTGACGTGCTGTATCAAATACCACTCTTAATGGTGTGCTCTGTTTGTCAGGACAGGGGACTCCATGGTATGGCAGGTAGAAGACTGGAGTGATGTCAGTCGCTAATTCAGCCTTGGTGACTTTGCACGCCCAAGCATTCTGCTAATATTCACTAATGCAGTCTTTGTGCACCTGGCCTTTTCTGGATTCTTGGACAAACTGTGTTCAAGTGAAATTAATCTTTTTCTAGCAAGTGTGAAGTTGTTAGGAAGCTTAGATGGATATTTCTTCCAAGGCAACCCTATGACATACCTATCATCTACATGGTAACATGATGATTCAAACATATTGAGAGCCTGCCTGTCATCGGGTGACATCACATTCTGTGGACATGAGCAATTATGAGCCTGAATTCAAAGTGTCTCAAACTCATAAAATTGATCAAGATTGACTTTCTGCAGAAAATTGATTGAATTGATGGATGATGGCCTTGTGGCCTTATCTGACCCAATGACATACCATCCAAGATGGGTACGCTTTGCAACTGACTCAAATGGGAAGCCTTGTCGTGTTTCCTCATCTACATGGAAATGGCTATAGTTTACTCCCAGAATTAGGTCTTGAGGACCTACTTCGTGAGGAAATTCAATGCCTTTCAGATGTGAAAATGAAGACAACCAGTGTCTATCCAAGGCAAGTACACTTAGTATTGTCTTATCGATCTCATGTGCATCCATTTCGAATTCCTCACTTTCGTCTAATGAAGACATCCAAAACTTAAACCTCCTGCTATCAGGCTGTGCTAATGTTTAATCCCCTACTACAAACAAATCCAGTCCTTCCCGCCTCCACTGCAGACCAAGGGCTTTGGCAAAGTCCCCACTTATAATCGTATTCCTGGCACCACTATCGATTAGGACATTATCTTGATGGGCATTGCCATTGGCCGATCTAAAATTGACTCTCACTATGGGCATAATACTATCTGTATTTAATGGTAATAATGTACTACTAGTAGTAAGTGGTTCAGTGTTTAGAAGTGTGCGTGTGTGTGTGCGTGCGTGCGTGCGTGCGTGCGTGTGCACCCATTTCTCTTACATGTCTCCTTTGCTCGCCAGTCCTTTGTCATGTGTCCTCTTGTCAAACAGGAAAACATAGCCTTTTCTCTCTAACAACCTGGATATGCTCAGGAGCAGTCGAGTCTGCAAATGTAGGACATTTGGCGACACTGTGATCCCCAGCGCACATATAGCAACTCAATTTTTGCTTAGTTCCTTCATCTAGAGTGGCATATATTCCTTTTCGTCTTTCCATTTGTTCTGTCTTCCCATCATAACTGTCATTAACATGTCGGTCGATGTCACCAAAGTCTGGATCAAATCGCGACCTCACATATTTGCGGATGTAATGACTAAAATGTTCTATAGATGGGATCTCTCTCACCTTTATCTCTAATGTCAGTGACAGCATGTTTCCACTTACCAATAAGTGGGTCTGGTAACCTCTTAATTATCTATCTGAACATATGACTATCATTTAATCAGCATAGTAATTAATTTGCTTTAAAGTGGCCAAAGAATTAATTATATCTAATGAGAGCTGTATCAGACTGTTTCTATCATTAACATTAATTTTACTGCCTTTAGTGATTTTATTGACACAAGCACGTGCAATACTACATGGGTGTATTAGTATTTTGAGAGCAGTAGCATACATTATGCCGCCTGACCCAAGACCAGAAATTGAATTCGCTGCCTCTCCTACAACGTGCATTTTTAATTGAATTCTTCTAACATCATCATTAACGTGTGACTTATCATGGATATGTATTTTAAAACGTTCAATGAATTATACATACCCAAGCGGATCTCCATTGAAGGTCGGGAGCTGGATCACTGGTGTATCCTTACTCGCTTCGAGCTTGTACAAAGTGTCAGGCATGGTAATTTTCCTTATAACAATTGGTAACACAGTTTCTTTAAATTCAATTAGTTCATCTATCCAAAAAGAAATGATCGAAAGAACTTTACGTGTACTATACCTAGTCACATCACAATAACATTCTGCCATATCTGGTGCTGTACCATGTCGTGTGCCATATCTCGTTGTGTCATACTCTCTTGTGTCATACCGCCTTGTGCCATACTAGGTTGTGACATACTGCCTGATGATGTACCGTCTTGCGCCATACCATTGTATGATGTACGCTCGTGCATAATGATGTCTTGCACAGTGCTGTTTTTCGCTGTCAAGCTTGACTGACTTTCACCTGGTGATATATAGTCATCCACTAACTCTTCCAGTGAATACACACCATCTGTGAGAGCTTCTTCCCACTGGTCTAATAGCGTAATATGTGCTTCATCTACAAAGTTATATAATTCACAGTGCAATTCACCAATGGTGAGGTAATTTTTTTTAATTTCCTCCAGTTCTCTTTTCATATGCCTGTGGTTATTATCATTGGTGTCAATAGAGTGTTTTATCCGGTTAATTGTGCATGCAATTTTAGCTCTTAGAATCTTGGGTCTGTTTTTAATGACACGCTCTCTCTCGATGTCTTCTGCCATGATCATGTCCGAGTCCATTTCGTCACTCTGTCCATACGTGATAGTTTCGTCTTTGCTGCTCATTGCTACTTAATCTCACAAAGTCTGACAATATCACCGATGTCCAAACCACCAATTTCAGAAAAAGTCCTCCTTTGACTACTAAATTGCCACCACAGAAGCGTGAGGTTTTCCCTTCAGATGTTTGACTGGTGCAGAAGGGTTCATAGGTACTCAATAAAACCAACAGGTGAGATTTCTTCTAATGAATATATTTAATGGCATTTTAATGTGCGCTGTGATTGTGCATGTTGCGTAAGTATGAAGCATGAATAGTGAGTGTTGGTATGAGAATCATGTGTGAATAGTATGAAGTTTGTAGCTATCGTGACACTCATGTAAATATCATAGAAATCGTTCTGAAACAAAGAATCAGAAAATACTAAATAACTAATAACAATCAATATAAATGTATACAATATAAAGAGTACAGTATTCCAATATGCCTATCATCATATCTCAGCTATCATTAATAAGATGACCGCAATGGAGATCCACTTGCGGTAATTTACATTTTAAAATACAATCCACACACTCTATCATGATGATGTCACACTAAAACCACTATTAACCTATTGTGGACAAATTGGTGTTCATGCTGAAGGTGATATTGGTGCATGCAGTTGCAATCATAAGTAGCAACTGCCTTTCGCAACATTAGCTTCAAGAGGTGTATGTGTGTGTATGTCTGTGTCAGTGGGGGCAGGCAAAACACATGAAACTGTGCTGGGATCTATTACAATTCTTATTGATGAGATAGAAATGTGTTAGGTTCTTGTGTTTTGCTTGTTTTAAAAATTAGTATTTTTCTTTTTTCAGATCACTGGTGCTTTACAATATCACTTGTGCTTTACATTTGTTTACAGTGTGGCTAATATGTACACATCTACATTTTCTACAAGCATATTTCTATGGATGGTAGTGCGACCCACCGAGCCTGACTGCATTTCTGGTAGGGTAGCTCACCGAATCCATAGCCACTTGGTCATCTGCGCTACATATCTACATTTTTTACAACATTTGGATGGATCGTAGGGCGGCCCACTGAGCCTTAAAGCATTACTGGTAGAATAGCCCACCGAATCCAGAGAATCAGTCGGGAACATACATTGACTTGTAGGTACATCTTATTCTAGAAGAATTGGTAGAGTGTGGCCACCTATATGTTCCTTCAACCATGTATTCATATTAACTGGCATGACATACATCACCTAGCGGTATATACAATTGAAGTGATTTATCTTGGCGTGGCTGCGGCTATTTACACTATTTACAGTTTCCCAGTACCCGTATGTTAATGTTCCAGCTTGATGTCCAGTCGTTTTTTTTTGTTTTGACCAGACAACGCGACCTAATGATCTAGACAAAGTCTACTTATCCCTCCTCTTGCAAAATGTTATTGTTACTGTATCTTTTCTGTCGTAGCTCTTACTGCTCTAGCCTCTGTTTGGGGGTCAAGTCCGTTGCAATAAACATTTGTTTGTTACTTTCCATCCTACCCACCGGAGAAGTTTATCATTTTTAGGAGACTCCATTTCCAAATGATATCGGCCATAAGAGTCCTGACAGAATGATAGAGGATTATACAACACTCATACAGACGATCCAACGCCAGTCACCGGAAACACAGGTATTTGTATCATCCCTGCTTCCACGCCCAAACGAACCACACGAAAATTATCTGCTCAGTGAGATCAATACTCGATTAGAATCCCTGGCTGTATGGCTCGCTGTGACATTCATTAACGGCTCTTATTTATTTGCCAGCGAAGTATGTGGTGAGTTATTCTGGGACAATGTCCACCCCAACAAATCAGGAATTAATTTTTCATCCAGCAACATTCAAGACGACATAAATTATTACCTGTTACAGGATTTACGAAATGGACGGATATGGAGGTGCTAGATTTACAATCCTGCAATCTATCAGGTAAATTACCAGTTACATATAAAGACTCAGCTTTCGACAATCTCATAGTACTACCAAAGTTCGCAAAAAATCCAGTCATATGTAAACCGCAAAGCACAGTAAATGCATCCTCAGTAAACCGTTTTTCACCTTTAGCAGATGAACTGCCACACTACAGAAACGGAACTGTTGGAGTATAACAGATAACTGATAGATTGCAGGATTGTAAATCTAGCACCTCCATATCCGTCCATTTCGTAAATAAAAATAAAAAATACACAAAAGTGGTTGCTACTTCTAAACGTCACAAAACAAATATGAACAAACCAATGCCGTAGTCAAATCAAAATCTCCAAAATGAAGACAATATTGGAAGGAGTAGCAACAGTAGATATAAGTAGAGGAGAGGCAATAAGAGGCCTTTGAAAAGTCGGTGCTGTGTCAGAACAAAAAACTAATTTGCATCATTATCACATTTTTTCCTTTGATCTCACTGCCTTTGTGTAAAGGTGTGAAAAAGGTGCCCCTTTTTCTGAATCATAGGATGTATGGGCTGCCGATGATTTTAATTATAACGACATTACTAGATTAAAAAAAAAAATGATTGAATCATCCAAAACCTAGCCCATAAATTATTAGATTATAGGCTTATAGCGCTTCAACGAGAAACGTAGCAATGAAAACGCTGTGCACCTAAATTTTCCTTTGTCTGTTTTTTAACCTGTTAGACGGGTTGCAGATGTTTTTTAAACGATATGGTTTAAGCTCGCTTTTACCGTATTCGTGTTAGAATGCATTTAAAAGTCTGTTTCTCACATTCTTTTTCATTTTCCAGAATTAAAATTGTGAGGCAGACTCTAGAGTTACACCAATGGCTGACATACCTGGCTAATGACACATTCCAAATTAAAGGATTGTAAGAAAAATCGATAACGTTGTAATGGCCCACTGGTCTGAGCAGACTATATGTTTGTTATTCATAATGATGGTCAGGTGGGGTTTGGGGTGTGTTAGTGAATAGAGAAATGTGTAGTTCTACTAGCCCAGGCCAATATTGCCTTGGGCGAATGCTAAGTTCATCTACTTGAGTCATTACGCATTAAATAATTGGAATGTATGGATTGTAATAGCGACCCTGGAGTTTTACTTCAATCTTGTCGAAACTGTTTTAGCCATAGTGCCAATTTTTAAGATCGGTAATACGTGTGCCTAGTGATTTTCAGAAAAATATGCATGTAAGCTGTTGAATATTTTGAAAGTAAATTGACTGGGCGGTGCAACTGCTTATGGCTGCAACACCACCCAGTCAATTTAGTTTCAAATTATTCTACATAATGTTTATTAAATAGTAAAGACATACAATTTGTGGAACTTGACGATCTATTAAGCGATTATAACAAAATATCCAATTGACCTCAGAGCGTTAATGGATCTTTCCATTTTTATCCATGCCCCTCCCAGTTCTAGCTAAGCTCCACCCACACCTCGATCGTGTTGCGTTTGTGGACCGAGAGAAGACAAGCCACAGACTTTTAACCATGAGATGACTTTCTAGATAACCTAACCAGTCATTCTATTCCAGTAGACGCTCATCATAACAGAATTGAAACATCTATATGCAAATCTGAGTGCAAAAAAAGTTTAAATATAAGAGGAATATGTTACAGTTTAAAATAATCTTAACGAAACCTTATCACAAATTTACTAGCTGTTATTTGTTATGCATCATGCACCACATTAGACGTTTCGTCACAGTGTGTGCGTGCATGCGTGTATATGCATGGTCTTGCGGGCGTTCGGTCATGCGTATGCGTGCGCGGGAGACCGAAGCGTTTAATGTTAGGAATAGAACTGAACTGGTCCATTTTAGCCATGCCCCGCCCATCTCTAGCTACGCTCTACCCGCACCTCGATTGGGATGGGATCGATCGATCTCTGAACTTCTTGGCTAGTGATTTCTAGAAAACTATCAGCGTAAGCTGTCAAATATTTTGAAATTAAATTGACCGGCCGATGTTACTGCTTATGGAGGCAACAACATCCAATCAATTTACTTTCAAAGTATTTTGCATAATGTTTATTGAATAGTAAAGAGATACAATTTGTACAAGTTGACGGTCTATTAAGCGATTAAAAGAGAATAACTGGTGGCATGCTGCATGCTAATAGGCCTTTCCATTTTAGCTATGCCCCGCCCATCTCTAACCAAGCTCCACCCACACCTCGATCAGGTTGTGATCGATCGATCTCTGAACTCCCTGACTAGCAATTTTGCAGAAAACTATAAGTGTAAACTGTTGAATATTTTGAAACTAATTTGACTGGACTAAGTTATTGCTTATGGCTGCAACAACGCCCAGTCAATTTAGTTTCAAAATATTCTACATACTGTTTATTAAATTGTGAAGACATACAATTTGTGCAACTTGACGGTCTATTGACTGGACGATGTTACTGATTATGGAGGCAACAACACCCAGTCCTTTTACTTTCAAAGTATTTTGCATAATGTTTATTAAATATTAAATATTAAAGACATAGAATTCGTACGACTTGACAGTCTATTAAGCGATTATAACAACATAACCTATTGCCCTCAGCTCACTAATATGCCCTCCATTTTTAGCCATGTCCCTCCTATCTCTGGCTAAGCTCCACCCACACCTTGATCATGTTGGGATCGATCTATCTCTGAATGACCTGACTAGCAATTTCCAGAAAGCTCTACGTGTAAGCTATTGAATATTTTGAAACTAATTTGACTGGTTGATCATTGATGTTGGTTTAAACAGATTTTATTTTTGTTCTAATTGAAACACGCTACGATATGTGGCTTATAGCGCAGTCTTCCATGTGCATAAACATATAATACATTGAAAACTGAAATAATCATCGTTTATAATCCGTCCAATGCCTGTGTCAACATAGACTGGAATTTTTTCCAAATATTGTGTGGCCAGTTGAGGCACGTTAAAAATGTAATAGGTTGTTGTTATTTCCCTAACACAATTGAAAATTGATTCGCTGAACTTTGTATGACTCTGATGATCGTTACACGCAGTTGGAGTTGTTTTAAAGCTCGATTAGTTAATTTTAATCTGTTGGAGTAATAACTAATTAACCAAATGTCATTACGCGATACATCGACCATTGTTCAGAAGCTTAATGATCAATCTATTAGACTAACAGAGTGATCTTCCACAATTGTCCTTGTGCTATAGCTTGACCATTTAGAATCTCCCATGATTGAATGCGTTCCCAGAGTCAGAAAACTATGTGTCCAGACATACAACCCATCAATAAGCATTACGCTATGCATTAACCCATGCCATTCATTATGCTAATTACCCTTAAGCACACGTCATTGGATGCCAGGAGGCACAGGAGACTTAACGAGGGTGAGGGGCTTTTGGATCGAATGAGGTCCCAGGAAAAGATGAGTCCAGACATGTAGCCTGTCAATCATCCTTAATTACACCCATTAACTCTAGTCAATCAGCACTATGCTAATTACTCTTAAGCTCACAGTGCTGGATGCCTGGAGGCACATGACTTAACGAAGGGGGCAGGGCTTCACAATCGAACCAGTTCACAGGAAAAGACGAGTCCAGACATGCAACCTGTCAATCATCCTTAATTACCCCTTATCAATCATTACGCTTATCACCTTTAAGCTCACCTCGTTGGATGGCAGGCAGCACATGATTTAATGAGAGGGCAGGGCTTATGGGCAACCTCTACATCTAATATTCAATCAAAACGGAGGAGATAGGGGCGCCTTTTTCACATCTTTACACAAAGGTGGGGAGATCAAAGTAAAAAGGTGATAATGATGCAAATTAGTTGGTTGCCCTGACACAGCAACGCCTTTTCAAAGGCGCCCATATCGCCTCTCCTCTACTGATATATATTAGCGGCGAAGATATCCACTGCACAGAAAACTATATCCACAAACACATGCATCTACACCAATGCTGATAGTCTGCTGAATAAAGGAAATGAACTCGAAGCAATAGTCCATGAAACCTCGCCGGCCATTATATGTATCACTGAAGTTTTCCCTAAATACTAAGATCCCAGCACAGTCGTCAATTTAAGCAACTGCAACTAGATAACTATGATTTATTTCCTAATAATAACCCAGCTAGGGTAGTTGCCATCTACAACCACAAACTACTACACGCCCCGCCCTGTGAGACACAAGTGGCGATTCTTTCAAAGAGTCAGTTTGGTGTATATGGACTACCCAGAATAAAGAAAATATTTTAGTAGGATGTATTTATAAGAGTTCCAACAGTGAAAGATACAATAATTTAAATCGCATGACCCTAATAAACAACACTAGTAAACTAAAACCAGACTACATTTTGATAACAGGAGACTTTAACTTCCCAGATATCAACTGGTCTTCTGGTCTTCTGGTCTCGCATGCACTCATGATAGTGACAACTTTATCAATACCATAAGAAACAATTTTCTCCACCAGTTTGTATTAAAACCAGCAAGGCACAGGATAGACCAGAAAGCAAATATCTTAGATCTCATTTTGCGAAACAGTACACACATTGTCAATGATATAATTCATCTAGCCCCTTTAGGAAAAGGTGATAACGATGTCTTGCAAATAAACCTTCAAGCCTATATATGTAATGCTTCAACTGAATCAAATTTGGCCACAGTTTTGCTGAATAAAGGTAGCTACAATGCCATGCGCAGGGAAGTTGGCAACATTGACTGGACAAACGTGCAGAAACTTCATACACCAGAAGCATGGAACTTTATTTACAACATCTTAACCACAATGCTAAATCAACACATCCCAAAAACAAACAGGTCGAGTAAAAGGAAACACCTATAGCTTACTTCCAGTGCCACACACACCATTAAAGCAAAAAAACAACTGTAAAAAAAAATACAAGAAAACGAAGAGTTCTGACGATTAAAATAGATATAATATGGCAAGAAATAATTCTATATCATGCATCAAACTAGCCAAACGGTCGTTTGAACGAAATATAGCAACAGAATGCAAGAAAAAACCCAAGTCCTTTTGGAAATATGTCAAAAGCAAAGCAACTCTCAAAGAAACAGCAGGTAATGATAAAATGTGTACAAATGACATAAAAAAGGCAAAAGTTTTGAACATCTATTTTGCAAGCATATTTTAAAGATGAGAACCTAACTACAATGTCAGATACTATCCCCAATATCACAAACACTGTTTTATCAGACATTTCTATAAACCCAGAGACAACTGAAGCCAAACTAAAGAAAAGCTAAAGCCAAATAAAAGTCATAGACCAGATGGCATACCCATACGAATTTTGATTGAACTAGCAACAGAGATCAGTGTAACCCTTAGCATCCTATGTAACAAAACTTTAGAGAAAGGCATAAAACCTGAGATTTGGAAAATGACTAATGTCCATCTGATTTATAAGAAAGGCTCAAAAAGTAATCCAAGCAACTACAGACCCATCAGTCTAACTTGCTCACTTTGCAAACTTTTATAAACATTTGTACGTGATGCAATAATGAACCATATGGAAACAAATAACCTTTGCACCAGCTACCAACATGGCTTCAGACATAACAGATCATGCAAAACACACTTACTGAAAACCATAACATCCAATGTAGATGAAAAAACTCTATAGACGCAATATACTTAAATTTTTCGAAAGCTTTTGATACAGTACCGCCCAAAAAACTTCTAAAGAAAATGAGAATGTACGGTTTAGGAGAGCAACTAATTAACTGGACTGAAGCATTTCTAACTGAACGAAAACAGTGTGTAAAGAGCAATGAAACAACATCCAACTGGACAGCCGTTGCTAGTGTCGTGCCTCACGGCAGTGTTTTGGGACCCACACTTTTCCTTTTGTACATGAACGATCTACCTGATTCCATAACCTGTCCTTGTAAGATCTTTGCGGATGATACAAAACTGTTTGGTAACCCTAACACAGACAACCTTAAACACAATATAGATAATGTATGTAATTGGCCTCAGATTTATCAACTACACTATACTACAGACAAAACACATGTAATAAACTTTGGTTCAAACAATCCTAGGATCCAGTATTATATGACAGACACTACATGCCAGTCACAAACCATTGAAATCATACCGTGCACAAGTGAAAAAGATCCAGCGTAGAGCCACTAAACCTGTAGCCCATTTGAAAAACTACTGCTACACAGACAGGTTAAAGGCGTTGAACCTCATGTCACTAAAATACAGAAGACTTAGAGGAGATTTAATCAAAACATACAAGTTTATCCATGATGATTACAACATTGACAAAAACACATTCTTTGACCAATGAAGTAACACATGCACTAGAGGTCACACATTCAAACTCAACACTAAACGCAGTAGAAAAGAAATTCGTAGGCATTTTTTCCCAATCCGAATTAATAATGCACGGATCTCACTCTGTTCTGTTGTCGTTGAGGCACCCATGCTCCGCGTGTTTAAATCAAAACTAGATACGCACCTAGATGGTATAATATAAGATCATGACATAACCAACTATATAAGACAAATTTAGAAATATACCCAAATGCTAGGCGCAGTAGGGTGTAATCATGAGCGTTGGCGGCACACCACATCTGATGTGGGGAACACCCATCTGCACCACTGCACCTTCCCAAGTCAACCAGGGTCCTGAATAATGCCAACCAAACAAATAAACAATTTTAACTAAACAAAGTACATGCACTAATAATATAGTACCAACACAGTTTCCCGAGGCAATAACAAGCCAAGGGCTTATGCCTCGTAAAATGATGATGGTGATTATGAAGTTAATTGTCATGTGAATAAAAAGATCAAGAAACAGGAAAAACTGAACTAAAAATCTAGTGTATGAAAACAAATATTCTGAGATTAGAACTTAGAATCATAACCTGTTCGTTCGTCTTGTTGCTGTTGAAATAATAAGATTGGTGTGGGTGTCTTTGTTTATGGATTAAAGGGCCTAGTCATCGGAGTAGTCAGTCAGGAGGCGCAGACGGAGGATTAAATTACAAATGAAGTAATTACAAAATTAAAACAGTATTCAGTGACATATAAAAATGTTTGCAGTATAAAAGAAAGTTTGATGTTCTAGCGGCGTTCTAAAATTATTTACAATGCATAACATATTTTGTTGAATATTTTGAAATTAAAATAGCCCAAACCATTTAATTAGAGAAAGCGTGCTAAAGAGGCGCGACATATGTACGCAAATGTGTTAAAGGAGAAAGATCTTGGTGCCATCATTGATAATAAGTTGACTTTTGAAAACCACAAAAACGAAAAGGTAAACAAAGCGACCAAAATGATGAGACTAATCCGCAGATTATTTATTCATCTTGATATAGAACCTTCAGATAACCTTACAAAGCATTAGCCCGACCGCACCTAAAATATACAAAGCCAGTCTGGTACCCTGTCCGTAAAAAAGATGACATGACCTATGAAGAGCGTCTGAAAAAACTAAAGCTACAATCACTCACTTTTTGTAGATTACGAGGACATATGATTGAAATGTTTAAGATACCTCATGGTGTATATGATCAGGATGTGCGCCCCAAGATACAGCTCTGGGAATTTAACATAAGAGGTCACAGTCTTAAGATCTTCAAGATGAGGGCAAAAAGTAGACTTAGACAAAGCAGCTTTACTCGTGGAACAGTCTACTTGCGTAAGTTGTAGGTGTACCAACGGCGAACCCCTTCGAGAGCCATCTAGATATACACTGGAAGAATCAAGCCATTAAATACACGTACGCCATCGCAGTAGACAGACCAACTAAAAGTTGAAGCTGTGCACAGTATGCCAGCACCCTCTGACAAAGACGGTTTGAAACTATTCTTAGGATTTGTAACATATCTTTCAAAATTCATACCGAATCTAAGTGAGGTCGATGCACCACTCCGCCTGCTTCTTAAGTCTGATGCTAACTTTGCATGGCAACCAGCACAGCCACAGGCATTTGCAAAGTTGAGAGAGCTCTGCTGTAATCCACATGTGCTCGCTTATTATGATGGAACCAGATCCGTTGAAATACACCGTGATTCCAGCCAAAGTGGTCTTGGAGCTGTCCTCATTCCAGATGACTGACCCATCGCCTACACTCGTAGAGTCTCGTTACACACAGATCGAAAACGAAATGATTTCAATAGCTCATGCTTGCAATAAGTTTCATTGCTAAATGTTTGATAAAAGTGTTGACATATTTACCTAACCATGAAGCTACATGGCACAATTTAGAACATGTGTGTATGCGGAATTTTCTCTCAGTAACTCGTGAAAACTATTCACAAATTCGAGATGGCACCTCACATGAACTTAGTACCCGCTGATCAATGATTCTTAGTGGATGGCCTGACACTAGTCAGGATGCCCCGATCTCGATTTGACAGTATTGGAACTCTAGATGCGACCGTGTGATATCTGATGGCATCATTTACAAAGGCATGCGAATCGTGTCTCTCCGAGTATTAGGAAGATAATGTTGCATTTGATACATGAATCCCATCTTGGGATAAGTTAAGCGCAAACAACGTGCTCGTGAAGTTTTGTATATATATATACTGAATAAATTATATTGAATCTTGAATCTATATATATGCCTTCCATGAATGCAGCTATCAAGATATGATCCCCTCAATCCAACTGCAGCTCAAGACTTACCATTTTTTAGAAGTAGTAACATACCTATTTGAGTTTATGTCCAAACATTATGTCTTAGTAGTAGAGTACTTTAGCAAGTTCATAGAAGTTGATGAACTAAAGATATGCGGAGTCATACAGTCATGGAAGTTCTTAAATCACAATTCAGCAGACATGGTATTCCAGAGCTTCTGTGGAGTGGCCATGGACCTATTAGTTAAGATTGCGTTGGCTTATTTATTTTGTCACCGATGACCACTCAAATTCAATGGAGGCGACGGCGGCTTGGTGTAATGGATAGCACCCAGGACGACTTAACCGGAGAACCCAGTTCGGACTTGAGCTGTGCGCTATCTCACCCGTTGTTGGAACCAATCTCCTCCCCTTGCCTCGCTACAGCCAGCCGTATAAATGGGCACCCGTGTTAAACCTGGAGAAGTTACCAATAATAAACTGAAATAAAACCAACCTACATATGGCGTGGAATCAGGGACTCGATAGACGCCAACCAAACCAATAACTTCACTCAAATTCGTCTGATGAGATCAATCACTTTCCACACGATACCTTACACAAATTGACAAAACAATCTAATTCTGATTTAAGGCAGGGGTCAAGACCGCTGCGGAAAATTTATAATGAGCGGTATACTTTGATTTGAGTTATCCATACAACACCCCCGACCCACCCCGACACCCCAAGCTCACCGTCACCCCCACCCGGCACATACGCCTGCGACCCCACCCCCAGTAGTTACGTCACTGAGTTTATCACATCTATGACCTTGGAAGGGGCGCCAAGCTTCTAGTCTATTATTCCGAAGTTACTGATGATGTCACTAGTGTCTTTTCAAGTGTGACGCCACATTTATACACGTGATTAATAGGGGGACCGATTTCTAGCTATACTCTGCCCGTTTCTAGTTAGGCTCCACCCACTATTTCTGCACGTTGGAATCGATTTATGTACTTTGAATCCTACCTTCACAGAATCCCAATTTCAAGTAGCTATACAGGTAAGCTGTTGAATATTTTGAAACAAGTTTGACTTGGTGCTGTTGCGGCAACATCGCCCAGTAATAACCTTTCCATTTCAATATACTAAAAACAAATGTTTATTAAATATAATAATAGAGCCCAACGAAGACATACAATTCGCACATTTGACGGACTTTTCAAAGATTAGTAACACATCTAGATACGCCACTATGTATTATGACGTAAGCCTACGTGTGACATAATTGAGTGACCTCATATACTTGACTGGCAGATCCGTTCGCTAGATTATGAGCTGGCCTTCAATAACAGGTTGCATTGGAAATTTCCAGGATAGTCAACAAAACCTATTGTGATAAATACTTTCGTTGAAACAATGTGGACGCCAAATTTGTGTTCTTGGAATCCATATCCAAGGAAGGTGGCCGTTAACAACAGGTTGAACAATAGCAATACAAGTGAATGGATCCGATCTGTCACTCAAATATATGACGTCATAATCAATTACGTCACAATGTAGGCTGACGTCAAAATCACAACTGAGAAACACTACTTAGTCACGAGGCTGGAAAAGTTTGTCAAGTATACGAATTGTATGTATTTGATGGATATATACTATTTAATAATCATTCTGTTGAATATTTTGAAACTAATTTGACTGGACGCTTTTGCTACCATAGGCAGCAACAGCACCAGTCAAATTAGTTTTAAAAATATTCAACAGCTTACCTGTATAATTACCTAGAAAATGGGATTCTGAGAATTCCGGATTCAAAGATTATAAATCGATCCCACCACACGGAAACCGTGGGTTGGCTTGGCTAGAAATTGGTGTGCGTGCGTGCGTGCGTGCGTGCGTGCGTGCGTGCGTACGTGCGCGCGTGCGTGCGTGCGTGCGTGTGTGTGTGTGTGTGTGTGTGTGTGGGTGGAATAGCTAAAAATCGATCCTTTTAAATGTGGATTTGGAGAGACCGATATTTTTCCTACAATAATTCACACAGCCTAGTGTAAGTATTTGGTTAACGTTAAAAATATTAATCTTCAAATAATGGTAAATCATTGCAGGAATCGTATTTTAAGCATGGCGTCATTATGCCTATAATCCAACACCTCATACCGCTACCCTATACGCTCATCATGACTGAATATTTAAAACGCTCCTGTTGAGCATATCTGCCATTTTTATACCACAATGAATGATCCTCCGGATCAGTCACACACTGAAATGTATGTTCGAGTCTCCCTTGTCAGGTGGGGAATAGGTAAGCGACGAGAGAAATAGTACGGAAATGATGGTGCGTTAAGTCTATGCTTTTATCGCAATGTGCACATAGTTGCAAAAACGCCCAGTCAAATTAGTTTCAAAATGTTCAATAGAATGATTATTATAGTTACCTTGAAATTGTGATTCTGGTAATTCGTGGTTCAAAGTACATAACATCGATTCCAACACACGTACAAGGTGGGCGGGGCTTGGCTAGAAATTGGCGGAACATAGCAAAAAATGAATCCAGATATTTCAGTCGACCCCGTGTCAATGTTTTGATTGATGACCCTTTCAGACACGTATGAAGGGGAATCACATCCTAGTCCCATTTATATTGAGGGACCCGCACCCCAAGCCCACAACCAAGATTTGTTGGTTTACCCCTGTGCCCACAGTACTCATAAGCTGGTTCTATAAGAAATGCCTAGGACCACTCTTGGTCAGCCATTATTTCAATCCCCAGATCTTGACTTATTTCCTAAATACGACGCGACAACCCTAGATGCGTCCGGGTGCCATCTTCCGCATTTCTTGAGGTAATTAAACAAGAGCGAAGAGCTATAGATGCGAAAATCTTTTTTGGTAAGAGAAAAAATGACAGTCAATTTATTTCTTGGAGTTTCTATGAAGACTGACCGACGTCCTAACAGATCGACTAATACTAGTTGCTAATACCAACAAAAATATACCGAGTGAATCCTGACAAATCCATTGCAAAATCTCACACTGCACGCGCGCACGTACGCACACACGCGCGCACTGGACGCACCCGTAAGTATCTACGCACTCACATACGCACACGCGCACGCACATACGCACGCGCAAATGAATACCATTTAGCCCCCAAAGTGCTGGAAGCTATTAATGACTGCACTACCCTCAGTGGGATATAAGTAGTGTCGAGTTTCTGGAGAGCTGGCAGCATTTCCACATCTTCACGATATTTACTATTCAGCAAAGAAGTTATTTTTGGCAGTTCTCGCGAACGATGTTGCTATTTTGTTAGTGGATGTCTAGTCTTTAGACCTCTAAGCAGTTCTTTGTTGCCACGTGAGATACGGTAGCGCGGGTGAAAATTAGATCTTGGCTTTTCTTGGCTTTGATATAATTCTAAAATTATATGCGCTAAAAGATTGTGTGCTGATTAGCCTATGCTAGAACAATTATGAGCGATACACAAGATTGATTAAGTAGTTTCATGGTTGTTGGTTTATAAGTCTACTATTATTGTGATTATAACGTAGTTAAGATAAGTTAGTTTGTTAACATTGACGTTTTATTTACGTCTCGCGCCTATAGTATAGTAGTAGGTCAGTCTGTCGATTTTTCACATTTTGAACATACTTGAAAAAACTGTACAAAATCACAACGTTAACGCGTCGCGCTTGTTTCTCAATAAAGGAATCCAGTCTGCTAGCCAGGTATATGACGTGATAATCAATTACGTCACAGGTAGGCTGACGTCACAATCGAATGTCATGAATGACATATCTAAGTCAATCAAAAACGCCTAATAGTCCGTCGAGTTGTACGAATTGTATGTTTTTACTATTTAATTAACATTCTGTTGAATATTTTGAAATTAAGTTGACTGTGTGCTGTTGCTGCCTATTTATAGCACGCAGTCAAATTAATCTCAAAATATTTAACAGCTTACCTGCACACTAGCTGTTGTCTGAAAATTAAGATTCAGGGCGTGCATGGTTCGATCAATCCCAAAACAAACATAGATTAGGTGGAGCTTAGCTAGGCCTGGGCGAGTCATAGCTTAAAGTGGATTCATCCATTTCAAGACAGCCATTCAGGAGGCATGTTAAATATTACTAAAATGACTTGCCTGCATGGAAGCAGTTGTTGATATAGGCAATAACATCTCATAGCCAATTTAATTTCAAAATATTTCACATATTTGTTACTTCGTAGACAAGTTGTGACAATATTCAACTTAGTGTTGAAATGGTAACAATTGGGGCAAGTGCTAAATCTAGACCTGCTGTAGATCCGTTGTAGATCGTTTTGTTCGTTTCTCGTTTCGTTTATTAAAATTAATTTATCAAGCTTATGTTTGTAAGACTTTTGAAAAATAAAGGATTGCATGATTATTTTGGTCCCAATAGGCCTACTGCTTTCGGTATTGCTGCTGTTTCGTATGGAGTGCTGATAGCGAGCACCACGGGAACAGAAAATTCAAAATTCGGCCTAATAATTTATTTTAGGAAAATAAAGAGGCAAAGAATAATAGACTTAGGGAAATACGTTCCCCGTCGCAAATAATATTAATTTTACGGAAATTTCCTCACCAGAAACAGATCTTATAAGGAATCGTATAGGCCCTATTTAGGGAACTATATTTCCAGATGAAAATTTCACATTGCAAATGATAGGGACAATAGTGACAAAATATGTTTGAGTGAATATTTACACCCCTCCCATCCCCTCCCAAACCAACAACCTACATACCTACCCACCCACCCACCCACCTACTCACCCATCCCTCCCCCACCTCACCCCACACGTACGCACGCACGCACGCACGTGCACACATGCACGCAAGCACGCACGCACACTGCCACCACCGCTCACGTCAGCCCAACACACATGCACACGCGCGCTCATACGCACACACGTGCGCGCAGACTGCCATCGCCACCACCACAGGCACGCACGCACGCACGCACGCAAGCTGAAGATGTCAGCCAACTTTATTTGTATATTCAAACTATGCAATAGAACATTGCATAATTAATCCCTCACATATCCTCAAAATTCTTTTCAGGAGGGTAATCTAGCCCTGGCCCCCCCCCCCCCCCCACACACACACACACACACACACACACACACACACACACACACACACACACACACACACACACACACACACACACACACACACACACACACACACACACACACACCGCACCCCTCCTGCCCCACCACACCCACTCAGTAGCTACGGACCTGCAACCAGCATCTTTTGGATTGGTTTGACAGTGTGAAATACCGGGTTCTCATACCTTTCCGTGTATCTTACACCTTCCACTTGAACGGACGATGCCGCTTGAAGCCTCTCAAAGGAACTACTTCTGGCGGTACACCAAATTTCCGCTTTACTCTGATGCAAGCCAGCTCGCTATAAATTCCACATGTTTCTAAACTGATGATAATGTTTATACACCTCCAGCTATACCAACACCTTTTAGTTTGATTCAAACCATTTAAAGCCATGTTTTCACATTTTAGTCGCATAGGGGCCTACTGTGTGGCCCCCATTGGTACCGCACCTTTTAATTTTAACCATTTAATGGCGAAATTTAGAAAAGAATATCAAATTATTGTTTATTGAATGCCAATTTGCTGAGCAAGAGGGGATTATTTTTGAAAATTTACTGCTGGAATCGGTTATCGAGTCAGTAATTCCAGTGGTCAATTTGCACAAATTGTCTTTTCTTGGCCTGCAAACGGACATTCCTCAAGCCCACTGCAGATGCCTGTTTTGGCCGGCTTCATCATTGAAAGTGTTAAAGCTTGTCTAATTATGCGCGAACATAGTCGTCAGTCGACAAACTGAGTTTTTGGCATCCATATTAGACGTCTATTAATAGATGATTTTTTAAATCGACTGTGAAGGAAGAATTAAGCTACAAAACTAGTCTCAGTTATTCTCACTTCATATTTTTCCAACTCTTTATCGTCTTAGAATTTGCTCGCGTTTTTCTTGATAAATTTATATCTGTGTAAGTTGTGTTTTCAGTACAAAGAACAGCTCTGAAGATAAGAATTACGAATTACGCGCCGTGTGTTATAATGGAGGAGTATACCGGTAGACAGGAAGGCGGCCTACCCGCTAACCTGAAAGGCTGTCTGTCTGTCTGTCTACATGCCTGCCTGCCTGCCTGCCTGCCTGCCTGCCTGCCTGCCTGTCTGTCTGTCTGTCTGTCTGTCTGTCTGTCTGTCTGTCTGTCTGTATGTATGTCATGCTGTCTGCCATGCTGTCTGTCTGTCTGTCTGTCTGTCTGTCTGTCTGTCTGTCTGTCTGTCTGTCTGTCTGTCTGGCTGGCTGGCTGGCTGGCTGGCTGGCTGGCTGCCTACCTGCCTGCCTGCCTGGCTACCTGGCAAATTTGTTAGAATTTATGAGATTTTGACAAAACCCCACATGCCAGAACCATAACGTGTCGCACTTGATTTTACTTTGACCTAAAGGTTGACGCAGCTTTTAACTGTTGATGATAACTGACTATTGGATCAAGTTGTACTAACGGCATATAATAGCAAGATGTGATACTACAGCTTCCTGCATCTGGAGGGGAAGGAAAGACAAACCACCACTGACCAACATCATTCTCATCAACCAGAGAAGGGAATTTAATAAAACAGAAAGGAAAAGAGCACAATCTGTTGAGAAGAGGAGTTCAGCGTTACCTTGTGGTATGGTAAGTACTAACATGTTCTTCAAACATGCATGCCCACCTGTTTTATGGTGTGTTGGCGGCTTTGGAAGCATTGGTTAAAGAGAATTAATTTTTTTGTTCACATGAGAGCACGATAAGCCATATGTCTTATGACACTATCTCACATTCACATACAGATATCATAGAATAAATACATTACATATGATACCGTTTTAGTTCCATGTGCACAAATTCTATTGAAAAGCAATGTGACCCACCACTGTCCCACTCCGAGTTCACATTTAAAGGTGACACACTACTTACAACAGCCCTGCTGACAAACCAGTTCGTGTTCATGTTCTAGATCGATTGCTCAGTCACAGGTGTGTGTCTGCTTCCTACCAGATGGTTGTAATATACCTTTGGTGCTATCAAATTTACGAACAAAACAGCTGTACAGGTATTGCTACAGAGGTACGATTAAGCAGACACCGTGGCAATATTTTAGTTTTTCCGGATCAATCTGGTCCCGATTCTGGTTGGTAGCATTGCTGCCATACGAAAAGATCAACAATCACTTAGTATATGACGTCATAATCAAATGTGTCACTTGTTAGCTGATGCCACCATCAAACTGACGTAGGCCCGTCATTAAAGCGGAATGGTCCGTCACGAATGTGTCTCAATTGTATTCTTTGATGAATATTTAATATACATTTTGTTAAATATTTTGAACCTAATTTGACTGGGAGCTGTTGCTGTCATAAGCAGTAACAGCCTCCACCCCACCCCGGCTCCATCCCAAGACACATTAGTTTCAAAATATTCTGCAGTTTACCTGTATACAACAGTTTATGTATGATAATGATTATTGCATTCTGCAACTGTAGTAAGAGAAACATTATACAGCTGCAATCAATCCTTCTTCACTTTTACCCACTGTGTCTTTTCCTCAGCCAAAATCTTTAGCTTCCTCAGGTCCATTCTTGATTTGACTGTACCGAGTCCTGCTTTCTTGAGGCCATGCACCTCATAGGACGCTTAACAGATTTATGCAATGACGTCCTCTCCTGACTTTGTATTTGGGGCAAATTCCAAGGTTCTCTGTGCTGGTGTGTCCCCTGTTATCATTAGCACGTGGTCAAACATGGACCATCTTTCCTCGGCGACTTTTACGGACAGCGGCGATGTATTACGGTGTTTGGGGTGGCAGGCATCAAGTTTGTCTTGGGCTGCCTTTGGAGCTGCCCAGCTGTTACAGTTATACAGCATCAATGATACGCAGGTTGCATTACATAAGCGTAGTCTTTTGTGTCAAGGGCATCTTTGATATACGAATCCATAGCTTCCCGAAGGACCAGAAAGCTATGTTTCCCATGACGCGGCGTGCAGCAATGTCAGCAGTACTACAAAGCAGTGAGCCCAGGATTGTACATTTTCCTCAATGGTTCACCACCACGAAGTGGATCGTCATTTTCTTTAGTTTCACGGTTTGTAGATAGGTATATGTGGGTGAAATCTGTTTTGGATTCATTCATAGAGGTTTTCAAATTTTAGTTTGCTTGAATCTATTGGGAGAAATTCGTAAAGGGGTTTCTTTTCCTCGTCTATGAAGTCCACGTCGTCGGCATATTCCATCTCTAGCGACATGCCCAGTAACGACACGGGGGTGGGGGGAGTGGGGGGGGGGGTGTTGGTCTTGTGAAATTTTCCCGCAGCAGCAAGGTAACAGGTGAAAAGCACAGGGGATAGACCGTCTCCCTGCGGGGAGGTGATTGAAGTTTCAAACTCAGACTTGACTGACTTGACTCACTAGACGGAGCTCATCTTCATTGCAACAGGGCTGTTGTAGTACATCTCTGATCTTTGACTACTTAATTATGTCGAAGGCTCGTGATATGTCAAAGCCCATTTTGTGGAAATCCCAGTGTTTGGACATGACTGTGTTTACACAAGCATGTGTTGAGCCCATACAATGTCTACGCCGCTACGTCCACGTTTAAAGCCAATTTGACATGATCCAGTGAAGTCATGGATCTTGTCTTCGATGCGGCATAGAGTAACATTGGATAGGAATTTCTATATGCTGTTGAGGAGCACAATGGCCTGCAGATTGGCTGCTGGGGTGGGGGCAGGTGGTTTGTTGGTCTTGTGTAGCGTGATAAGGGTGCCGGCTTCTTGGGATTGGGTAGCGCAATAAGGGTGCCTTGGCCTACAACATCAATGGGAAGGTGGTGTTTAAAAACTGACTTCATTAGGTGCGTGATCAATTTTGAGATAATGTCACTTGCGTATTTGAATAGTTCATTGCTCGTGCCATCCGGTCCGTTTTTTAGAGAGTTGAGTACCTTCTCAACTCCTGCTGTTTTAATTGGTGTTAGTAATGACATGGGGTCTCCGGAGAACGGGTGCACGGGCTCATCATTGTGGTCAGTGAACTGTTCCTTGAACCTTTCTCTAATTGCCTCGGCTTTGCCCTGGGCAGTCCCGATAAAGTGCCCTTCAGAGTTGTGTGCAGTCAATGGTCGTGTGTAGTCAGTAACTCATTTCATCTACTAGGGAGTCTGCTTATTGAAGAGCAAGATCTTTTAAGTGTTCGCTGATATGGCGCAGAATAGTATTGCATTCACTGTATAGTTTGGAGCTGTCTTCACTTTGGCCATTTTGATAGATGTGCAGACGTAACACTTTCTGCTCTGCTGATAGTGTTACTACTACAGGATCATCAGTATACCTAGTTCGGTTGTTTTATTAGAACTCCTACGGCGCTGGTAGCTGATGATTCCATGCATTTCATTATTTTGTGTAGGGCTTCGTTTAGATCGGAGCTGACATCGAAGTGAGCTATCTGCTCCCTGAGGGCGTTTTTTGTATAACGTTTAGGTGTCAGTGTCGCTGATGAGATTGGCTAGGTTGTAGGTGACTCTACCCCCTTGCCTGGTATGGCGTTTAAACATTAGGTATAAGTGGTTCATCTGGAGGCGTGTAGCGACTGGCCTATGGTCAGAATTGACAGAACGGTACTTGCCCCCACTCTCCACCCCACACCATGATTTCAGTCCTGCCGCCCAGCGGGTTACCTGTATATCATATGAAATTGAAGTTCTATCCTACAAATTCAGGGATCAACGTGTTAAAATCGATTCCAATATGCATAGAAAGTGGGCTGAGCTTAGCAAGAAATTGGCAGGACATGGCTATCAATGGATCCGTCTATAACTAACTTCCTTATGGTGCACAGGGGTACTGGGGTGGCATATGTTTACAAGAGTTAATATATATATATATATATATATATATATATATATATATATATATATATATATATATATATATATATATATATATATATATATATATATATATATATATATATATATATATATATATATATATATATATATATATATATATATATATATATATATATATATATATATATATATATATGCCACCCCAGTATATATATATATATATATATATATATATATATATATATATATATATATATATATATATATATATATATATATATATATATATATATATATATATATATATATATATATATATATATATATATATATATATATATATATATATATATATATATATATATATATATATATATATATATATATATATATATATATGCCACCCCAGTATATATATACACCTGTGCAAAAGTTAAGCACCACCCTATTTTTACGCACATGCGAGGGTATATTCATGTGCTATGAAGAAAGCAATAGCATAAACATTTATGTACCCATCCATCTTAGTGCAAGAGGTAATAATGCAACTAGAGGAATGCTGATTATGATGGTGGGGAAATACTGTATGTTTTTGTTTGAACTTGAAAACGAGGCCTGAATATGGTTACGTTGACACAACTGACAACTATTGCCCTACAGTTGACACACGTGGCTAGATTGTCATTAACGGTGTCTGAAAACGAGGTTTAACATCTGTGCACGAGTTTGAGACTGTCATTATTAATACCGGGTATATCCACCTTGTGCCTGGATGACGGCCTGGACACGACGTCTCATGCTGGTCACCAACCGACTGATACGCCATTGTGGGATTCGTTGCCATTCAAGATGGAGTGCGTCTGTTAATTCCTGTAGGTTCTGCACAGGAGGATCCCTCCTTCTCACCATGTTTCCCAGAATGTCCCAGATATGCTCAATAGGGTTCATGTCAGGGCTCCTTGCTGGCCATGGTAGGGTTTCGATGGCATTCTGGCGGAGGTATTCATGCACAGCTCTAGCACGATGTGGTCGGGCGTTGTCATCCATGAATATAGGGTGGGTTCCAGGTGCATGATTTACAAAATGAGGGACCACAACTCTATCCAGTATGGAATCTTGATATCTTTGTCCATTTAGTGTTCCAGGTACAGTCAACAGATCCAGCTTACAATCAAATGAGATGCACCCCCATATCATAACGGAACCTCCACCAAATGGAACTTCTTCCATGATGTTACATTGGTCGTACGCCGTGCGTCTGGACCTCCATACACGAGTTCGACCATCTGTGGCATGAAGCAGGAACGGACTTTCATCGGACCAGTGTACCCGTCTCCAGGATCTCATGTTCCAGTGTCTTCTTTCGTTGCACCACCTCAGACGCTCCTCTTTGTGGTGTGCAGTGAGGAGAGGACGTCTGACAGGTCTCCTAGCTTTCATGCCAGCAGCATACAGTCTCCTTTTGACGGTAGACATTGACACTCTATTGCGCGTTTCCCATTGCTGGCTGAGCACTCTGCTGTTGGTGAATGGAGATCTCCTAACAAGGCGTACTAGGGCTCGATCATCACGGGCAGTAGTCTTCTTCGGTCTTCCAGATCTAGGCCTGTCCTTCACCTCGTTAGTTTGCCCATGTTTTGCAATCAAACGACTGATTACAGTATGGTTAATGTTCAGCTGTCTGCCAATCTCTCTGCATGACATACCAGTGGTATGCATGCCTATGATTTGCCATTTCACACGATCACTTAACCTTCGTCTTGCCATAGCGGTTCACAATCAAGAGCTAATTCTCTCTGTACAAATAAACCACGGTCATGAACACAAAATTCCTAATCTTGTCGCCTAAATCTGTATGTAATGTTCTACACCTCAAACTGGACTTTTACATAACTGAACACGTGTGCTGTTTCCCGCCACGCACGGACATCAAGCGGCGTGAAGTCATGCATGCATGTGCATTTCGTACTTGGAATTATGTCAGCTAACGCGGGGACAAAAAGTATGGCAGCCTAGTTGTACCATCATGTTTCTACGTTCTATTGTTTTTGCTGGTGCTTAACTTTTGCACAGGTATATATATATATATATATATATATATATATATATATATATATATATATATATATATATATATATATATATATATATATATATATATATATATATATATATATATATATATATATATATATATATATATAAACGAACGGAGATGGTCTGCAATATGTTGTTGTTCTTGTTGTAGTCTAGCTACATGTGCCTGAGTATTATTAATTAGCGATGTAAGATTCAGACTAACCATAAACAGGTGTGGTTCAGACTAACCATAGCCAGGTATGATTGTATGGTTGACTATAACACGCATATCGAGGCAACCCCGCACATACCTGTTCTACTCTCAGTCACACCTGACATAATAGACTCCTTAAGCTAAACTTGTAGGTGGTCGCTAAAGGGAGGTGGTCAAATGTCACACAAAATAGTGTCTTGGGATGGAGCCGGGGTGGGGTGGAGGCTGTTTCACGGACACCTGTCTTGAGGAACTGCAATATTTTGACTCCGCATGACTGTGCGCATATAATATTCGTATCCATGGCACCCGCGCAAAGCTCATGTGAAGTACTAATTACCATGGCATCGTATTGATGGCATTCCAAGAATAAACGCAGCTAAATTTAGAAATATTGAGTCGTCATCTATCATTTCTGGCAATAATTTTTCAGCACCGTTTTATAATTATGTTAGTAATTATGATCCCGCTCCCTACCTCGGATCTTCTCTGGCCCTCTCACTCCCACTCTCGCATCATTCATCGTTTCTGACCCCTCGGCTTGTCCCCCACCCCTCCCCACCCACCCCGCCCGTCCTTCCTTGGCACCACGTGGGGGCGGGGGCTAGTACCACATACGACTGCCGCACTCGCCCGCCCACCCAAGTACCACCACCACCACCACCACCACCACCACCACCACCACCACCACCACCACCACCACCACCACAACCCCACCACCACCACCACCACCACCACCACCACCACCACCACCACCACAACAACAACAACAACAACAACAACAACAACAACAACAACAACGATATCGTTGGCTGGCAGTCAAATTAGTTCTGAAATATTCAACATATTGCCAAATGTATGCGTTGAAACGATTAATAGCACCACGATGGGCTTAGACAGTATGTATACATCGGTTCCATGCTAAGCATTCATATTTGCATCCCACCTGAATCCAATCGAGGAAGTACAAATTAACGTGTGTTCACGTGTGCCCTAAATATTTATAGAATTATAAATAGCTAACTGTTTGAAATATTCACAGATTGTAAGAATTCCAGGATAAACACCGCAAGGTGGTATGTACGCCTGATATTGGTGATATTTCCAAGAACAGAACAGAATAGCAGCTTTACGCTATGGTGTCAGGATAACGCGTGGTAGATTGAATGCAAAGAGAGTCCATCCATAGAATCAAATGATTCCCAGATGAATCTCACTTAAGCACAAATTAGTAACAGCCATCTAATCCTGAAAGTTGTACACTCAACCGTCGAGAGGCTGCAAAGGTTTTAACGGGAAACATTAGGCTAAACGGACCCGTTTATGCGTTTATGTCCCTTTTAGCACCAGCAATTAGCTGCCGGGTGTGGGGTGTCGCAGAGACCAAGGGGTGCAAATATTGATTTTATCCCACACCCATAAACTGCAAGACTGGGGTGGGGTGTGGGGGTGGAGCAACATCTTCCAGGGATGGGCGCAATATCACTAAACATAGTTCTGTGCGTGTGCGTGCGTGCGTACGCGTGTACGTGCGTGCGCGCGTGCGTGCGTGCGTGCGTGCGCTCAAAACCAGAAGAATCTGTAAAATGTGACAAAAACGGGAGGGCGAGGATCTGCAAACTCTGATTGCTCTGGTGAGGGCTATATATTTGCGATCAGTTCGATCGGTTACAAACCAGTAATGGAGGATTCCAGTTTGGCCATCAATCATATTAGGCCGGGAGCTGGAGAGGCCCGCAATGCACCCCACATGATAATTTGTCATGGGTACCAAAATGTTTGTTAGGGTGAGTTATTCGAAAAAAATCATGTTCCCAAGAAATAAACTCATTTGCACTATAGCTAATTTGCATAAATCCAAAATGGCCGCTGTGAAACCAGCCACATACTTATTTTGTCAATATCGCCACTTCTAATTGGAATTTCTCTACAATTTAAAGTTTATTCTCGGTCTATTAATCACGAGGAAAACCATGAAGTTACAACTTTTAAAGTAGAAACAAATCCCTATTTTCATAAATCCAAAATATATCCGATTTTTCACGTTTTATACATTATTTACCAAATCATAGACTTAAAATATGTTTTCACTTGAAATTTTATGCTAAATGTCAAAACACAATATACTACGCAAACGTGCAACTTAGGTATTTCTTATCATTCATTCTTATCAGGGTTGTTATCTCACATTATCTCTCGGTATGATAGTATCATCCCATATTACACCCGCTCATCCTCATCACTGCCATATAGGGTCTCCTGAAGTACCTCAAATATGTGTTGTGGTAGAATGTCACCCTCTATCCGGAAAGGCTCGAGTCTTCCATCTATATATGTCCAGCCATTACAATCTGTTGTTGCAGGAATGGGTGGTTCTGCAATGTGTGCATTTTTCCATATCGCAACTTCCAATGTTTTTGCTCTAAACATTTCCTACATGGGGTAACGCGTCCATATCAACATTGTGAGCAGCATTGGGTAGCTCGTTTGCATACTTCGACTTTATCACGAAGAATCTTAATTTGCCGACTTCTTTGACGCTCAATTTGCTATATAAGGTACAAGTGAACACACCAAGGCCAGTTATGAGACCATCTGGAAGAGCCCATGAGGGAGCGAGCTGGGAGGTTGGACAATCTTATGCTGTGCTGACATTTGACCTGCCCTAAGCATTTCCTGCATGGCGGTCATCTTCTAGAGTCTTGATGGCCTTATATTCCCTTTTGCTTTAACACAGCTTATGGGTTGCTTAATCACTTATTGAGCAAATCAATCAAAATGACCTTTCTTAAGGTATGTTCATTTGCAGGCCAAAAAAATACTATTTTTGAAAAGTTACCGCTGAAATGACTTACTCAATAAACGAGCCAGCCATTTCAGTGGTAAAATTTCAAAACTAGCCTTTTCTTGGCCTGTAAATAGACACTAACCAAGTGAAAAGTTGCCAGTAAAGAAACCGGCCACTGCTGTGGTGACAAGAATATTCATTTGCAGGACAACAGAAACATGTAAATTCACAAAAATAGCCTTATATTGGCCTGCAAATGGACATTCATTGAACAAAAATTCAATATCCTTGAAAAAAATCTTTAAATGGCTAATTGATAGAAGTAGGATTTTGGCGCTTTGATATAGCCATTGACACAAGAGGGTTTAATAGACAGAGAATAAACTTAAAATTGTAGATAAATTCCAATTAGAAGTGGCGATATTGGCAAAATAATTGTGGCTGGTTTCGCGGCGGCCATTTTGGATTTATGCAAATTACCTATAGTGCAAATGATTTATTTCTTGGAAACGTGATATTTCTCGAAAAATTTAGTACCCATGAAAACTCATCGTGTGTGCGTGTGCGTGTGCGTGTGCGTGTGCGTGTGCGTGTGTGTGTGCGTAGTAGGCCTCTCCAGCTCCCGGCCTAATATGACGTCATAATCAACTACATTACGTGTAGGATGATGCCATAATCGCTTACGTCATGAATGGCATAGCTAAGTTCGTCACAAATGCTTAATTGATGACGGACTAAGCGTTATTGTACGAATTAAATGTTTTTACTATTTAATAAACATGTTGTTGAATATTTTGAAACAGAACCCAGTCAAATAGTTTCAAATATTCAACAGCTTACCTGTATAGTTTTATGGAAATTGATAGTCAGCGAGTTCAGGGATCGCGTCGATCCCAACACGGCGACGTGTGGGTGGAGCGTAGCTAGACATGGGCGTGGCATAGCTAAAACTGGATTCCATTGTAATAAATTAACCAAGTGATAAGTTAGGCCTATATGATTATGATGAATTGTGGGAAGAAATACCTATTTTGTAAGACTTGCCTGTCTCCGTCATATCGCTGAGACCCGGTAAAAATACGTTTGTAGACGGTTATATTCCTTGGCTTCAAAATGAGCATTTCTTTTTCTAGGATGAAGAGACGTTGAGCCGCATTGCCCGACGGTACAACCTCGGGAGGGACAAGATCATGGGTAGGCGAAATCTATTTTGTTTCCATCACCACCCACTGTCATGTCCATCATACCATCATGCAACACCCCACCCACACCGCCCCACCCCCAACACCCACGTCTTCACCATCCCCTGCTCGATTTCCATTCCCATTTCTCATAAACGTGACGAACTATCGTAATAAGTGATATAAGTGGGTTTGTGCTGCACAGGATGACATAATCGCCATGCTGAATTTGGACAATATTGTGTGTATACTTACCTGGCCAATCATATCAAAAGTGTTAAAAATCATGATTATTATTATTTTATTCTTTATTTCCCTAAAGCTTCATGGTTGCCCAAGTAGTGGTGATAATTTTACATGAATGACAAAACATCATGGCAAAATTCATCATGACGTTTTGTCATTCCTTTAAAATCATTCTGACATTTTGACATTCGCACATTCCTGTAAAATTATCATGACGATTTGTCATTCGCACATTCCTGTAAACTTGCGATGTCGATTGTCATTCCTCTATAATTATCTTGTCGATTTGTCATTCCTCTATAATTATCATGTCAATTTGTCATTCGCACATTCCTGTAAAATTATCATAACGTTTTGTCATTCGCACATTCTTGTAAAATTATCATGTCTATTTGTCATTCGCACATTCCTGTAAAATTATCATGACGTTTTGTCATTCGCACATTCTTGTAAAATTATCTTGACGTTTTGTAATTCGCACATTCTTGTAAAATTATCATGGCAATTTGTCATTCGTACATTCCTGTAAAATTATCATGACGTTTTGTCATTCGCACATTCTTGTAAAATTATCATGTCCATTTGTCATTCGCACATTCCTGTAAAATTATCATGACGTTTTGTCATTCGCACATTGTTGTAAAACTATCATGACGTTTTGTCATTCGCACATTCCTGTAAAATTATCATGATATTTTGTCATTCGCACATTCCTGTAAACTTGCCATGCCCATTTGTCATTCCTCTAAAATTATCATGACGTTTTTGGGCAATCAAAAAAGAAAATCATCACTTTATAACATGAATGGTTAGTGTATGCCCTGCTCAAATGTATTATCAATGCCAAAATCACCATGATCATTTTATAATCATTAGGAAGATTTTGATTTTCATTATAATACGAAATATAGTCTGCCGGATTTACTGAGCACCCTTATGCTGATTCCTCCACCACGAAACATGTGGCTGCATATTCTAATGAATGTATTGAAAAATAATTGACCTGGCAGGATGTTGCTTCCAATTAAAGTATCTTCAAGATTCTGGTGGTGGTGGTGGTGAGCAGCTTTCCTGTATGGATGCTTACAATTTTTAGGCTTCTTGCCTTTAATTACCATCGTTATGTAAATTCTACAGACATCGTCCCGGTATGCATATAGGCATAGCTGGTACATAGTCAGACTGTGATATTTCTATTGAAGCTGTCAATGCAGGGATCCGATCTGTGACTCACGTATCTGACGTCATAATCAATAATGTCATTGGTTGGTTGACGTCACAATCATAATGACGTATAGCTCCGTCACGAAAATTGAAAAGTCCGCCACTAGTGCAAGGATTGTATGTCTTTGATGAATTTAAAAGTGAACAAACCTGTTAAACATATTGAAACTAATTTGACTAGGAGTCGCTGATGCCAAAGGCCAGCAGTAAAATCAGTTTCAAAATATTCATCAGCTTTCCTGCATAATTACTTTGAATTTGTGATTCTTGGAACTTAGTTCTCAAAGTTTCAAATCACAACCACCCCACCCCACCCCCATGTAAATGTGTTGTCCATTGTCATAAATAGTTTCCATACACATTAAAAATAATTCAAATGATCCATATTCTATCATATTATACGTTGTATGTAATATAAAATATAAATGGCATAGGCTTTGCAGTGTGTCAATGCATGTATTGACCTTTCCAACTATATAAAATAAATTATCTAGAATCTGAATTGGAAATCGATTCAAATATGTATAAAAAGTTCACCACCACTTTTACAGACACCACTGAACTTAGCTAGAAATTGCTAAAAATGCTATTTTACTCTATTTAGCTCCCCTGACTTGAAGTGACTATCTTATGACGTAGTTTTGTTTTTTCCATTAGAATTGAAAGACACATTCCGTGTGTTTGATAAAAACCGAGATGGGAAGATCACGCCAGAAGAACTGGGCACAGTCATGATATCTCTTGGGCACAGGCCCAGCAAGAAAGAGCTTATCCAGTATATACGATCCGTGGACACGGATAGTAAGTAACGTACCGAGTAGTGATGGCGGATAATGGCGGTGTGGAGGGGGATCAGGGTAAAAGTGTGTGTGTGATGACGATGATGATGATGATGGTGGTGATGGTGGTGATGGTGGTGGTGGTGGTGGTGGTCACCATGCTGATGATGATGGTGGTGGTGGTGGTGGTGGGGTGATGGTGGTGGTGGTGGTGGTGGAGGAGGTGGTGGTGGTGGCGATGATGATGACGGTGGTAAAAGTGGTGGTGTTTGTGATGGCGTGATAATGCTAGTTGGATGTGCTGGTGATGATGATGACAATGGTGGTGGTGGTGGTGGTGGTGGTGGTGGTGGTGGTGGTGGTCACCATGATGATGATGATGATGATGATGATGATGATGATGATGATTGACAGTGATGATGATGATGATGATGATGGTGGTGGTGGTGGTGGTGGTGGTGGTGGTCACCATGATGATGATGATGATGATGATGATGATGATGATGATGATTGACAGTGATGATGATGATGATGATGATGGTGGTGGTGGTGGTGGTGGTGGTGGTGGTGGTGGTGGTGGTGGTGGTGGTGGTAAAAGCGGTGGTGTTCGTGATGGCGTGACAATGCTAGTTGGTGGGTGGGGTGAGTGGGTGGTGGTGGTGGTGGTGGTGGTGGTGGTGGTGGTGGTGGTGGTGGTGGTAAAAGCGGTGGTGTTCGTGATGGCGTGACAATGCTAGTTGGTTGTGATGATGATGATGGTGATGATGGTGGTGGTGGTGGTGGTGGTGGTGCGGGTGGTGGTCACCGTGATTCGTTGATGTTGTTGTTGTGGATGAAGATGTATCTCTATTTTCCGGATAGGGAGTGGTTTCATAGATTTTCCTGAGTTTTTGGAAATCTTTGTGAAGAGAGTATCAGCTGATCCGGAGAAGGAACTACATGAGGTGTTCAGTGTATTTGACAATGATAAGGATGGATTTATCTCGCCTGGAGAGCTGTACATCGTACTGAGAAGACTTGGCGAGAGCATCTCCCGGGTAAGCAAGTGTAATGCTCGCTTTAGAAGATCGTACAAAGACGTATTGGCTTCATGGAACATAATTATATTAACTCTTTCATGGCGAAGCCGGCGAAAATTGGTGTCTGTAGTGGCCTTGAGCAATGTCCATTTGTAGGCCAATAGACAACAATTTTAAAGTGAAAATTTGCCGTTCCAATGGTAAAATTTCAAGGGTAGTGGCGAACTTTGGTCTGTAAATGTACACTCAATAAAAAATATTTAGATTTTTTGACGAAATTTAGCCATTAAACTGACTAAAGGGTTAATTAGTTTCATTCACAAGGGTCCTTTACGTATCTTCGAGGATGATGAATATGACAAATACTAATTATTTTGAAAGAAAATTGTGTGAAATGAGTCGCTGTCATCCAAAATGGTCCTGAATTTATGCACCAATCAGAAGGTATGGCAACATAAATCTCATATGGGCCACAACACATAGACCATTCAGACTAATCCAGTCCAATACGAAACTATTTGGCGGGGGCTGCCAAATTCTAAAGGTGAAGGTCACGCACATGTCAAGGTCAAATGTCAAATTATGGTTTTTCCCCACATTTTCCCAATGGAATGACCGTGACACACTGTAATAAAGCACCAAATTTGGCACAGATGTACTAGAGGACAATACAAACATTTTTAGAGTGGGCTGCCAAAGTCTAAATGTCAAGGTCATGCAGAGGTCAAGGTAAAAGGTGAAATTATGTGGGATTTTTTATATTTCTTCCCTGGGAATGTGTGTAACATGCTGCAAAAAGCACAGGTTTTGACACAGATGTACTATAGTACAATGCATAACTTTTCAGATGGGTCTGATAAGTTTTATTTGTAAGGGTCACGTCTAGGGGCAAGGTCAAAGATCAAATTGTGTGTTGTTTTCATATTTTACATAGAATTACTATGACATGCTGTATCAAAGCCAGTTTTTTGTACTGATGTACCTTAGTCAGTGCTGTTCCTGGGTTCATTGTTCAAAAGGATAATTTGAGGTCTTGGCCCCTCCCATTATAAATAAATGCAGGAAATGTTAATTTAAATGGTACATTTGTATTCTGAGGTTGGAAAATGTGCACAACACGGTTTAGCATAATGCAAATCTCTCTAGAGGGGTTGCCAAACTAAGGTCAATGTCTAAATGTATAAAATTACCCCCGGGCCGTGCATTGTTATAAAAATCAAATGAATACCGATACTACTGTATGCTTATACATCTCGCAATTGATGTTTCAATTAAATTACGTCAATTTTGTGTTTTAATCTGATTCCATGGCAATTTTAAAAGTGTCTGTAGATCGTTCTTATGTGGAATGACTGCATTAATGTTTTGCTATTTATTTTAATTGCTTGTTTAAAAGTTTTCAGTCTATTAGAATTTCACAGCCGTTATGAAGTTACGTGTGTTATGCCGTGCGCTACACTGTGGTTTATTTTCAGACACTTGTTCTTTTCAAACTATAGATAGCTATGCATATCAATAAACACATTTTTTTAATTTTATATTGTCCCAATGTACATCTGTACCGGGTTTTAATGGTATGTTACAGCATACTGCTACCATTCCATGAAAAAATCTGTAACCTCCACACAGTTTGACCTTTGACGTTGACTGTATTGTAACCTTGACTTTCAATATTTGGCAACTACCTCTAATTTTTTTAATATTATACTAAAATACTATACTATGCCAAAATAAGGCTTTATTACGTCATCTCACAGCCATTCCCTGATAAAAGATTAAAAAATTCCACATAATGTTATGTTTGACCTTGACCCCCAGCATGGCTTTGACATTTAAAAATTGGTATTCCTCTCTAAGAGTGTTTGTTATTATCCTAAAGTACTTCTGTGCCGTGATTGGTGCTTTGTTACATAATATCAGTCATTCCCTGGGAAAATGTGAAAACCCCATAAATTGACCCTTGACCTTGACCTCAGCATGATATTGACCTTTAAAATTTGGCAGCCCCCTCTAAAAAGTTTCGTATTAACCTAAGCTACATCTGTGCCAAATTTGGTCCTTTGTTCCAGCAGGTCACGGTATCACTTAAATTTGGCCTTAAGCCACCCCACTACATAGCAAATCCTGCCTAGAAGCCTAGTAAGTTTCAACACAATCCGAAAATGACTCTAGGAGGAGTCACTGTCCAGAATATCGCTTCCATACATTTCTTATGGGACTTTTTTTAAAAAGACCCCCGCAATACTGTCATAATGAATTTATGTTATTAATCAATATAAGCATAGTGTACGTATGTCCAAAACGTCAACCATCTGACACACCTAGAAATGTGAATTATAATGGTGTCAAAAAATGTGCTTATGCCTCATTTTCTCAAAAACCCGATCAAGTGACCAAAAAATTTGTTTGGCGTCAGATATCGGCCACCTCATGCGAGAAGCCTCTTAAGTTTCAACACAACCCGCAGAAGACTCTAGAGGAGTCACTGTCTGAATATCGCTCCAGTATATTTCTTATGGGACTTTTTTTGCCACGGAAAAGAGGGTTTCTCTGAAATCATACACCAGGTCCAAAAATAATTAAAAGCACCATAGGCCTTATAAGAGTATTAGTGTGTCGCAAGTTTGGACTTGATCGAGTGAAAACTGTAGGGGGAGATAAATGGCAAACATGTGAATGGGAAGAAGAATAAAGGGAGAATCGAATAGTAAGCATGTCCTTCGTACATGCAGACTAAAATGAATAGGAATTGGTATGGATCAAGAATGTATGAATTATCCTAATTTAAATTTTAAAGGTAACTATACAGCTAAGCTGTTAGCTATTTTGAAACTAATTTGCCCGAGGGCTGTTGCTGCCTATGTTAACAGGTTCCACTCAAATTACTTTCAAAATATTCAACATAAGGTTTATTTAATTGCAAATTCATCAAAGACATACAATTCGTACACTAGTGACGGACATTTCGATTTGTTATTGAGTGACAGATGGGATGCCTCTATTTGCAACATAAACAGAAACATCACAATCTACACACCCTGCATAACAATCAGCTGAACGTGACTGATTATCAATAATGGTCAGCATGTTGTACTACTGCAACTCATAAACAAAGCTGAGTGGACAAATTGACCATCACTTGCCTATAAAGTCTATCAAATTCCATTCTAATCCATTGATTGGTTCACGAGACAATTTTAATTTTGAAAAATGACGAAATTCAAGATCGCTACCAGACTAATCATCTTCATTCGAAGAAATGTCTTGATCTTGGTCTTGATTATTTATGGTGATACATCCGGTGGACAATATTTCATAGAGCATTCCTCAATTAAGAAGCTAAGTTAGATGTGGCGTTTTCCCCGGATTAATTCCGTGAATTTACTAGTAGGCTCCGTTGGGTTTTCTGAAGTGCTTGTTTGTTCCAATCGCTTAACGTGCTGGGAATAAAGCCGAATTTAAAGCCGTCGGTTTTACCATAAATTTGGTTGAAGCGCATGGCTGTTTGTGTTTTTTTCTGAATTAGCGTTCGTAGATTGTCTAAGGGTATCATTGCTGGTTGTTGTTGTTGTTGTATAATAGTACATTTTTTTTTAGAGCGCTTAATCCATGCAACTGCATGCTCTAAGCGCTAAATGCCTTTGTAGAACACAATACTGCAGGTTTGCCTCCTTTGTCTATCAATGGTGGGAGTTTTCTGGCTTTCTATTATAATTGACACTGCCTTGCTCATAGCAACAGTTTGATGTGATAATTCGAATCGTACATTTCTGCATATTTTCTAGTTTTTCCAGAAGAGTTATTTGAAGAGGGTCTCAAATTGTACCTGCATATGTTCCAAAACTGATCTAACCATTCCCATGTTTGCTTGACGTCTGATTTCCTGGGAGCAGAATGATAAATTTCCCCTTAAAAATCATAAAGTCCTGTCAGTATACAATTTGCCGCAAATCTTTGTGACATGTTTGTTTCATTTTTTCCACGCCTTCTTTTGGGTAGGCACATCGTGTTGCATTTTGCTGGTTGAAAGCGCATTCGCCAAGTGGTAGCTCAGTTAGTTACCTAACACGTCTCTTTGAAGAGCTTAGCGCCCTCGGGGTGATCAATTACCGGGTAACATACCCAATCATCAGCGAATGTGAACCTATGCTGCCCCTTAGATAAAGTATGAGAAGACCAGGCTGTTCAATGAAAACGCCCAGGGTCTCGAATTCGTGCAACTCCCCGCGAATACTGCGGAATATTTTGAAACCAAGTGGACTGGGAGCCAAATTACCTTAAAATATCCAAAAGTTGGGCTCTTTTCATACCAGTTATAGATAATTTGTTATTTGTTGTCTGTAAGGGTTAAAGGGTTAAGAGACCGCCGTTTGGGACCGCATTTTGAATATCCATACATCGCCAGTCACACAGGTGTTTGATTGTAGATAATAGGATGGTAGAGATAGTTGGAAAAGAAAACCTCTGCTTGATGTACATCCAATGAAAATAATGTCTTTGATGATAACCCTTATAGCGCGATAATAGGGATCCAGCCGCCTTTATGCTTACACAAATACTAGTATATCAAAGAAAATTCATCAAAACACACGTGACAAGATTACATAGTACACCGATAGTAAAGAGATTTGTCAGGTGATACGCAGTCTTATAAATTATTTACTTGGCCGGGGATTGGTTGGTATGGCGCCAACAGGAATCTGTGTTCACATTATAGACGAACTGATAACTACAGGTGCTGTTTAGAACGTGAGATGTTGATTCAGAATCCAGGTGTACAGAGTGCTGTGTATAGATCTAACAACAGCACCGCGGGCAGTGCATAACATGTTTATATAAGACACAGTTTGCAGGATCAAAATGCAAATGAGAATATTAGATAAAGATCGGAGGAATCAACGCGAAAATATGATGGCTGTACGGCGGCCATATTGGATGCCTGGCAACGCCCCAGACGTAGCCCAACACGTCTCTGAATTTCACACTAAACCAAGTAATTATTTGTTTGCATTTATCGGATCGCTAATTTCTGTGCCCCCTTTATACCTGGTATACATTTGTCAGAGAGATATGCCCATCACTGAGGTGCGAACCTGGTTCACTGGTTAAGTAGTTCACAGTGTTGATCACTACACCAAGCCGCCTCCTTCCATACTGATGACACAAACATCAGCAGATTTATCACTTTGGCACAAATGTTCACGATAATGATTTGTGATTTAGACGATGGATTGAAAAACCTGTCATTCAACTATATAGCGTCATAATCAATTACGCCACATGTATGCTGATAGCGCAATCAAAATGCGTAATGAATTACGTAGCTTGCTGCGTCATGGACATAGAATAGTCCGTCAAGTGTCAAATGGATTCGTAGATCAAAGATGCCCTTGGTAAAAAGACTACGTTTATACAATGCAACCTGCGTATCCTTGATGATGTATAACTGTAACAGCTGGGCAGCTCCAAAGGAAGCTCTAGACAAACTTGACGCCTGCCACCGCAAACACATACGCACCATAAATGGACACCGATGGCCAGAGAGCATACTTTCCAACGATGCACTATACAAGATGTGTAATACGCCGCCGCTGTCTGTAAAAGTCGCCCAGCAAAGATGGTCCATGTTCGGCCATGTGCAAAGGATGCCAGAAGACACACCAGCGCAGAGAGCCTTGGAATTCGCCCCACTCGGAGCCAGCAAATACAGAGTCAGGAGAGGACGTCATTGCATAAATCTGCTTAGCGTGCTACGAGGTGACCACAAGAAAGCAGGATTAGGTACACTCAAGTCAAGAATGAACATGAGAAAGCTAAGGATTTTGGCTGAAGACAAGACACAGTGGGCAAAAGCGAAGAAGGACTGATTGCAGCTGTAGGATGTTTCTACTACTACAGCCGCAGAATACACTAATCATACATACATACATGCACGAACAGTATGTCTTACTATTTAATAAACACTCTGTTGAATATTTTGAAACTAATTTGACTGGTCGCTGTTGCTGTCATAGGCAGCCACAGCACCCACTCACATTAGATTCAAAGTATTCAACAACTTAACTGTATACTTACCTTGATATTAGGATTCTAGGAATTCAGTGTTCGACTGATCCCAACACGGACAAAGCGTGTGCGGGGTACATCTAGAAATGGGCGGGGCATAGCTAGAAATGGGCGGGGCATAGCTAGAAATGAAGCCCTGTATTCAGTGCACATGGTAAATGTTTGTTTATATCTGTTTACACAGGATGAGGTTAACCTGATGGTTAGAGAGGCAGATTTAAACAAAGATGGACGAGTCGACTACAGAGGTATGATGCAGATTTATATGATTAGTTATCAGTTTTAGCTCCTTTCAATGTGGAAATCTCAATTTCAAAGTAATCATATGGGTAAGCTGTTGCATTTATGGAAACTAATCTGACAACTTCCAGAATGCCTCACCGAGAAAGATACACTTTTCCTGGTCGCACACACCAAGGGAGATAACCTTTTACTGGTCACACACAGCAAAGAATGTAACGCTTTACTGGTCTCACGCACGCACGCACGCACGCACGCACGCACTCACGCACGCACGCACGCAATGGAGATGCTCGTTTACTTGCCACACACACCAATGAAGGTAATCCTTTGCTTGCCACACACACCAAGGAATGTGATCCTTTACTGGTTACACATTCCAAGGGAGATAACCTTTTACTGGTCACACATACCAAGGGAGATAACATTTTACTTGTCACACATACCAAGGGAGATAACCTTTTAGTGGGCATGGACGCCAAGGGAAGTAATCTTTTACTGGTCACACATGCACGCACTCACTCACTCACTCACTCACTCACTCACCCACTTTTATTTATTAATCGTGACTAGTAAATGATTAAAACCAATGTGACTAAAAGTTCTTGCTGCCCTTTTCGTGCCTTACATTTTGCTCTGTACCTCCTCACTAAAACGTTGTGTAGCGGGAACCATGGAGCAGAAAACATGTCGTACGGTGAGGCAAATGAACATAGGTTATAGAGTGCATGGTTACGGATAGATGATTCGCAAAGGGTGTTGCGTGTTGCTCGTTTGTTAATTTCAATAAATTCTGAATGTCCTCAACAAGTGCTTGGTTTAATTACTATAAACGTGAAGAGCAACAACTGCTAGTGTTGTTAACCCTGACCGCTCAGATGTCTATATTTCATCTTTTATTGTGTCAATATCAAAGAAACTGGTGTACATTTTAAAACAATTTTTAAAATTTAATTTGAAGATTAAAAATTTTGACACCAGAGTGGTAAGTGTTAAAATTAAATTTCTGTTTTATTTCTCAATTTTATCTTAGAGTTCAAAGCCATTTTGAGTGGACACTAGCCATCTTCGACCAGACCACCAGCATCCCAGTGATACCAATCGACCACATATTGTACTGACTCATAGTGTCTGACGTGATGAGTTATAGCCAACTTATAAAGCTAAACCACCATCCTTTAAAATTGTAATGGTCAAGCTGACCAAAACTGCCTTCTGCAGTGGTCATTTGGAATGTCTATTTACAGATCAAGAGAAGACAATTTTGACAAATTACCACTAAAATGAGTGGCTCGATAACCGAGCCGGTCATTCCCGTATTAAATTGTCAAAAACCCTCTTATCTTATTTCTGAAGACCACTACAGAAGTCAGATTTGGTCAGCTTGACCATTGAAGTGTTCATTAACTGAATTTATCCAACATTTTAACAGTCTAACCCTTTAATGGTCAAATTTGGTCCATAAAATCTAAATATTTCCCATTTGAATGCCCATCTGCAGAGCAAAAGAAGACTATTTTCGAGAATTTTCCACTGGAATGTCTAGCTGGGTTGCCGAGCCAGTCATTCCAGTGGTAAATTGTCAAAAATAGAGTTCTCTTGCGCTGCACATATCTATTTCGCAAGACGACTTTAGCGGACCGTGTGACCAGTACAGGATTAAATACGCATGGTGTTAGTGATATCATGTCATATTATGACCATTCATATTCTACTGGTCCTCTGGAAAAAATCTGCTCAATACATCTGACCGTTCCAGTTTATCCATCCATCATCTGACATCATAATCAACTAACTGACGTGTAAGATGACGTCATACTCAATAACTACCGGTACCTTTACGTAACAAATAATTACATTGTTCTCTAAATCTTCAGATTATCCTCTTGAATAATTCTCCAGGAATCTTTCTTGGATAATTCACAGAATTGTGGTATGTTGAAAGCGCTGTTAGCGATTGTACCCATACACTAAGCACAACTAATTAATACACACCTGCCTGTAGTTGCTATATCTTATCACTTGGCTTACCTGGCGTGAAATATATCCTCTAGACATCTAGTTCATCCTTAGTCATGAATGCACTTACATAGCTAAGCTCCGTCCACCTTGTATGCACGTGTATGCAGGTGTTACAAATTGATTTAAAGATTAAACAATGATAGTTGATATTGTTATGAATACTTATGATACATTGACAATTTCAGTCATAAAGCAGAAATTAACATTAACAATACCAAATATCTGAATTAATAAATATTAAAATTTTGGGATAACATAAAAATTACATTGTCTCAACATTGCGTTTGATGAAATCATTGAATTCAAAACACATGGCACTAATGCAGGAATCAAGTTTCCGAGTCAATCATATGAAATCATAATCAACTATGTGACGTGTAGGATGAAGTCATAATCAATGACGTCGTGAACGACATAGATAAGTTCGTTGTGAACGCTTAATTAATGACGGATTAAACATTGTTGTACGAATTGTATCTCTTTAATATTCAATAAACATGTTGTTGAATATTTTGAAGTTAATTTGACTGGCCGCTGTTGCTGCCATAGGCCGCAAAAGCACCCAGTCATATTAGTTTCAAAATATTCAAAAAGCTTACCTGTATAGTTTTCTGGAAATTGATAGTCAGGGATCAATCGATCGCAACACGGGCGAAGTGTGGATGGAACTTAGCTAAAGATGGGAGGAGTAACTAAAACTGGAGTCCTCCAATCTCCAACTACCGCCAATAGATTGTGATTGTTATTTCTGCTTGAGCGACAGCTCGGATTCAGGAATAAACACTACCTACTACGCCATCACATATTTTAACTGTCTCGCTACTGCAAGCCACCAGACGATAATTTCAATGAGAAAAAACAAAAGATTTGCTTAATATTTTGAATACAATTTGACTGAAAGTTGTTGGTGGCTTAGCTACCAACAAATTCCAGTCAAATTGTTTTCAAAATATTTAACAGGTCCAGAGATATAACCCATGGAATATGTCGTCTGCAAAAACTCAACCCACCAACTATGCGTTCAATTATTCACATTCACGACATCATTCTGTTCTCATTGTATATAGTCATCCAGGTCCAACTTAGTGTATTAATTTTATATCTATGTATTACCGGTAATCACACGCCACTAATTGTAACTACTTGTTTATCTATGCACATCTCTTTAACCAATCAGATTGAGGGGAATGTGCATACATTAAAAGCAATCATCATTAACTCTCCACCTGTTTAATTTCTGCAGACTACATTTTCAATAGGGTTTAACTCTGGGTATGCCGAATATTTTAAAAACAATTTGACTGAAAGTTGTTGGTTGCTTTGCCAGAGCCAACTTTCAGTCAAACTGTTTTCAAAATATTTAGCAGGTCAAGAGTTATTACGCATTGAAATTGTCTGGTGTCTTGCAGCGGTCGGATAGTTACCCAATGTTCTCGTGGGCCAATAACTAGTGTGTATTTGCACTTGATGTTTGTTTGAAATTTAATGGTCAAGTCGTACAAATATGTCTTCTGTAGTGGTCTTACGAAATGTCCAATTGCAGGGCAAGAGATGATTCTTGAAATTTTACCACTGGAATGACCGGCACTGTTATTTAGCCAGTCATTCCAATGATAAACTTTCAAAAATAGTCTTCTCTTGCCCGGTAAATGGGCACGCAAGACCAGTGTACAGACACATTTTGACCGGCTTGACCATTAAATGCTTAAGGAGCAAGAATCATTCATTTAGAGAAAACAGATTCTAACTTCTGCTACAATTATGCTAACAAGTCGACAAATATCCTATGTCTTGTCTGTGACACACACTGTATTGGTTGATGGGAACCTTAAGTAACACAGGACCATTCTGGTGGCATATAGACTTGTACTATGGATCCAATGTATTTGTATTTCAGTGTGTATTGAACATATTTGATAAATATAAGTCTTCTGCAGTCACAAAGTTCCCGGTAAAAATATGTTATCTGTTACATGATGGGGGGTTGTAAATCTTTGACTGAATTCTGAATATAATTTTAAATATTCAATCTTGTAAACACTCCATGAATACAAACAATGTTAACTCATGAAATTTCAGTGTCTTAGTTTCAATACACTTTTACAAGAATACTGTTGAATATTTCGAAACTAATTTGACTGGAACAACTTCGAGTTGAATTAGTTTCAAAGCATTCAAAGGAAGGTTCCTTACAGTTTAAAGAATTTTCCGTTTCCTGTCTGTAAGAGTTAACAATTTGTGGTCAAAATTTAAGCAAATATATCAATATCTTTACAACATCCATTTGCAGAAAAAGATAATATTTAAAACAAAAATCAACCACTGGAATTGCTGTCATTTATCAAGCCAGTAATCCTAGAATATGTTCTCATAGATATCAATTTGTAGGCTAAGACTATTTAAATAAAATTTCCCATGGAATGACTTGCTTAATTATTGAACCAGTAATTACAATGCTAAATATTTAAACCAGTAATTACAATGCTAAATATTCAAAATAATCTCTTGATCTGCAATGGAGATTTCTCAAAACAACTTCAGAAGCCGGTTTTAAGGACTTGAATTTTAAAATGCCAAAGAACAAATAAGATCCCTTAATCATTAATCACTCTGAATTGTACATAAAATCTGTTTGACACAACCCATTTTTATTCATACAACACAAAATCACCCAATCCACCATAATTATGCTATTGTATAATATGCTTATTTATAACTATGATACTTTTATAAGCTTTTTGAATTTTATTTGTACCACAATTTAATCCCTATATTTTATGCAACACTTTTATATTTGCTTTGTTACAATGTTTGTAATAAACCCATGGTTCTATCCATCGTTTATTCTTGTTCATGTTGTGTATATTCACTTAGGCAGCTCAACTGCTAATCGATAGTCCACACAAACTGCGATAGACTTCTGAAAGTATGCACTAAAGCAGGATTTAGAAAAGTTTAATATTTTGAAACTAATTTAGAATTAGATAGGCTGAATCCCATGTGTCGAAACCTTTAGTTTTTCCGCATATCAGACATCATGTGTGGCAGTGTCACGAAATAAAGATAAGGAAAGAAGGATTTCTAAAGATTGTATACCCTCTTAATGAATCAAATGTTCAAGCCACGTAAATGTATGGAACATTTTTAAATCGTTTTAAGTATGTTGCAAACTGAATGCAATGATGATATAGAACATATCTGTAATGCTTCATTGTGATTGGATAAGCCCATGATATATAGAACATATCTGTAATGTTTCATTTTGATTGGATAAGCCCATGATATATAGAACAGATCTGTAATGTTTCATTGTGAATGGATAAACCCATGCTATATAGAACAGGTCTGTAATGTTTCATTGTGATTGGATAAGCCCATGATATATAGAACAGATCTGTAATGTTTTATTGTGAATGGATAAGCCCATGATATATAGAACATATCTGTAAGGTTTCATTGTGATTGGATAAGCCCATGATATAGAGAACAGATCTGTAATGTTTCATTGTGAATGGATAAGCCCATGATATATAGAACAGGTCTGTAATGTTTCATTGTGATTGGATAAGCTCATGATATATAGAACAGATCTGTAATGTTTCATTGTGATTGGATAAGCCCATGATATATAGAACAGATCTGTAATGTTTCATTGTGATCGGATAAGCCTATGATATGTAGAACAGATCTGTAATGTTTCATTGGGATTGGATAAGCCCATGATATATAGAACAGGTCTGTAATGTTTCATTGTGATTGGATAAGCCCATGATATATAGAACAGGGATAATCCCATGATGTATAGAACAGATCTGTAATGTTTCATTGTGATCGGATAAGACCATGATATGTAGAACAGATCTGTAATGTTTCATTGGGATTGGATAAGCCCATGATATATAGAACAGATCTGTAATGTTTCATTGTGATTGGATAAGCCCATGATATATAGAACAGGGATAAGCCCATGATATATAGAACAGATCTGTAATGTTTCATTGTGATTGGATAAGCCCATGATATATAGAACAGATCTGCAATGTTTCATTGTGATTGGATAAGCCCATGATATATAAAACAGATCTGTAATGTTTCATTCTGATTGGATAAGCCCATGCTATATAGAACAGATCTGTAATGTTTCATTGTGATTGGATAAGCCCATGATATATAGAACAGATCTGTAATGTTTCATTCTGATTGGATAAGCCCATGGTAAATTAAAAGTCCATTGAAAAACTTTAACATTTTTCTAATTCTTGGTCCACAACAAATTAATTGCAAACCCTGTAGAATTATGGAAAAAATTTGAAAATCATTTCATCTATGATTGAGACTGAATGCAATGATGATGTAGATCAAAGCTCTCTGAAGTGTAATTAACTTCGGCTAAGTCCTTAATGAATTAATTAAATCAGTTTACAAATGTTCTGTTGAATATCTTGGACTTAATTTAATTAGAAACCATTGCTGCCTCAGTTCAAAATATTCAACTGAACATTTTGTTTTGCCTTGCAGAGATGTCAAGTTATTTCAGAGGCATACACGAGTGTCGACGTAACTTTCCACTTTGATATATAACTATCTTAATTTCAAAAGAACTGTACAGATAAGAAGTTTAATATTTTCTAATCAATTTGACTGGAAATTGACATAGTTACTTTACAGCATATGATAATGAGTTTATACAATGCAACCTGCGTATGATGCTGTATAACTAACAGCTGGGAAGTTCCAAAGGCAGCGCTAGACAAACTACCTACGCACCATCACTGGACACTGATGGCCAGACAGCATAATGTCTAATGATGCACTATACAAGATGTGTAATACATCGCCGCTGTCTGTAAAAGTCGCCCAGCAAAGGATGCCAAAAGAGACACCATCACAGAGAGACTTGGAATTCGCCCTACTCAGAGCCAGCAAACACAAAGCCAGGCGAGGATGGCATTGCATAAATCTGCTAATAGTTGGGTGGCTTAAGTCCAAATTTAAATGATATCGTGACCTGCTGGAACAAAGCATCAAATTTGGCACAGATGTAGTTTAGGTTAATACAAAACTTTTTAGAGAGTGCTGCCAAATCTTAAAGGTCAAGGTCACGCTGAGGTCAAGGTCAAAGGTCAGATTATGGGTTTTACATATTTTCCCAGGGAATGACTGTGATATTATGTAACAAAGCACCAATCATGGCACAGAAGTACATTAGGATAAAGTGAAACACTCTTAGAGAGCGATGCCAATTTTTAAAGGTCAAAGCCATGCTGGGGGTCAAGGTCAAACATAAAATTATGTGGAATTTTTAAATCCTTTACCAGGGAATGGCTGTGAGATGACGTAATAAAGCATCATTGTGGCATAGTATAGTATTTTAGTATAATATAAAAAAAATTAGAGGTAGTTACCAAATATTGAAAGTCAAGGTTACAATACAGTCAAGGTCAAAGGTCAAACTGTGTGGAGGTTACAGATTTTTTCATGGAATGGTCGCAATATGCTGTAACATACCATTAAAACTCGGTACAGATGTACATTGGGACAATATAAAATTTAAAAATGTGTGTATCGATATGCATAGCTATCTATAGTTTGAAAAGAACACGTGTCTGAACATAAACCACAGTGTACTGCACAGCACAACACAATTAAATTCATAACGGTTGTGGAATTCTAATAGAGTGAACACTTTTAAACAAGCAATTAAAATAAATAGCAAAACATTTATGCAGTCATTCCACATAAGAACGATCTACAGACACTTTTAAGATTGCCATGGAATCAGATTAAAACACAAAATTGACGTAATTTAATTGAAACATCAATTGCGAGATGTATAAGGATACAATAGTATCGGTATTAATTTGATTTTTATAACAATGCACGGCCCGGGGGTAATTTTATAAACTGTTATTCAATTTATCGCTTAGATTACAATTCTCTCATTGTCGTCTGCTCAATACGTTTCTTATACATTTTCAGAAATCTGGCAGGACACCAAGCAGAAGAGTTTTGGTCATGTCTAATTAAACTTGGCAAATTGATCGGTTGACCTGGAGATTTAAGTGACTGATTCTTTGCCAGGAAACAAAGATGTGGAAGTAGTCTTAAACCTTCACCCGTGACGACAAAACGGTCTTGTTCGGCAGATAGCGCATGAATCTCGCTTCTCCTTCTCGCTGATGCTGCTGCAACCAAGAAAACTGATTTAATAGTTAACAGTTTAATATCTATAGATCTAATCGGTTCAAAGGGAGCATGCCCTAAAACCTGTAGAACAAGAGATAAATTCCATGCTGGGATATGAATTGGCTGCCTAGGTCGCAGATTGCTCATTCCTTTAATAACTTCATTTAAAGTGTCATTTTCCACTCCTTCAATGGCCAGCCTGGGAATGACTGAAGCTAATGCATACTTATATCGTGCTAGTTTTGAAGGTACAAGTTTGTCAACTTCGTATAAATGACAGATAAAATCTGCTACGTGTTGAACAGATGCAGAAAAGGGATTAATATCTCTTCTCTGACACCACTCTGCAAATTTGTTGATTCTATAATTATATGTCTTGTGGTTGACCCTCTTCTGGCTGAAGCGACAAACTTCGCTGCTTGCTCAGAAAAGCCACCCTCAATTGCACGCTGCTTGATAACATCCATGCAGTCAATTTGAACATTTCCGGTCTGTCATGAAGACACATATCCTTGTTCTGAGTGATTAGATCCTTTCGGTCTGGAAGAGGGATTGGATTGCAGACCAGAAAGTCCAGCAGATCCGTAAACCACAATCGGCCTGGCCAATGAGGGGCGATCAGTAGTACTTGGCATATTCCCTCTCTATCTTTGCCAGAACTTTCGGGATGAGAATCGTTGGAGGATACGCATACACGTACATTCCCTTCCAACTTATCGCCAGTGTGTATACTGACAAGGCTAGCAGGTCCTGGATCGGGGACACGTATGTGACCATCTTTGCGTTTAGTTTCATCACAAACAGATCCACATTTGGTTTGACCCAATGTTTGAATAGAACCTCCGCTACCGATTAGTTGAGCTGCCATTCCGTCGGATGACAAATCATCCTTCGACTGAGCGCATCTGCTAGGATGTTCAATCTTCCTGGAATGTGTGCTGCCCGAAGAATAATATTCCTCTCTTGGCACCACAGCAGAAGGTTCCAAATCATCATGCACAACTCTGGTGACCCCGTCCCACCTTGGCGGTTCAAATAAGACACCACTGTTGAGTTGTCTGTCCTTATTAGGATAACCTTGTCTCGGATTAAAATCTCAAATTTTCGAAGTGCTAATGCCACCACTAATAATTTGAGAACATTGATATGTTTCTGCGCATTGGTCCGATCCCATTTCCCTGACACTGATCAATTGTCCAATACCGCTCCCCAACCCGTCGTCGATGCATCTGTAAAGATGGACATCTGTGGTTGAGGAGGATGTAGAGGAACACCTTGCAGGAGATTCTGTTCTGATAACCACCACTGAAGATGGAATATCAATGGTTCTTTTACTTGAATTCTTGGAGATAACGGATCCATTTTCTGAGACTAGAATGACATTAGATACATCTGAATTGGCTTGCGCCTGAGTGCCGCATAAGGAACCACTTTCTCCAGAGACACTAGTAAACCCAGTATTCTGAGAAATTGGTGCGCCATCAGATAGGCTCCTAGAGAAACCGACTCCAGAACTGCAATCAGGCTCTTGACTCTGCTCTCCGCCGGAAAAGCTACGCCGTCCCTGAGATTGAAAAATATTCCCAGATAAACAAACTCCTGGAATGGAGTCAATTCTGATTTCTTTAGTAAGGCTAGGACTACCTGAAGATTGTTGCGCAGAGAGACTGGATTCCCCGCCTTCAGCAGCTAGTCATCTATGTAAGTATGAACAGCTATGTTTCTCCTGTGAAGATGAGAAGTCATGGCGAGGACCACTTTGCTGAAGACCCTCGGTGCTGTGGTCAGGCCAAATGGAAGCGCATTGAATTCCCACACATTGTCTTGGAACGCAAAGTGAAGGTATTTCTGAAAAGGAATTGACATTGGAATATGAAAATATGCATCCTTCAGATCTATCAACACTGCCCACATGCCTTTTCCCAACCCCGACATCACTGCCGCTACAGTCTCCATCTGAAATCTTTGTGACAGAATAAACTTGTTTAACAGTTTGAGATTGAGAATTGGTCTCCACCCTCCGGTGCGTTTCGGAATGAGGAACATCATCGAATAGAAGCCTAGGGATGACTGATTGCAGACTAAGTGAATCGCATTCTTCCGCTGAAGATCTTCGATTTCTGAGCAAATGGCATCTAGATGATCAGATTCCCTTGGAACAGTCCACACTGGAGTCGATGTTAACGGAACTAACAATTGCTGGATGAGCCAGTCTGGATCGTAGCCATTTCTTAACCACTGACAGACTAAACAATCTTGCACGACCTGTTCCCACTGGTTTGAGAACAGTTGAAGTCTGCCTCCGACGGAAGGAATCTGCACACAACTCGCTATCGATGTTGCATGAGACGACGTTAATTCGTCTAGGTGAAGATCTTCGACTCCCCTCATTCCTGGTGATACCAGAGCAGATCCCGCTGGACACCCGTCAGTGCTGCTTATAGGACTGCTGCGGCTGAGTCCTTTTCGTCGACTTCCATGACTTGCCGACTACTTCTTGTTCCGCAACCATTGATGCGACCTTGGATAAGCCTTCTGTGCCGAGCCGCCGAACAAGCCTGGACCTATGAATGGCACGGAAGACAATGCAGCCCTCATTTCATGTCCTGGTTCTAAAAAATCGAGAACCATTCTCCGTTGCTCAGCCAATGATCTCGTGATCACCCTGGCCTGGCAATCTTGAGATAGGCGCATGGTGTACCGGACAACTCTGGGAGCAGCCTCTGGCACTACCCCCACCTTCCGCCGCGCAGGTCAGCATACCCTACAGGACGGTACAGACGTGCAAAAGCACTGCCATGGCAGTTCTTGCCACATCCTCAATGAGGGTCAACTCATTGAATGGATCTTTATTTGACTTCGAAACTAACGGACGAGAATGTCCCTTAGCTTTGCCAGCTATGCTCGAGCATACTGATGGTAGGCCTGCTCCGGAAAGTGGACCATACTCCTAATCCCTTTCGGGGCCTTTGGAAGCATAAACTCTGGCTGGACCATACGATACGCTGCCACCTCCAACATGTCAGAGGTCAACGTATCCAATGGCAAAGCAGGCAGGGCAGAAGAGCCACTGGACAGAGCGCTAGCTGCTCGCTCTGACATCCACTCCATTGCCGGATCGTGCTGAGATCCTTGATCCGATGCTAACCCAAGATGTCCGGACATCCATTCAAGGACCTGCACCCATTCAGCCTCAGTAGAAAAGGACGACTCATCCAACAAGGGACTGCCGTTCTCATCTTCTTTCTCGCCCTTGGACGAGAAAGACACCAACGATCAATGCTGAGGACTGCGGACTTGTTTACTAGTGTAAACAACGTCCACAGACCATGTACTCACGGCTCCAATATCCAACGACTCGCCGGATACAGACTTACTGAAATCCATCAGCTCCAGCATGGGAGCCGGGACCACAGCCGCATTAACCACGGTAGCTGACGGAAATCCGATAGGACCCATAACCACCGGCGCCGGGATGCCATCAACCATGACTCCAACGGCAGCACGGGCTGAACAAAATCCGGATGGAAGATGACTGACGGAATGTCAACATCACCACCCAGCTGGCAAACCCGTACATAACCCGAAAGAGAACCTTGGGATGTACCAGGTACAGCCATCGTGGAAAGATCTGGCATGCCGGAATCCTCCATGAGCAAAAGCTCCTCCTCCTCTGCCGTCAGCTCTTAAGCCAACGCAACATGAGGTACAGGTGCAAGACCCTCCGCAGCACTGGCCGGACCACTGAAAGGTAGTCTTGCACCAGACTGCATCGACGGGATCGTGGATTGCAGAGACTCAAACATGGCTTTAAACTGGGCCGCCCATACAACCAAAGCCGAGTCCATTCTCTCATTCAGGCGCTCCTCCAAGCCTCTGTTGGACACCTGATCTGCCTTGGCCGCCTTGTCCTTCGCAATTCTGTCCAGTCACGCTCGCCGTTCATGGTCGAACTCCGCCACTAACTCCGACGACCACTTCACACAAACATCGAAAGGACTCTCAACCTTGCACTTCGCGCAAGCTACTACGCAGTGGTGACCAGCAAATCTGCGCTTCATGAACCGATTGCATTTTCTGCACAAAGTGTCCAGGCCCTTAGTCTTCCGCGAACACAAAGCAAGAATTAAAATGCTGCACATAACATACATGACGAACAAACGCTCAATGACTTGATTGTAATATTAAAATTACTTAGAAACATTAACTTTCTCTTAAATTAATGATAATCAAGATTTAAGGCAGGAAATATTTGAAATTTTTTAGAGTGAAAATTAATAAACACAGCTTGGTAATTAACTAACCATTAAAATAACCAAGAAAAGTATACCGATCGCTGCAAACACCTTCATCAATGAAGTGAAAGCTAAAAACCGGCACAATCAGAGTGCATAGACACGCCAAGCCGAAAGCAAACATAAATCATGGGCGCTGCCATCTTGGCTAAGAGCACATCCATCTTGGAAGGAACAGAGTCGCAAGAGAAATTAACCGCGTACCCGCATAATGCTTAAACAGTTAAGGGTACCAGAGCGACTTCAACAATGGCTACCATTTTAAAATAATGTGTCAATTTAAGGAAACTTTAATCATTCATTACGGCACGAATGTATAAATTCTAGATTGATACAACCTGCTCCTGAGATGATTTTCCTTTCCCTTCCATGAAGCCAGCGATTAAGAAGCAAAAAAACCCGTAAATCCGTATAAATTTGCGAATATTATTGAGCATAAAACATGCGATTTGAAGAGTCAGCAAAATAGACGAATCTGACTGTGATTGGGAATTGACTCGGTACCTGGGGCTATGGTATTCCCGGACACAGTATGGGCAGGACCAGGAGAGTGCGGAGTTTTAATTGTTTATTTTTAGCTAGACTAGATAATAGACATTATCATAATAGTACATCTGGTAAGTATTATTCCAAGTAGAAATATTGAACAGTGTGGGGATGATATCGTACAAAGAAAATCAAAACGCACAACCCCCTCTGATGAGTCTAAAAATTCAGATAGGTGTATCTTCTGTAAGCAAACAGAAGGGGTACTTCATATGTGTAGTACATTAGAACTGGACACATCGCTTAGAGAACAGGCAACGGAAATGCAAGACACAGATCTGTTAGCCACACCTGCAGGGGGTGATTGTGTTGCCATTGATGCAAAATATCACAAGCATTGTATGAATATGTTCAGAAATCGCTACAGAAGTATTGTAGTAACTTAGCTACGTACAAAAGGTTACTCACCCAACAGAGGTCTCGAATCGGCCCGTGGAACCAGTGGCAGAGGTGCGCAGTTCAAGTTCCAAGGTACGACTGCCGGGCGTCCATAGAGACGGCGGGAATCAGCTAGCCCGGCAGCCACGAAACACGAACTGCGGAATTGCGGGATACCGCCAGCACCACACTCTTCCCCGTTTATAAAAACATGATTACTTAATTAAAAATTGTATTTAAAAATCCACTCTTTTAAAAAACACACAGGCATTGACGCTCAACTGCTAAAGGTAGAATTAGCATTTACCAATTAAAAAATAGGTGTCGATCCATCTAGAAGAAAGGAGCTGTTAATAAAAAAAACAGATGGATAGATCAACACCTGCCGGACGAGGGCCATCGTCACAGATTTTAAAATAGCATAGCATCCTAACTAAAATTAAGGACAGTGGTTTTCCACCACATCAGAAAACTGACAGAACTGACGGAATTGCCTAATTGATAAAGAAGTAATAAAAATAATCTCACATGAATTTAGTTGGAGTGTTATCTGAAATTAACTTGTGACAAACGGCGGGAATCAGCTAGCCCGGCAGCCCCGAAACACGAACTGCGGAATTGCGGGATACCGCCAGCACCACAGTATACTAAGAGTCCAATCAGTCCCATTAACGCTTACTGAGCAGAAAATGACCGATTCGAGGGTATTTGTTGAACTTGTATCATTCATTGAAACCAGTTTGGAAGACAGTGTTTTTATATTCAGATTAGCAGACTTACATAAGATGTATGTTGCTCAAACATGTATGTTGCTCATGGCTCAAATAACAAAAACCTCTTAAATCTACTACAGAAAGTTGATGCAGCAAATACAGACCATATTCTTATAGTAGGGGACTTCAACTACCCATCGATAAATTGGAACACAGGCTTTTCTCCAAAAGAAGAAGAAGACGCTTTTCTTAATACTACCAGCGATATTTTTCTACAGCAACTAGTTACTAATCCGACTCGACATAGAATAAATCAGACTTCAAATCTTTTGGATCTAGTTTTAACAAACAACGAAAACATCGTCCATGAAATAACTCACCTACCGCCGCTAGGTAAAAGTGATCATGACATTCTACAAATATCACTACATCCTGACATCTTAAGCACAAGCAAACAAATAGCTAAGCCAAAACTACTGTAGAACAAAGGACGATATAACGAACTGCGAAGAGACTTAGGAACGACTGACTGGAATCATCTACACCAACTTAATGCATCAGAAGCTTGGAACTTCCTACACAAAACATTGAACACAGTGAAAGAACAGTATATACCTACAACAAAAAACCATGGCAAGAAAAAGCACCTCTGGATTGATCGGGCGGCAACAGATTCACTCAATAGCAAAAAGCGTGCATACAAAAGATACAATGAAACTAAGAAAACTACAGATTACACACTCTACAAAATTGCTAGAAACCAAGCAACAGCATGCATCAGAAAATCAAAACAGACATTTGAACGTAAAGTGGCAACTGAAAGTAAGAAAAATCCTAAAGCCTTTTGGAACTATGTCAAGAGTAAAACAGTTCTATGTGAATCAATTAGCAAGCTACGTAACCCTGCAAACGACACCATGACCACAGATGATACAGAAAAAGCAAACATTCTCAACACATTTTTCTCAAACATGTTCACTCCAGAAAATCTTCTTTCTACACCAATCATTAACCCCAGAAACAATGGTACCATACTAAAAGACATATTAATAACACCTATTGCCATCGAAAATAAACTAAAAGGACTCAACCCCAACAAAAGCAATGGCCCGGATGAAATACCAGTGAGAATACTAAAAGAAGCTGCTAAAGAAATTAGTACACCACTATGCATAATTTTCAACAAGTCTCTTGAAGAAGGCATTTTACCCGACATCTGGAAAATGGCAAATGTATGCTGCATACACAAAAAAGGCTCGAAGAATGACCCAAGCAACTACAGACCAATCAGTCTCACTTCTACATTATGCAAGGTCCTAGAATCTTTTATAAGAGACAGTATTGTAAATTTCCTGGAAACGGCTAATCTATTTACCAAATGTCAGCATGGATTTAGATGTAAAAGATCATGTAAAACTCAACTACTAGAATACCTGGAGGATTTAACAGCCATGCTTGACTCAAACGAACCTGTCGATGCAATATATTTAGACTTTTCAAAAGCTTTCGATACTGTGCCACACCAACGACTCCAAACAAAACTGAGAAGCTATGGTATTGGCGAAAATTTAGTAAAATGGATAGGGAACTACTTAAGCAACAGGAGCCAGAGAGTTAGAATTAATGATGCATCATCGGACTGGATTGAGGTGACCAGCGGCGTGCCACAAGGAAGTGTTCTAGGACCTATACTTTTTCTGATATATATAAATGACCTACCTGATCGATTAACCTGCCACTGCAAAATATTTGCAGATGATACAAAGATGTACGGCAACCCAGCTACCAGTCAGATTCAGGAAAACATAAATAAAGTATGTAAATGGTCGCAGACATGGCAACTATCTTTCAACACAGACAAAACGCATGTCATGCACTTCGGCAGAAATAACCCTCAAACCAAATACTATATGACAGATACACCTGATCCACATCCTGTATCAACATCAGATGTAGAAAAAGATTTGGGGGTTCATGTCGACAGAAACCTCTCTTTTGACATACATATAGGGAACATTGTATCCAAGGCAAACAGTACAATAGGACTAATCAAGAGAACATTTACCAACATTGATCAATCTACTTTCACGCTACTATACAAATCACTTGTGCGACCCATTCTTGAATACTGCAACTCAGCATGGTCTCCAAGACTGAAAAGGCAATCGCAGCTATTAGAAAGAGTACAACGCAGAGCAACAAAACTTGTCCCACAAATCAGAGAGTATAGCTACACAGAAAGACTTGAAGCCCTAAATCTAATGTCACTGAAATATAGACGGTTTCGTGGAGATTTGATTGAAACATTCAAACTCATCAAAGATCTATATAATATTGATAAGAACTACTTTTTCGAACTGTCCAATGTTACACGGACCAGAGGTCATAGGCTCAAGCTCAACATAAAACGTAGCAGCAAAGATATTCGGAAGCACTCCTTCGCAAATAGAGTGGCACCACATTGGAATTCACTGCCAACAACAATAGTCGAAGCAACCACAGTCGAAATATTCAAGGGCAAACTAGACATCTTTTTCAAAGAAAGAATATTTGAATTCGACTGAACACAATTAATTGTGGTGTGGCTTTGGACGTTGCTGTTACACATATGCTTATACAACATATGTGAGCCGTCAATTCCCAAAGTCATAATACAATTATTACATCACAGTGGACTAATCTTGAAACAGCCTGTGCATCTACATGAACATGCACACATGAAGATAGCTACACATGTTGTATCCAGACCAGGGTTGCCTGCCCTACCAGTTTGGCACTGAGGCAATAACAAGCCAATGGCTTATGCCTTGTAAATTGATGTTGATGTTGTTGATGTTGTTGATGTATGAAAATCGGCTTACATCATTAGGGCTTCAAAAATCAATAAACGAAACCCGGTTAAAGAACAGGCTTATGTTGCACTATCCCAATGACTGCCAGGAACAAACAGATGGCAAGAACACACTTCTGGTCTTTAACGAAGGTCTCCAAGTGCTGCTGAAAGAAACACTTGAAATGCGTAATTTCGATAAAGATGCCCTGTCAATGGCACATGTAGCTAAAATCATACGGAAGGAAATGTTTGAGACAGAATTTCCCAAATTCTCAGGTAGTTTTACTACAAATTGTCAAGACAGTTCAATGCCGACTTCCGTCAATGCCAGATGACTACCAGTTCACATCAGAGATATGAAGGCTCTCCCGCAAGAAATACGAAATGAATTTGAGGCTAATTGGGTGTTCATGAAGGGTAAGCGAAAGTTCTCGAGCATGCCTCTCGACCAAGCACATGCACAAAATAATGAGTGTGAAAGGATCCGGGGGTGCCATTGGCCTGACTGAAAATCCTGCTACTCTAAAACGATGAATGATAGCAGGACCTGAACAGGCCAGGATCCTCACAGAGTTTGATGAACTGTATCACGTGACTGATCAACCATCCACCAGCCATGAACAGGGGCATTCAACACAAGAAACATTCCAGAATCAGGTTAACAATATGTGCAACGCAATATTGGCAATGGGTAACCCATTTATGGATGTCAAATGAACTCATGACTCTGGACACGCATGATTGTATGGATGGCACGATGGAGACATTGGGTAATGAGCAATATTCAAACTATGTCAAGGATGTGCTTGTTGAAAGGAAAGAATCAATCCATAGGGCCATAAAAAAAGAATTATCTTCCACTCTTTAAGCATCCTCATGACACTAGCGGGAACTCAAAGGCAAAACAACAATTCCAAGAAATAAAAAATGACTGCAATCTATTCAGTCAGCTATTCATCGCTGCACAAAGCTGGATGAATTCTTCATACATGAAAATCACCCATGGCCACCAGCATTGTCTCTACATGGAAGACTCCATCTACCAAGCAACAAAGCAGAGCTACTGCATTGCATTGATCCAGCTGTCCAAGCAGAAACACCATCTCACTTCGATGCCAAAGTATTTGATGGTGCTGCCATAGTAATGCCTTGCCACAGGAAAGTGCATCTACTTTCGGTGAATATAGTGACAAAGTTTTCATCCCATGGACAGAGAGACAACTTACAAACTGTTCCAGAATTGACATAGTTTGGGACACTTATCACTGGGACAGCCTGAAAACAACAACTAGAGAAAAACGAGGTAAAGGGGTTAGGAGAATGGTGTCCCACAATGGTAAGTTACCACCTTGCTTTGCTGGTTTCCTTCAGGATCCTAGAAACAAGGAAGAGCTATTTGCTCTACTGACAGAAGATGTAGTGAATCATGAATATCCACATAAACTGGTATTCATTACATCTGGCCCGACAGTGCAGTCAAACCACTCCAATATCACAATGGGAGAGAGTGATCACGAAGAGGCAGATAGTAGAATATGCCTCCATTTGAATGATGCTCTTAAAGAGGGTGATAGAACCGTGGATACTGATGTGATTGTGACTCTGGTGGGAGTTTCCATGATCTTATACAGTGCCATCCAGATATGCAGCTATGGGTTGGCTCTGGTACCAGAAAACAGTACCGATATTATGATGTTAATTCAATCCGCCAGGAACTTGGTGAGGACAAAGCTTGTGCTCTACCTTTTTTCCATGCCTTCTCTGGTTCTGATACATCACAGTTTAGCGGTAAAGCCAAGAAATCTGTTTGGAAGACATGGAAAGCATATCCCACTGCCACAGAAACATTTACCTGTATCATGTATGACAACACTACTCCACATGTTGATGTGAATGAGCTTCGACAGGAGCTATTCACAAGGAGAGTGAAGATGGTGGAGAAGCTTCCTCCCACTCAAAATGCGCTGCTCCAACATGTTAATCGGTGTCTATACCAAGCCAGTATTTGGAGATGAAGTTTGAATCCAAAGATATCTGCACCTACTCCTGAAGGCTTTTGGTGGACCAAAGGAGACACTGGGTGGTGACCATTGTGGACAACTCTACCAGCTGCCGCTGTTAGCTGCAGAGAATTAATCGTGTCGATGCAAGGCGACGTCTAGTTGTTCAAAGAATTGCAAGTGCAGGAATGCAGGTCTTGCATGCACAGCATTGCGCCTTTGTCATGGCAGTTGTGAGACAATTTGACTTTGATCGACTGACTTTGAAACCACACATGTAGTCAGTGTAATTGCCATGATTGGAATTACACAATTGAACATAAAACTGTTGGTTTAGACAGCACGTTTATGTTTCTATTTTGGAAATAAGACCCCAACACAATTTAACATTTTGACATTGACCTTAGTTTGGCAAACCCTCTAGAGAGATTTGCATTATGCTAAACCATGTTGTGCACATTTTCCAACCTCAGAATACAAATGTACCATTTAAATTAACATTTCCCGCATTTATTTATAATGGGAGGGGCCAAGACCTCAAATTATCCTTTTGAACAATGAACCAAGGAACAGCACTGACTAAGGTACATTAGTACAAAAAACTGGCTTTGATACAGCATGTCATAGTAATTCTATGTAAAATATGAAAACAACACACAATTTGATCTTTGACCTTGCCCCTAGACGTGACCCGTACCAATAAAACTTATCAGACCCATCTGAAAGGTTATGCACTGTACTAGGGTACATCTGTGTCAAAACCTGTGCATTTTGCAGCATGTTACACACATTCCCTGGGAAGAAATATAAAAAATCCCACATAATTTCATCTTTGACCCTGACCTGCATGACCGTGACATTTAGACTTTGGCAGCCCACTCTAAAAATGTTTGTATTGTCCTCTAATACATCTGTGCCAAATTTGGTGCTTTGTTATAGTGTGTCACGGTCATTCCATTGAGAAAACATGAAAAAACTGCATTTGACCTTTGTGTGACCGTGATGTTTAGACTTTGGCAGCCCACTCTAAAAATGTTTGCATTGTCCTCTAATACATCTGTGCCAAATTTGGTGCTTTATTTCAGTGTGTCACGGTCATTCCATTGGGAAAATGAAACAACCCATAATTTGACCTTGACCTCTGCATGACATTGACCTTTAGAATTTGGCAGCCCCTACAAATAGTTTCGTATTTCCGTCAAGTACATGTGCCAAATTTGGTGCTTTGTTCCAGCAGGTCACGATCTTTCCCCTAAGCCACTCCACTATAAGTGTGCTACGAGGTGACCTCAAGAAAGCAAGTCTCGGTACACTCAAGTCAAGAATGGACCTGAGGAAGCTAAGGATTTCTGGTGAGGACAAGACACAGCGGGAAAAAAGCGAAGAAAGACTGATTGCAGTTGTAGGATGTTTCTACTACTAAAGCCGCAGAATACAGCAATCATACATATAATATATGCGGACCAATATACAGTAAAGCCCCGAAATAAGTTTACATGTTTCCACAACAGAAACAAGGCAGTTAATATATTTTTTCACAGATGTAAGAAATGTTCTGTTGAATATCTTTGGACTTAATTTAAATTAGAAGCCACTGCTGCCTCAGTTCAAAATATTCAACTGTTTTGTCTTACAGACATTTCAAGTTATTTATGACATGTACATGAGTCACGACATAACTTTCAACTTTAATATACGATTATTTTAATTTCAAAACAATTGTACAGATAAGCTGTTGAATATTTTCTAATCAGTTTGACTGGAAACTGCCATAGTTACTTTACAGCGTATGATAATGCCTGAGAATCCTTATAAATGATATGTGATGACACGTTATAACACAGCCTCTTTCTGAGTCTATTGTCTGACTGAGGGACTTCAACCCTTTACCTCTCATAGACCAGAAATCATTTGTTTTTTTTACGATGTAAGGAGCATTCTGTTGAAAATTTTGAAACTAATTTGACTGGGAACTGTTGCTGTCATAGGCAGCAACAGGTTCCAGTCAAATTAGTTTCAGAATATTCAACAGCTTTCCTGTATAAGTTTCTTGAAATTGAGACATTGGAATGTGGAGGGTTAAGTGGGTAAACTGACAATGATAATGCAGAGCATAATTAATATTGCTGAAAATTTGTCATTTATTCACAAAATACACGAATCATCAAAAACAAGCGCATCATAATTATCATACATACTAATCATGTACATGTCATATCTGAGATTCAAGTCAACAAAGTATTGTTGTTGTTTTTCTGTTGTAAAATCATAAATATTACAGTACAAGTTCAACGTTTGTCAATGAAAATTATTTATACCGACTTGTCATTATTGATTTTTGGTGCTATAAATGCCCACTACTGTTCTGGAGATAAATTTAGGATGAGCGTTATTACAATAGACATACATTCAATGCAACATTAAGCAACAGAAAAGGGAATCTGAATTACCTTATATACTATCTTCATATTTATGGTACTGACATATCTGCATAAAATTTAGACCAGTTAAAATAAATAGCTTTACAGTAGTGTAAAATAATCATTTAATAATAGTAGATTAGATGGATTCATTTCTAGCTCTGCAACTCCCATTTCTAGCTATGCCATGCCCATTTCTAGCTATGCCACACTCATTTCTAGCTATGCCACGCCCATTTCTAGCTATGCCACACTCATTTCTAGCTATGCCATGCCCATTTCTAGCTATGCCACACTCATTTCTAGCTATGCCACGCCCATTTCTAGATAAGCCATGCACATTTCTAGCTATGCCACACTCATTTCTAGCTATGCCATGCCCATTTCTAGCTATGCCACACTCATTTCTAGCTATGCCACACTCATTTCTAGCTATGCCACACTCATTTCTAGCTATGCCATGCCCATTTCTAGCTATGCCACACTCATTTCTAGCTATGCCACACTCATTTCTAGCTATGCCACACTCATTTCTAGCTATGCCACGCCCATTTCTAGATAAGCCATGCCCATTTCTAGCTATGCCACACTCATTTCTAGCTATGCCATGCCCATTTCTAGCTATGCCACACTCATTTCTAGCTATGCCACGCCCATTTCTAGCTATGCCACACTCATTTCTAGCTATGCCACGCCCATTTCTAGATAAGCCATGCACATTTCTAGCTCTGCGACTCCCATTTCTAGCTATGCCACGCCCATTTCTAGATAAGCCATGCACATTTCTAGCTATGCCACACTCATTTCTAGATAAGCCATGCACATTTCTAGCTATGCCACACTCATTTCTAGGTAAGCCATGCACATTTCTAGCTATGCCACGCCCATTTCTAGATAAGCCATGCACATTTCTAGCTCTGCGACTCCCATTTCTAGCTATGCCACGCTCATTTCTAGCTATGCCACGCCCATTTCTAGATAAGCCATGCACATTTCTAGCTATGCCACACTCATTTCTAGATAAGCCATGCACATTTCTAGCTATGCCACACTCATTTCTAGATAAGCCATGCACATTTCTAGCTATGCCACGCCCATTTCTAGATAAGCCATGCACATTTCTAGCTCTGCGACTCCCATTTCTAGCTATGCCACGCTCATTTCTAGCTATGCCACACTCATTTCTAGCTATGCCATGCCCATTTCTAGATAAGCCATGCACATTTCTAGATAAGCCATGCACATTTCTAGCTCTGCGACTCCCATTTCTAGCTATGCCACGCTCATTTCTAGCTATGCCACACTCATTTCTAGCTATGCCATGCCCATTTCTAGATAAGCCATGCACATTTCTAGATAAGCCATGCACATTTCTAGTTCTGCGACTCCCATTTCTAGCTATGCCAAGCCCATTTATCGCTCCTCCCAATCGACTTTAACACTTTGAACACTGAATGTCTAAAATCTCATTTTCAAGGTAACTGTACAGGTAAGCTGTTGAATATTTTAAAACTAATTTGACTTTTACCTGTATAATTACATTGAAATTATGATTCTTGAAATCCAGGTTTCAAACTATATAAATCGATTCTAAAAGTGGGCAGAGCTTAGCTATGTCAATGGGCTGGGAATAGCTACAAATGGATCACTCCATTTCCAATTCAAACAAATGGGTAAATTGTTGAATATTTGGAATCTAATTTGACTGAAAGCTTCCAGTCAAATTAGTTTCAAAATACATTCAACAGAATATTTCCAAGATTTGAAAAAAAAAGTGGTTTTTTGTTCAGAGGAGTTAAATAGATTATATAATGATAATTACAAATGTTCAGTTACAAACACTGGCAGATCTTCAGTCAAAAGTTGACATAAATCATAAATTCAGATACTGGCTTAATGTCCTACGACAACCGACCCGTCTTTAGTGACCTCTTCATGTGATCTTTCATATGACGCTTGTGTATTCATTAATAACTGAATATAGTCATCTGTTGTAATGGACACAATGTATGAGAGACTTGACGCAATGCCTGAGAGACCGGACACAATGCATGAGAGACCTGACACAATGCATGAGAGACCGGACACAATGCATGAGAGACCAGCAACATGATTAAAACCCTGTAACACTAATATCAGACAAAAATGGCTTCTGCAGTGGTCTTGATAAATGTCCATTTGCAGATCAAGAGAAGACTATTTTTGAAAATTTACCACTGGAATGACTGACTCTATAACCGATAAATGGACAGTTGCTATGAGATAAGATAAATTTTCTTGAACAGATTTGAGGGTTAAATGGTAAAACAACAGAATATTAACAATACAGCACAAATGATTACTGCAGCCAGCTCTGTAAAAAAATATATCTTAACTTTTTGATGGCTGAAATCCCCCAGACAATAATTTCAATGGGTAATAACTTTGGAGTGCTTGAATATTTTCAAAACAAGCCACCATCAACTTTCAGTCAAATTGTTTTGAAAATATCCAGCAATTCCAGAGTTAAACCCCATGGAAAATGTAGTGACCGACAAAAGCTTTTCAATTGCAATACACTTACAGTAGTACATTAAAAGGATATATTAATAAGAGTGTAAAAGTTTCTCACATAAAATTCAATATTTAAGTTTTAAAATGCGAACATAATAATCTGTTTTCTAGTTTGGCGAGTTACTACGTCACAGTGAGTGGTGTCACATGAGTCTTTTATGAGGTAACATTTATGATAAGCACATAATGTGTCAGTTATTGATAGATAGAAACCAAACTGCCATCATAAGTTCCAGGGGTGATTTCAGCAAAAGGATATTGTGATGTCACTACGTGATCAGCAATGCTAACAGGGATAGCTTGTTTTAAATTGGTGTTCAGCGAAATTTAAAAAAAACTAACAGAATATACCAGTTTTGAGCTTAGATCCAATTGCTTCTCGATATGTTACTTGAAATGAGCGAAAAACGGACGAAAGTTTAAAAAACTTTGCTGGTCACCCTTAAACCACCTTATGACACCAACAAAAGTGGTGACTAAATACAGGTGATCTAGCTTCAGACGAGCTCTGTTCACTTCGTGAGTTTTCAAATCAATTTTACAAAACAATGATTACTGACTTAAAGTTGCTTATTCACACCAGAATGAATTGTGGAGCTTTTGGACAATTCCGTTCTTCCATCTTTTATAAAAAATTGATACCTATATATATATATATGCATCTTGTTTTACCACAATTTGCATTTGTATGTATGTATCATTTTCTATGGCCATTAGTCGGTTGATCAACCAATAAACTATTTTAACTCAGATTAAAGCCTATTTTAACTTAAACTTTAACCAAACAGATTTATACATAATTTAACTTAAGCTTTCACTCAAACGAAAAATTAACCCTTTCACCGTCAAATTCCACAATAACATTTCTTCACATTGTAAGAATTACTCTACTGTTATTTTAAAACTACTTTACTGTATACTGTTGCTACCAAAGGTAACAAACAACTGCTTACAGTCAAATTAATTTTAATATAAGACTTCTAGTTCAGTCACTCTGGAATTAAGATGTGAAGAATCTATTTGTGAATGGGTTAATTATAAATATAAATTAAATATAAATTAAATTTTCCTTTAAGCTAAACTGACAAGTTTTCTTTCTTGGCTAATGCTGACAAAATATTGACTATTAAATTATAAATACATATGTGTATATTTGTTGATTAATCTTTTTCAATATGATATGAATCATTATGACTTGGTCATTCATATTCAACAATTTATGACTTGGTCATTCATATTCAACAATCTTTGACCTGTAATGACTGATAACAAAAGATTGACTTTCGTTCGCATAGCTTGTGGTATAAATGTTAATATATTATTTAAGCTTAATATATATGATATATATATGCATGTCTCTTTTTATCATATCTCACTAAGTTAATTTAAAATTTTCAGAATGTGTCGCTGTTGACCATCGTGCTAATGTAGAAATCTTCTAACGTCCAACGCAGGATACACTTATATGTAGAGTATGTATTGGTATATAACTATCTATACCTTCCATTGCCATAGTTTAACAAGTTTTGTTGAAGTATTTTCATGCATATATGTTGACTTTTTAAAATTAGTATGACTGTCAGTCATTGTTACTAGTGTAAAAAATTTTCTACACGCTTAATGCTAAAGAGGTTTATTTGTGCAAAAAGGTATTTACCTTACTTTTATGACAATATATTATATAAGATATATTAATGCAATTATACTACAGCTTGTTCTTAGAAATGTCTAGTCAATCCGATATATTATAACAATGGAAATATGTATCTCTAGTACTGATAATGATATGCATATGCATTTATATCTTCATTATTCTGATACTTTTTTGACTCCTTATTTGTTTCTTATAATACTACCATCTTAAAAAATTAAAATTGTAAAAAATTTTGTTTGGTTAATGAAATAAAATACTATAATATAAATTTAAAAATGCAGTCTCCATCTTGATTCCACTTTAGTATATTTACCAACCAGACCTTATTTAACATCTAACCAGGTCTTCCTCTTGATTCTTCAAGACGGAGTTGTTGTACCAAAGGCATGATAGAGGGTTTGGGCAACTTGTTGTCATGACGTAATAGCGTGTATTAAAGTCACATAATCAAGATCATCGATAGCGGTTAACACATCAATTGTAATTAATGACATACTAATTTGCACTTATTAAATAATATATTAATGATTATACAGTCTGACATGTATAACTTGTAATATTTTATTTAATAAGTTAAAATCAGTGACCTATGATTTAATATCCAATTTTATCAGTGATGTTGATTAAATTCTCCTTCTACAAATTATTCTACTAAAGCATTCATTCTCATTACAAACATATACTATTTACCTACTAAAGCATTCATTCTCATTACAAACATATACTATTTACCTACTAAAGCATTCATTCTCATTACAAACATAAACTATTAACCTACTAAAGCATTCATTCTCATTACAAACATATACTATTTACCTACTAAAGGATTCATTCTCATTACAAACATATACTATTTACCTACTAAATCATTCATTCTCATTACAAACATATACTATTTACCTACTAAAGCATTCATTCTCATTACAAACATATACTATTTACATTGATAGCTTTTATTCTGAGAAAAAACATAATCCAAACTGTATTGGTCAGACAGTGAGCCAGACCTATGTCATTTGAATGTCACATCAGGTAACAGATTATGACACCATTTAATTGTGATGTCAGCTATCATGTGACATTGTTTAATTGTCATCTCAGCTATCATGTGACATTGTTTAATTGTGATGTCAGCTATCATGTGACATTGTTTAATTGTGATCTCAGCTATCATGTAACATTGCTTAATTTTGATGTCAGCTATCATGTGACATTGTTTAATTGTGATCTCAGCTATCATGTGACATTGTTTAATTGTGATCTCAGCTATCATGTGACATTGTTTAATTTCGATCTCAGCTATCATGTGACATTGTTTAATTGTGATCTCAGCTAACATGTGACATTGTTTGATTGTGATCTCAGCTATCATGTGACATTGTTTAATTTCGATGTCAGCTATCATGTGACATTGCTTAATTTCGATGTCGGCTAACATGTGACATTGTTTAATTGTGATCTCAGCTAACCTGTGACATTGTTTAATTGTGATGTCAGCTATCATGTGACGACAGCTTTTGATTGTAATGCTAAATTAACATATTTCTGTGATTTGATTGATTATCATAAGAAATGATTCCCGTGCCTTCGACTACCTGTACTAATCAATAAATGGACAAGAAGACAAATATTTGCTTAGTAAATGCCCATTTGTTGGCTAAGAGAAGACAAGTTTTGGAAATTAACACCTGGAATGCCTGGTTTGGTTATTGCATCAGCAAGTCTCTTGGCAAATGTTAATAGTTTTCTCTTGCTCTACAAATGGTCATCCTTAAGACCACTGCAGAAGGCATTCTTGATCATTAACCCTTTTACTGCTCAAGCCATATCTTGTTCTGCAAATGGACATTTTCTAAGAAAGGATAAATTGTTAAATGGCTTAAAGAACAAGCATATAATGGGCCACAAAGTCAGGCGTCTTTATCCGAGGTGTGACTATATAATAACTATTGAACAAGAGAATAAACGGTGTACATTGGATACCCTGTGTAAAACACGAATTATGATATGCTTAATTATAGAAATATGTCTTAAGTGACTTAAATAAATACAAAAACAATGATAATTGGTAATAATTACTGATGGCGATGAGGGTGTTACGATCTGATGAGGGGGGTTATTGTGATTACAGATCATAATACACTATGTGAACACCTCGAGAGCAACACAAACATTGTCAATGATGACAGAGTTTGCTAAATGAAATAAGTTTCCATAAGTAATTCATTTTGGGGCCAAAGTTGGTGGGTCCTTAGATATCAGGTAATATTTTGACAACTTTAAAGAACCACCATAATGTGGTTCCAATAGAGGTGGTTTCTCGAGCAGGTCTTGACCGTAGATTTACTAGAAATATGAACACAGATACCTTAAAGACATGAGTTTTATTATCTCCACATCACTAACCATGAGTGGACATCTATGAGCAGGTAAATAAACCCATATAAGCTTTATGGAGTTGACAGAATGTAGATGAAACAGAGCTTGCAGTGGATATTGCAAATCTGCTGGCCAGTGATTGTCGGGAACAAGGACCTCTGGCAGAGGATGAACCAAACACTGATAGAGGCGGAGATCCTAGAGATGGGGGGGGGGGGGGGGGCTTCGTCACGCAATGAGAAATTCAGGCTCCAACACAACCCATAAATCGTTGGATTGAAACCCACAGGGGAGAAGAGGATGATAAGGAATACCTGGTGACACGAGCTAGAAGATGACATCAAGCAGACAGTGTACACATGGCAACAGCTGGAGAGGATTACCAAGGAATACTGCGGTGAGTACTTGAGAACAGATATATATTTACTGTAGTGAGTACCTCAGGTATAGCGTATGAATGGTGTCGAGCGTATTCGAATAATCGAACACTGCAGTGAGTACTTGAGAACAGATATATATTTACTGTAGTGAGTAACTCAGGTATAGCGTATGAATGCTGTCGAGCGTATGCGAATAATCGAATACTGCGGTGAGTACTTGAGAACAGATATATATTTACTGTAGTGAGTACCTCAGGTATAGCGTATGAATGGTGTCGAGCGTATTCGAATAATCGAACACTGCAGTGAGAACTTGAGAACAGATATATATTTACTGTAGTGAGTAACTCAGGTATAGCGTATGAATGGTGTCGAGCGTATTCGAATAATCGAACACTGCAGTGAGAACTTGAGAACAGATATATATTTACTGTAGTGAGTAACTCAGGTATAGCGTATGAATGGTGTCGAGCGTATTCGAATAATCGAACACTGCAGTGAGAACTTGAGAACAGATATATATTTACTGTAGTGAGTAACTCAGGTATAGCGCATGAATGGTGTCGAGCGTATTCGAATAATCAAATATTGCAGTGAGTACAGGTCTGAGTACTGTAGTGAGTAACTCAGGTATAGCGTATGAATGCTGTCGAGCGTATTCGAATAATCGAATACTGTGGTGAGTACTTGAGCACAGATATAAGTAATGTGCTGAGTAACTCGGGTATAGCGTATGAATGGTGTCGAGCATATTCGAATAATCGAACACTGCAGTGAGGACTTGAGTACAGATATAAGTACTAGGGTGAGTAACTCAGGTATAGCGCATGAATGGTGTCGAGCGTATTCGAATAATCAAATACTGCAGTGAGTACAGGTCTGAGAACTGTAGTGAGTAACTCAGGTATAGCGTATGAATGGTGTTGAGCTTATTCGAATAATCGAACACGTGAGTACATGGATGAGCACTGTGACAAGTACTTAAGTACAGATATGAGCATAGGGTCGAGTATAAGTACTTATTCAGCAAATGTCATGTATTAAAAGCACAAGCATAAATGTTTATTGAGCATGTCTTATCTGTAAATATAAAACTGTCATTTATAAACAGATATGCTTTATATTGCGGCTCAAATAGTGAATCTGACATTTACATGCAAGCACCCGTAGCCCACTGATGTCAATATTCTATCTTTTATTGTGTCAATATCAAAGAAACGGGTGTCAATTTTTCAACAAATTTGGTGCAAGCTGTTGCTGTCTACGACAGCACCATCTCCCACAAAATTTGTTGAAAAATGTCTTTTAATTTAATTTGAAAATTATAAATTTTAAGACTAGAGTGGTAAGGGTTAAAGAAGATCACAAATGAGTTAGATTTCAATAAAAACGCTCATATTATATGAATGAAAAAGAATTTGACAAATTCAGATTAAGCCACTCATATTTTCAGAAAAGAAGTCTAATACAGCTGCGAAACTGGACAACAGCTCAGATACAAGCTCTAATTTATCAAACCTAGCCTTGCGTTCCATAGAGAAAACATTCCAGAGCGCTCTGCATGTGCAAAACCAGATTTTTTCATTTTGTATTTTTATATGATGTAATTAATGTGAAAACAGCAGATTGTCAATAGTTTGCAGATTAGCAAAACATTGAGAAATGTTTTCCCACCGGAACGCAACGCTGGTATTTCTGCTGCATTACAGTAACATGATAAATGAGGTGTTGTGGGATATCAATGATCAAAGGAAAAATACTATCCACGCGATGACGTCATACTACAACAACCAATCACGCGATGACGTCATTACATGATTCTCCTGGGAAATGGAAGAAAATTACTTTCATGTCAAAATTTACTCTTTAGAAATTTGAACATGAAAATTGTTTTTTATTTTATCTAAATTATACAAAAGCATCATTTTGCGTGCTTTGAGACTTTTCTCATCATGTTCTTTAGAAACATCTATGACTGCAGAAGTATGTAATCAAGAGTCTATGATGACCCCAAAATAAGATATTGAAGATATCTATAGTGGTGTAGAGCTGCAGGGGCACACCAGAGTGGATATTAAGCATTTCATACACTGAATCTATTTATGCACACAGAAATGTAAGCTATATGTCCCCATGGATATCAAGCTGTCACCTACACTTCAAAATAGGATATGCCTCATCAACATTTGGTACTACAGCACTGGATACCATACATTTAATCTATGTATTTAATTATTCATCAAACTATATACACACACAGCGCAATGATTAAAAATTTAAAAACATCAGTTCAAGTCAGGTAGTTATCTATTAGCTATCTGAAAACAAGAACTAATGGCTTCAAGATCATAATGAGAAAATCATAGCTTTCAAATTGTTAAAAAAAATATCCAGTCGCATAATTAGAGCCATTAAAAACACACACACACAGACACACACACACGCGCGCGCACGCACGCACGCACACACACACGTGCATAAACGCACGTATGGATGCACGCACGCACGCACACATCTCGGAGAACCAAGGGTAATTTTTACTGAGAACCAAGAATTTGACAAAAACAAGCAAAAATAATAACAATAATAATAATAATAATACAAAATCGAACTAAGAGTAAATTTTTACTGAGAAACATGAATTTGACATAAACAAGCAAAAATAACAATAATAATATTACAAAATCGAGATATCTTCACAGCAGTTTTTGTCCTAGTTTTCAGAGAGAAGATGAATGACGTTTTACATTAAAAACAAGTACATATATCATTTTGTAAGAATGTAAAGCAAAAATATATATTGTAAATCAATTATTTAATTTGTCAAATTCAATATTTGTCAAATTAATTATTTAAAATATGTCCATAGAATTGGATTGTTTAATTTTGGTATTGAAATAAATGTATTGTACCAACGTTATTAAATAAAATTCGTGTCATGAACATACAATTTGTTACAAATTAATCATTTATTTGCTCATTTTCTCAATCCTCTAATGGTCACAAAGTTCAAAATTATTGCCTATTGAATGTCTCTTTTCAGGCTAAGAGAAACTTACTTTTAAAATTTTACCACTGGAATGTCTGGATCAGATAATGAGCCAGACATTCCAGTTGTAAATTTTCGAAAATAATCTTCTCCTGGCCTGCAAATGGTCATTCCTCAGACGAATGCAGAGGCTGGCTTTGGCCGGCTTGACCATTAAAGGGTTAATATCGATGATTAGGTTGGTATTTAACAGCAGACTAATGAGTAGCCATGGTTACAAGCCATAAATACAACAATTACATTCTTTCTGTAACGAAATTCACCACCATAGTATTACTGGTCAATTATTTGCAGTACAGGTTGCCAGATTGTGAAAATGAGCTGAAACAAACTGAAAGCTGAATGGTGATGTCAAAAGATTAAATATTAACCCATATCACCAACATAATGTTATCAATGAATGTGCATATTTGGTTTGGTAACTTGTTAGTCAGAGTATGGTGGCTTTTTATACTTTAATCCCTTACATGGTTAAGATTGGTCAAGAAAATCACAAATGTTGCCTAGTTAACAGCCATTTGCTGGCTAAGAGAAGACTACTTTTGAAGTTTTACTACTAGAATGACTGGCTCTGATACTGAGGCAGTCATTCCAGTTATACATTTTTACAAATTATCTTCACGTGTCATGCAAAAAGAGATTCCACAAGATAGATAGTACATTTATATTGTGCAGAACTCCACGCGATTGTATGCTCTAAGGAGCTAGACATCTGATGCCCGTCCAAGCCCGGCAGCCACATACGGTGCACAGAGAGCTATGTCATCGCAGGTACCTATTTATCGCTAGGTCGACTGGAGCAACACAGAGTTAAGTGACTTGCTTAAGGACACAACGTGGTGAACCGGCAGCGTAACGTAATATTCCAAGATCACTCCAACAGCTATTTGTGACCAGTATATAGTGACCGTCTCATAATCAATTACATCACAGGTAAATTGACGTCACAATCATAAATGACAGACTAGAGTTAGGGAAGCTGGAGATGTCCGTCAAGTGTACAAATTGTATGTCTGATGGATTTACTATTTAATAAACAATTCTGTTGCATATTATGAAAGAATTAGACCATACTGTTGTTACTATTGCAATAATAATTGGGTGAATGAACCCGATGGCCCATTAAAATAACATATGCACATGCATGCCTGATGCAACACATTGTAACTAACTTTACTGGAAGCTGTTGTTGCCTTAAACAGCAACAGTTTCCCGTCAATTTAGTACCAAACTTTGCAACCAAATCTTGTAATCAATCAAGATCCCCGATACTCGTAACAGTATTGTCAAAGATACTGTTGAGTGTTGATACTTGTGTTGCTAGGTGCATCACATATGAAAAATGGAAAAATACTCAACAGAATACTTGACAATACCGTTACGAGTATCAAATTAATTCTGAAATCCCAATTTTATCATATCTGGTCTGTAGGGATGAAAGAGTTAATGAATATTATAAGAATTTTTTGTTCAGAACAAGATTCAAATTTGTAGACATTTCTGATATTACTATGGCAACATAGAACCGCTATGACAATATGTACATTATATTTTTTATTGTTCAGACAATAATTTCGATGGCCAATAACTCTGAACATACTGAAAATTTTGAAAACAATTTGACTAAAAGTTGTTGGTGGCTAAGCCACCAACAACTTTTAGTCAAATTGTTTTCAAAATATTCAGCAGATCCAGAGTTAAACCCCATGGAAAATGTAGTCTGCAGAAATTCAGCAGACAGACAATTAATGTTTGTTCTTGGCCAAGAAATTTCTATACATTTACCCTTTAATGGTCATGCCCTTGGCCTCTGCAATGCTCCTGAGGAATGTCCATTTGCAGGCCAAGACTATTTTTGAAAATTTAACACTGGAATGCCTGGCTCGATAAACGAGCCAGTCATCTCAGTGGTAAATTTCCAAAAATAGTCCTCTCTTGGCCTGCAAATGGACATTCAATCAGCAAATATTTCAATCTTCTTGACCAAATTTGACCAGTAAAGGGTTAACATGTTTTCTACCTCGTGTTAGAGATTTCCATTCCTCAGTTACATGAGCAACGGTTGTGTGGCTTAAAATATACTCTAGAGTAAAGACAGACTCACTGCCACATAAGATTTCAATAATCTATAAGCATATTTGATTTTGTGGCAAGACATCCCGGATAATGATCCAATATACTAGTACACGGAGTATTTTGCATTATCACATTCATGAAAAATGTTCTCAGGCCACCAGTAATCACACAGAGATATAAATAAAAAATAGTTTCAATTTAAATTTAAAAAATAACAATTTAAAATTTCCCGAAAGCGATATAGGTAAGCTGTTGAATATTTTGAAACTAATTTGACTGGGTGCTAACGCTGCCCATGGCCGCAGCACCCAGTGAAATTAGTTTCAAAATATTCAACAGCATGTTTATTAAATAGTAGACATACAATTCATACAACAACGCTTTTTCCAGCATAAATTAAGCGTTCGTGATGTACTTAGCTACATCATTCATGAATTAATTGATTATGACATCATCCTACACTTCATGTAGTTGATTATGACATCATATGATTGATGGATAAACTGGAATCCTCCATTAATGTTCTCTACCGATCCTGATAAAGGGTTAAATAACTAAACACAGACAAACCTTTGTTCAAATTGAACCCTTTAAGCACCCCTTCCCCAACCCCCTACATTCAAAACAAAATTAAATTTTATCATAGAAAATTACCATTTGCAGAACAAGAGAAGACTATTTTTTTAATTTACCACCGGAATGACTGGCTCGATTATCGAGCAAGCCATTCCAGTGATAAGTGTTCAAAAATAGTCTTCTCTTGTTCTGCAAATGGACATTTCTCAAGCGCACTGCAGAAGCAGTTTTTGGCTAGCTTGAGTGCTAAAATGGTAAATATAAAGTGGATGGATGAATGTCATGACAAGCTTACATGGTGTTTGAGTGAGTGAGCGAATAATACATATATCTGAATGTGACGTTACTGAATACTGACAAAGTCAGATAATAAGACCTGAATAACCTACATGTCCTGAATCCTTTGGTTAACTTATGCAAAATATTAACATATTTGATTGTACACGTGTATAATCTAACTCACCCATAACGAATACTGCATGAGTCATCCAAAGATAGTTGTCACTAAAGACAGACAGATGGTCGAGTATTACAACTGATTTTCAAAAGATAAACAATTTTTTGGGACAAATTAACGCAACCTCATCAACCTTTAACGTTCAAGCAGGCCAACAATTGCTTCTGCAGTGGCCTTGCTTAATGTCAATTTGAAGATGAAGAGCAGAATATTTTTTTAAATTTTACCACTGGAATGACTGGTTCGGTTATCAAGCCAGTCATTCCAGATTTAAAATTTTAAAAATTATCTTCTCGTCATCTTCAAATTTAAATTTTCTATGAGAAAATTAAAATTTTCTTGAACAAATTTGAGGGCTAACTGACTTAAAACACAAGAGAATATTTTGACCAAAAAATCAATGCTTGCATGTATAATGATCCGAGATTCTAAATGGGAATTTTTTCAACACGTATCTATTTTACACAACATTCTGACTCGCTCCACATTCATATTACCCTATGTACCACATTGCCCCAGCAGCCCCTACCATAACAACAACAGTAGTGCTGCTCAGTGGATGGCTATTCAGGTTTCAGAGTCTGGCTCCAGTGATATCACAGCTGATGGCGTTTCACAAAGCGGTTGGCTTCTCCGTCTCTGGAGACAGGACATCAAACATTTTTTGTCCTAATATAGTTAATTTAGCTGAAAAACAAACACAAAATTCATAGGATTGTTAAACCTTAAAGATGAACTGCCATCACAAAATATTTAATATTAACCTATAAATATCAGCAATATAATTGTACCTCTGCTGGTCCAGATCTGATAACAAATCATTATGGTTCTGTGTCGATTCTATCAGCAAGACGAAGATAACATTTGTAGTCTGGTATAAATGAGTAACTCTGTACTTTGAGCCTACCATGTAGTCAGAATAGTGTAGCGAGATTATTAGGTACACAAACAACATCCTCATAGTAGCCGGGTACAAAAATCTAGACTATTCTGAATAGATGTTGGAAGGACAGCTTCCAGTGTTCATTTTGAAAATCACCTTTCAGCAACAAACCAAATACACATTTTTTATTAGAGATATGAAACATTTTGAAATTATAATAAGGAAAAATTAGTTACCTCTCCGGGATGTAGAAATTGTTTGAGTGTAGCTTTCGTGACCATCTCGACGTTGACGGCGACCGTCAGTTAGTGCTGAAGAAGTAACCGAGATGGTCACGAAAGCTACACTCAAACAATTTCTACATCCTGGAGAGGTAACAAATTTTTCCTTATTATGAATCATACTGGGATCGGGCCCAATTTCTTCAGAAATATTCTGAAATTAATTTGACGAGCAGTTAACAGAAACCTAGTCTTCAAAGAACTGAAAAGAAGACATATTTAAGTCAAGATACAAATAGTATCAGATACAGAGTCATAGAAGTTCTGCGTCACGACCCTGAAAGCACCGAGGCCACCTCCCACGCAAGGACCATTGAATCTTACTGGATCCACCAACTCCACACAATGGATCCTGTTGGTATTAATCATGCAGATTGGTAACCCCCCCCACACCCTGTGGGTGAGACACCATACATACACCTTGGGTTACCAACTCGGGACAACAAATGATGACGTTAAACCCAACATGTCACACACATTTACGTCACACTACATTGATGTCACAACCCCAACCGCTAAAACCACTTAGCAGTATTATCACTGTAATGGCCAATCACACCTGTTCAGTATGTGGCTCACAGTTCAAACAAAATTCTAGTTTGTCACGTCATAAGTCTACCAAACACGGCAACCTCGCACGCATCCACTGTCAACACTGTAATTCAAGTTTCACACTGAAAGAAGATCTGGACAGACATGTCAACAAAAAACACAAGAGTGGAATACAAACTGACAACTTCAGCCATACACAGACGCAGAAGGTGAAGAGTAGCACACCCGACAGGGGAGTAACTTCTCCCTTTTTGACCACCAACACTTGCACGCTCACAACACAAGAGGAACCTCTAGATTTGTCTACCCACACCACCGCCGCTGAAGCAAGGTTCGACACTTTAGATCCACCGATACTTCCAGTAGTTCTCGACCTCGCCACCTTTGACAGAGAGCTCCACGAATTCCTATATTCAGACCCGCTCGACAACATCAACTTGGTCCCAGCTATTCCCACATACAGCCACGAGGACGAACATATTTTTGACCCTCAAGCCGAGATTAATTTTGATCTACTGGACCAGTCCTTTCCATCTACACCAGACAGCGGGGGTGAGTGACTACCAAGAGGAAGACCAGCCCTCCCCCCACCAGTCTCCCATCAATCCGGCCCACGTCGCCCAGATTGACAGACCACTCTTCCCGGACGTTTCAGAGGTCGAAGAGGACCACATATTCCTCTCGCTCCCACACGGATCCACATTCTGCATCCACAGATCCACACAGACAGAATAGAGGTAAGACTAATTCTTATCTGCAAACCAGATATAGCCGAACAAAAATATATATAAAAAATATATACATTTATTTCACTTTTTTAAAAACTTTTTTTTAAATTTTAGCCACTTAATACAGTTACCCTAAACAAAGTTCAGAAGTCCTCTGATGAGTAACCTAAACTAGGTACGAAACGTGATGAGTCTGGATCACTGGGATGTGATGCACACCACATCACCGATGCCACTTTTTGGATATGCAAACTTGCAATCCACGATCTCTTAAACAAACCCTCCCATCCACCCACGCATGGCAAATATGAGTGCAGCCGCGGGTACATGTGGGCGCGCATGCGCACCAGCCGCGGGATTAAACCCACCGCCCACATGTTCCCACTTTAAGCCCCAACCTTCCACATAAACAATGGAGGGAGTGAACTTGGAATCCTACAGAAACTCCAAATTCAGATCTTTTTTTAGAAATAAAACCCCTTATTTCTTAAAAACAAAAAAACAACTTATTTCCATTAAGAAAACCTCTTAAAGTGCCATAACTAATGGTTAGCCTCTCACAAATGGCCAATATGGGCGGGTACATACACTGTGTACTTGCAGATAATCTGATCACTGGCATCCAGACTCTTCTTAAACTAAGAAAGCGTCAGGCATTCAGTTCTCGAGTTTAGTTATTATCATATTTAAGTCAAGGCCTGTGTTGTCATGAAGGCCGACAAATTTCCAAACATCTAGTAAATACGGTATCACCACAACAATAGATTTATGAGAAGTAGATATCAATCAATGGCACGACAACTGAGCCAGACATTTCAGTCTTACATTTTGGAATATTGTCTTCGGCAGCCCTACAGGTGGACATGCACTAAGCAAATACTTCAGTTTTGCTGATCAATTTTGGAAAGATAAACCATTTAGTGACTGAATTTGGTCAAGAATAGCAAAATAATGGCTTATTGAATGTTCATTTGGAGGGCAAGAGAAGACTATTTTTTAAATTTTACCACTGTAATGACTGCCTCGGTAATCGGATAGTCCTCAAGACAACTGCAGAGGCCGGCTTTGGCCGCCTTCACCATGAAACGTGAAATGGTTAATAAACTTTCACACATAAATGTCCTTCATCAGGTAATGACAGGTAGTACCGGTTTCTCTGACAATGGGATGAAGGATCGCTAAATACTTACACACAATGCTGGTTAGCGCTTTGGGCTTCTTTTTCCACAGCACGCCGAAAATATAGACTGGGATTCCAGAACACACAATGCCCAGTCCTATACCGGTATCTTTGGGTGCAGCATACAGAGGAATAATCAATAAAAACGCTACCACTATTAAGAATGAGATCGGGATCGCAACGTGAAACTGAAACGAGAATAAATATATATATATATTATTTACAAACGGTTGAATTCAAAATGCCTAGAAATGGCACTCCACCACTTCACAGGTTCAGCAACCTAATATAGCATTGTGCATAGTCAACATTATTTCACAATAATAAGGTGAAATCTGCCATAACACTTTTATGCCCGAGTGATACAATGAAAAACTCCTATGAAATGTCCATTTGCACACCAAGAGAAAATTATTTTTGAAAGTTCACAGGTATATGTACCTCGATAATTAAGCCAGTCATTCTTGTGGAAAATTTTCAAGAGTAACCTTCTCATTGTCTGAAAACAGACATTCACCAATTAAAACAGACATTCACCAATTAAAACAGACATTCACCAATTAAAAATCTGGCTATTCTTAACCAAACTTACCCATTAAAGGCTCAGTTTTGGTGAGCACCGTGTCACTCCTAAGAGACAGGGCACCTGTAGCACAGGTCAGTTACCAGAGCTCTCATTCGTGGCCAATACATACTAGTAATTAACACTTTAATCTTCAAAATTTGATCAAGAAAATTCCACTTTTCTCTAAGAAAATGTCCATTTGCTGAGCAAGTGGAGATTACTTTTGAAAATTTACCAAGACAACTTTTCTAAAATAATCTCCGCTTGGTCTTCAAACAGGCATTTTTGTCCCTCTTGAGAGTTAAAGAGGAAGAGTTACCAAAATGTAGATAGGTTTATCTGCAAGTTTGTGACATAGATAGGTTTATCTGCAAGTTTGTGACATAGATAGGTTTAATAGGTTTATCAGCAAGTTTGTGACGTAGATAGGTTTATCAGCAAGTTTGTGACGTAGATAGGTTTATCAGCAAGTTTGTGACATAGATAGGTTTATCAGCAAGTTTGTGACGTAGATAGGTTTATCAGCAAGTTTGTGACATAGATAGGTTTATCAGCAAGTTTGTGACATAGATAGGTTTATCAGCAAGTTTGTGATGTAGATAGGTTTATCAGCAAGTTTGTGACATAGATAGGTTTATCAGCAAGTTTGTGATGTAGATAGGTTTATCAGCAAGTTTGTGACATAGATAGGTTTATCAGCAAGTTTGTGACATAGATAGGTTTATCAGCAAGTTTGTGATGTAGATAGGTTTATCAGCAAGTTTGTGACATAGATAGGTTTATCAGCAAGTTTGTGACATAGATAGGTTTATCAGCAAGTTTGTGACATAGATAGGTTTATCAGCAAGTTTGTGACATAGATAGGTTTATCAGCAAGTTTGTGACGTAGATAGATTTATCAGCAAGTTTGTGACATAGATAGGTTTATCAGCAAGTTTGTGACATAGATAGGTTTATCAGCAAGTTTGTGACATAGATAGGTTTATCAGCAAGTTTGCGATGTAGATAGGTTTATCTGCAAGTTTGTGATGTAGATAGGTTTATCAGCAAGTTTGTGACATAGATAGGTTTATCTGCAAGTTTGTGATGTAGATAGGTTTATCAGCAAGTTTGTGACGTAGATAGGTTTATCAGCAAGTTTGTGACGTAGATAGGTTTATCAGCAAGTTTGTGATGTAGATAGGTTTATCAGCAAGTTTGTGACGTAGATAGGTTTATCAGCAAGTTTGTGACGTAGATAGGTTTATCTGCAAGTTTGTGATGTAGATAGGTTTATCTGCAAGTTTGTGACGTAGATAGGTTTATCAGCAAGTTTGTGACATAGATAGGTTTATCTGCAAGTTTGTGATGTAGATAGGTTTATCAGCAAGTTTGTGACGTAGATAGGTTTATCAGCAAGTTTGTGACGTAGATAGGTTTATCAGCAAGTTTGTGACATAGATAGGTTTATCAGCAAGTTTGTGACGTAGATAGGTTTATCAGCAAGTTTGTGACGTAGATAGGTTTATCAGCAAGTTTGTGACATAGATAGGTTTATCAGCAAGTTTGTGACGTAGATAGGTTTATCAGCAAGATTGTGATGTAGATAGGTTTATCAGCAAGTTTGTGACGTAGATAGGTTTATCAGCAAGTTTGTGACATAGATAGGCTTATCTGCAAGTTTGTGACATAGATAGGTTTATCAGCAAGTTTGTGACATAGATAGGCTTATCTGCAAGTTTGTGACATAGATAGGCTTATCTGCAAGTTTGTGACATAGATAGGTTTATCAGCAAGTTTGTGACATAGATAGGCTTATCTGCAAGTTTGTGACGTAGATAGGTTTATCAGCAAGTTTGTGACATAGATAGGTTTATCAGCAAGTTTGTGACGTAGATAGGTTTATCAGCAAGTTTGTGACGTAGATAGGTTTATCAGCAAGTTTGTGACATAGATAGGTTTATCAGCAAGTTTGTGACGTAGATAGGTTTATCAGCAAGTTTGTGACATAGATAGGTTTATCAGCAAGTTTGTGATGTAGATAGGTTTATCAGCAAGTTTGTGATGTAGATAGGTTTATCAGCAAGTTTGTGACGTAGATAGGTTTATCAGCAAGTTTGTGACATAGATAGGTTTATCAGCAAGTTTGTGATGTAGATAGGTTTATCAGCAAGTTTGTGATGTAGATAGGTTTATCAGCAAGTTTGTGACATAGATAGGTTTATCAGCAAGTTTGTGACATAGATAGGTTTATCAGCAAGTTTGTGATGTAGATAGGTTTATCAGCAAGTTTGTGACATAGATAGGTTTATCAGCAAGTTTGTGATGTAGATAGGTTTATCAGCAAGTTTGTGATGTAGATAGGTTTATCAGCAAGTTTGTGACGTAGATAGGTTTATCAGCAAGTTTGTGACATAGATAGGTTTATCAGCAAGTTTGTGATGTAGATAGGTTTATCTGCAAGTTTGTGACATAGATAGGTTTATCAGCAAGTTTGTGATGTAGATAGGTTTATCAGCAAGTTTGTGACATAGATAGGTTTATCAGCAAGTTTGTGATGTAGATAGGTTTATCAGCAAGTTTGTGACGTAGATAGGTTTATCAGCAAGTTTGTGACATAGATAGGTTTATCAGCAAGTTTGTGACGTAGATAGGTTTATCAGCAAGTTTGTGACGTAGATAGGTTTATCAGCAAGTTTGTGACATAGATAGGTTTATCAGCAAGTTTGTGACGTAGATAGGTTTATCAGCAAGTTTGTGACATAGATAGGTTTATCAGCAAGTTTGTGATGTAGATAGGTTTATCAGCAAGTTTGTGATGTAGATAGGTTTATCTGCAAGTTTGTGACATAGATAGGTTTATCAGCAAGTTTGTGATGTAGATAGGTTTATCAGCAAGTTTGTGACATAGATAGGTTTATCAGCAAGTTTGTGATGTAGATAGGTTTATCAGCAAGTTTGTGATGTAGATAGATTTATCAGCAAGTTTGTGACATAGATAGGTTTATCAGCAAGTTTGTGACATAGATAGGTTTATCTGCAAGTTTGTGACATAGATAGGTTTATCAGCAAGTTTGTGATGTAGATAGGTTTATCAGCAAGTTTGTGATGTAGATAGATTTATCAGCAAGTTTGTGACATAGATAGGTTTATCAGCAAGTTTGTGACATAGATAGGTTTATCTGCAAGTTTGTGACATAGATAGGTTTATCAGCAAGTTTGTGATGTAGATAGGTTTATCTGCAAGTTTGTGATGTAGATAGGTTTATCAGCAAGTTTGTGATGTAGATAGGTTTATCAGCAAGTTTGTGACATAGATAGGTTTATCAGCAAGTTTGTGACATAGATAGGTTTATCAGCAAGTTTGTGACATAGATAGGTTTATCAGCAAGTTTGTGATGTAGATAGGTTTATCAGCAAGTTTGTGATGTAGATAGGTTTATCAGCAAGTTTGTGACGTAGATAGGTTTATCAGCAAGTTTGTGACATAGATAGGTTTATCTGCAAGTTTGTGATGTAGATAGGTTTATCAGCAAGTTTGTGACGTAGATAGGTTTATCAGCAAGTTTGTGACATAGATAGGTTTATCTGCAAGTTTGTGATGTAGATAGGTTTATCAGCAAGTTTGTGACGTAGATAGGTTTATCAGCAAGTTTGTGACATAGATAGGTTTATCAGCAAGTTTGTGACGTAGATAGGTTTATCAGCAAGTTTGTGACATAGATAGGTTTATCAGCAAGTTTGTGATGTAGATAGGTTTATCAGCAAGTTTGTGACGTAGATAGGTTTATCAGCAAGTTTGTGACATAGATAGGTTTATCTGCAAGTTTGTGATGTAGATAGGTTTATCAGCAAGTTTGTGACGTAGATAGGTTTATCAGCAAGTTTGTGACGTAGATAGGTTTATCAGCAAGTTTGTGATGTAGATAGGTTTATCAGCAAGTTTGTGACGTAGATAGGTTTATCAGCAAGTTTGTGACGTAGATAGGTTTATCTGCAAGTTTGTGATGTAGATAGGTTTATCTGCAAGTTTGTGACGTAGATAGGTTTATCAGCAAGTTTGTGACATAGATAGGTTTATCTGCAAGTTTGTGATGTAGATAGGTTTATCAGCAAGTTTGTGACGTAGATAGGTTTATCAGCAAGTTTGTGACGTAGATAGGTTTATCAGCAAGTTTGTGACATAGATAGGTTTATCAGCAAGTTTGTGACGTAGATAGGTTTATCAGCAAGTTTGTGACGTAGATAGGTTTATCAGCAAGTTTGTGACATAGATAGGTTTATCAGCAAGTTTGTGACGTAGAGTATTATCAGCAAGTTTGTGATCAGCAAGTTTGTGATGTAGATAGGTTTATCAGCAAGTTTGTGATGTAGATAGGCTTATGTAGATAGGCTTATCAGCACGTTTGTGACATAGATAGGTTTATCAGCAAGTTTGTGACGTAGATAGGTTTATCAGCAAGTTTGTGATGTAGATAGGCTTATCAGCACGTTTGTGACATAGATAGGTTTATCAGCAAGTTTGTGACGTAGATAGGCTTATCAGCACGTTTGTGACATAGATAGGCTTATCAGCAAGTTTGTGACATAGATAGGTTGATCAGCAAGTTTGTGAACAAACTGTCTTAAAATCTTTTAACCCTTACCACCCCGATCTCAAAATTTTAATTTTCAAATTAAATTAACAGATGAATCAAAAAAGCATCCGCTTTTGTTTCTACGAGAATTCTTAATACTTACCAGATGTACTATTATGATAATGTCTATTATCTAGTCTAGCTCAAAATAAACAATTAAAACTCCGCACTCTCCTGGTCCTGCCCATACTGTGTCCGGGAATACCATAGCCGCAGGTACCGAGTCAATTCCCAATCACAGTCAGATTCGTCTTATATTTGCCTTGGCAAACTGCGAAAGCAGCTCAGCCTCACCTCAGCGGGGCGGCTGAGGCAGGGCCATAGTACATCTGGTAAGTATTAAGAATTCTCGTAGAAACAAAAGCGGATGCTTTTTTGATTCTACTTCGAATAATACTTACCAGATGTACTATTATGATAAACTCCGGATTTCGACAGCCATGAAATGCCGGTGGGAGGAGGTGAGGCTCGAACCAGCACTCACCAACCATCCAACAGAGAAGGTTGTGAAGAGACTAAAACCCGGGCATACGCTTGGGTTCTGCTATCTGACTCATAGAGTGCTAAACTTCCATGGTCTAGACCGCGCTCCCCCCCCCCCCCCCCCTCTTTTGTCCGCACAAAACCAGAGGGATGTCCATGGGGATGCAACACCCACCAGACCCGTGTCAGCCCCAAGTCTCAGCTAGGGCAGTCCAGTAGAGTGCAAAGAAGCTACTACAACTTCAATCTTTGAAAAAACTATCAGTATATCGATTAGATTTTCAAATTGGAATGAGTCTCATGTCTGTATGAGAGGATAAATATACTCTTGTACCAGACTATTCACTTACTCAGTCTGGTATTTCGACTGGAAGTAAACATATTTATAGTCACTTAACTAATGTAAACACTCACCATTTTTGAGTGGTTGATCTGTTCTTGATCATCACAGGAGCTAGGCCCAATCCACGGTCGTACTCAGTCATGTGCATAGCGCTTGGTCAGTGTAGGCGGAAGACTTTTGTGATGCGTGCGAAGTAGTGGTCGGACGTGGCTTAGTTTAGGTTCGACAGATTGGCGACGGCTACTGGATTAAGTGTGCTGGAGATGTCGCGAAGGTAGAAATCAGTGAATGACGACTCGGCATGCCATTGTGCTACAGACATCACCTGCTCTAATGAGACACCCTTATAAAGGGCCGATGATGCTGCTAGTGCTCGGACCTCATGGGCATTCGCACGATCAATCTGCTTTCCTGTAGCGATCTTGTGCGACATCTGAATAGCGTCAACTATCCAACGAGAAATAGTATCTTTCGAAGCACGTAAATGGGGAGCTTTGAGACATAACCACAGAGATTTCGGGTCGTCTCTCCACTCAGAAGTACGTTTCTTATACATCTTCAGACATCGGACAGGACACCAAGCACAAGAATTTGGGTCATGTCTAGTTAAACTTGGCAAATTGATCGGCTGTCCTGGATATTTAAGTGACTGATTCTTTGCCAGGAAACAAAGACGTGGAAGTAATCTTAAACCTTCACCCGTGACGACAAAACGGTCTTGTTCGGCAGAAAGCGCATGAATCTCGCTTCTCCTTCTCGCCGACGCTGCTGCAACCAAGAAAACTGATTTAATAGTTAACAGTTTAATGTCAATAGATCTAATCGGTTCAAAGGGAGCATGCCCTAAAACCTGTAGAACAAGAGATAGATTCCATGATGGGATAGGAATTGGCTGTCTGGGTCGCAGATTGCTCATTCCTTTGATAACTTCATTCAAGGTGTCATTCTCCACTCCCTCAATGGTGAGACTAGGAATGACCGAAGCTAATGCAGACTTATATGCTGCTAGGGTAGAAGGTACAAGTTTGTCAACTTCGTATAAATGACAGATAAAATCTGCTACGTGTTGAACAGATGCAGAAAAGGGATCAATATCTCTTCTCTCACACCACTGTGCAAATTTGTTGATTCTATAATTATATGTCTTTGTGGTTGAAACTCTTCTGGCTGAAGCAACAAACTTCGCTGCTTGCTCAGAAAAGCCACCCTCAATTGCACGCTGCTAGACAACATCCATGCAGTCAATTTGAACATTTCTGGTCTGTCGTGAAGGTACAGACCCTTGTTCTGAGAGATTACATCTCTTGTGTCTGGAAGAGGGATTGGACTGCAGACCAGAAGGTCCAGCAGATCCGTAAACCATGATCGGCCTGGCCAATAAGGGGCGATCAGTAGTACTTGGCACATCCCCTCTCTTATCTTTGCCAGAACTTTCGGGATGAGATTTGTTGGAGGATACGCATACGCGTACATTCCCTTCCAACTTATCACCAGTGCGTCTACTGCTAGAGCTAACGGGTCCGGGATCGGTGACACGTAAGTGACCATCTTTGCATTTTGATTCATCGCAAATAGGTCGACATTTGGCTTGCCCCATTGTTTGAATAGAACCTCCGCTACCACTTGGTTGAGCTGCCATTCCGTCAGACGACAAACCGTCCTTCGACTGAGAGCATCCGCTAAGATGTTCAATCTTCCTGGAATGTGTGCTGCCCGAAGAATAATATTCCTCTCTTGGCACCACAGCAGAAGGTTCCAAACCATCATACACAACTCCGGTGATCTCGTCCCGCCTTGGCGGTTTAAATAAGACACCACTGTTGAGTTGTCTGTCCTTACTAGGACAATCTTGTCTTGAATTAGACTCTCGAACTTCTGCAGTGCAAATACCACCGCTAATAGCTCGAGCACATTGATATGTTTCTGCGCATTGGTCCGATCCCATTCCCCTGACACTGACTGATTGTCCAATACCGCTCCCCAACCTGTCAATGATGCATCCGTGAATATGGACATCTGAGGTTGAGGAGGTTGTAGAGGAACGCCTCGCAGATTCTGTTCCGATAACCACCACTGAAGGTGGAATATCAATGGTTCTTTCACTGGTATTCTCAGAGATAACGGATCTGTTCTCTGTGACCAGAACGACATCAAATACATCTGAATCGGCCTGCGCCTGAGTGCCGCATATGGCACCACCTTCTCCAGAGATACTAGCAAACCCAGTATTCTGAGAAATTGACGCGCCGTCAGATAGGCTCCTAGAGAAACCGACTCCAACACTGCAATCAGGCTTCTGACTCTGCTCTCCGCCGGAAAAGCTACGCCGTCCCAGAGATTGAAAAAAATTCCCAGATAAACAAACTCCTGGGATGGAGTCAGTTCTGATTTCTCTAGATTCACAATCCATCCTAGCTTCTTTAACAAGTCTAGGACTACTTTCAGATTGCTGCGCAGAGTGACTGGATTCCCCGCCTTTAGCAGCCAGTCGTCTATATAAGTGTGAACAGCTATGTTTCTCCTGCAAAGTAAAGAAGTCATGGCGAGAACCACCTTGGTGAAGACCCTCGGAGCCGTGGTCAGGCCGAAGGGAAGAGCATTGAATTCCCAAACATTGTCTTGGAATGCAAATCGCAGGTACTTCTGAAAGGGAATTGACATTGGAATATGAAAATAAGCATCCTTCAGATCTATCGACACTGCCCACATGCCTTTCCTCAGCCCTGTCATTACCGCTGCTACCGTCTCCATCTGAAATCTGGGAGAAAGAATAAATTTGTTCAACGGTTTGAGATTGAGAATTGGTCTCCACCCCCCGGTACGCTTCGGAACTAGGAACATGATCGAATAGAAGCCCAGTGACGACTGATCGGTGACTAGGTGAATCGCCTTCTTCTGACGAAGCGATTCTATTTCTGACTGAATGGCGACTAGATGGTCTAATTCCCTTGGAATAGGAGTCCATATTGGAGTCGATGTTAACGGAACTAACGATTGATGGATGAGCCAGTCCGGATCGTAGCCGTTTCTTATCCACTGACAGACTAAACAGTCACGCACGACCTGTTCCCATTGGTTTAGGAATAGCTGAAGTCTGCCTCCGACGGACGGAATCTGCACACAGTTGTCGGTCGAGATTAGCCGACAAGACGCTAAATCGTTTGGGTGAAGATTCTCGACTCCATTTGTTTCCAAAGCCGCCGGTATTGGTTCCGCCGGAAACCCGTCAGGAACGAGCCCCACGGCCGCCCCGCGGCTTCTTGTGGTATGACGGTCCGGAACCGCCGCCACGACTATCCTTACGGTAGCCGCCTCGGCCCGAACCGCCACCTTTCCTGTCGTCCTCATACGGCCTCTTACTAGAGGGCTTGTATGCGGACGAACGGCCAGGCCCTTGTGCTCCGGATGGCCTATGGGCATCACGGGCAGAAGGACGATCTAGGACGCTGTCTCTGCTGCTCCTGCCTATGCTGACGGTAGGACTGTTGCGGCTGAGTCCTCTTGGTCGACTTCCACGACTTGCTGACCACTTCTTGCTCCGCCACCATTGACGCAACCTTAGAGAGCGCTTGTCGTGCCGAGCCGCCGAACAAGCCTGGACCTATGAAAGGCGCAGAAGACAACGCAGCCCTCATCTCTGGTCCTGGTTCCACACAATCGAGAACCATTCTCCGTCGCTCTGCTAAAGTTCTCGTGATTACCCTGGCCAGGCAATCCTGAGACAGGCGCATGGTGTCCCGAACAACTCCGGGAGCAGCCTCTGGCACCTGTCCGCCTTCCGCCGTGCAGTCCAGCATACCCTGCAAGACGGTACACCCGTGCGACAGCGCAGCCATGGCTGCCCTAGCCGCATCCTCAATGAGCGTGAACTCATTGAACGGGTCTTTGTTGGTCTGAGAAACCAAAGGACGTGACCGCCCCTTGGCCTTCCCAGCCAACGGCCTATTCAGCGCCTCACGTTCCGCAACGGAAAGCCGTGGAACCCTGGCGTACTGATGATAAGCCTGCTCCGGAAAACGGACCCTACTCCTTATCCCCTTCGGGGCCTTGGGCAACGCATAGTCTGGCTGAACCAGACGGTATGCCGCAACTTCCAACATGTCAGAAGTCTGCGTGTCCAACGGGAGTGTAGGCATGGCAGAAGAGCCACTGGACAGAGCGCTAGCCGCACGCTCTGACATCCGTTCCATCACCGGATCGCGCTGAGATCCTAGATCAGATGCCAACCCGAGACGATTGGTCATCCATCCAAGAACCTGCACCCATTCAGCTTCGGTGCAGAAAGCGGAATCGTCCATCAAAGAACTCCCGTTTTCATCCTCCCTCTCTCCCTTAGATGAGAGGGCCACCGACGATCCTTGCTGAACGCTACGATATACGTCTCTGCCAGGACAGAGCGCATCCATAGCGCGACTACCAGCGGCACCAGTATCCAACGAATCGCCAGATACGGATTCCCCGCAGTCCATCGGCTCCAACACGGGATCCGGGACTCCGACGGCCTCAATTACGGCTGGCACTGTCACTCCGATAGGAACCGCACCTAACGCCGCCGGGATAGCCGCAGGAACCGCAAACCACGGCTCCGCCGGCATATCCGGTTGCACAAATCGCGGATGAAAAATGCCCGACGGAACGTCGACATCACCATCCGCCTGGCAAACCCGTACAAATCCCGAGGGCGACCCCTGGGACGTACTAGGCATCGCCGTCATTGAAAGATCCGGCATGCCGGAATCTTCCATCAGCCGCAAATCTTCCTCCTCTACCGACGGCTCATGAGCCGAGGACAGAGAAGGGGCAGGTGCATGACCCTCAACAGAACTAGCCGGACCACCTAATGGTTGTCCTGCACCAGCTTGCCTCACCGGGACCGTCGACTGCAACGAGTCAAACATAGCCTTGAACTGGGCCGCCCATACGCCCAGTGCTGAATCCATCCTCTCATTCAGCCGACCTTCCAGTCCCAGCAACGAAACCTGCTGCAGCTTCACTGCCTTGTCCTTCTCGATACGCTCCAGCCTCGCCCGTCGATCCTTGTCAAACTCCACCACCAATGCCGACGACCACTTGACGCACACATCACAAGGGCTCCCGACCTTACACTTAGCGCACGCCACACAGTGATGACCCAGATACTTCCGTTTCATGAACCTGTTGCACTTTCGGCACGTGTCCGAGTTCTTCGGTTTCTGCGAACACAGAGAAGAATTAAAACGCTGCACATGACAACCAATGACGAGCAATACGCACAATAGACTTGCTAGTTAAGATTTCTTAAACACATTAACTTTCTCTCAATTTAATGATAACAAGTCTTAGGCAGGAAATATTTGAAACTTTTTTGAGTGAAAATTTAAAAAAAACCACAACTCAGCCTTTAACTAACGTTAAATAACCAAGAATAACTCGCCGATCATTACAAACACCCTCGACAATGAAGCGAGAGCTAAAATCGGCGACAACAGAGTGCCTGGATACACCAAGCCAAGAACGACATAATTCATGGGCGCCGCCATCTTGGCTAAGGGCGCATCCATCTTAGAGGAACCGAGTCGCAAGAGAAAATTAACCGAGTACCCGAATTAAAACTAAAAGTCAACGGGTACAGAAGCGACTCCAACAATGGCTATCATTATAAAACAATGTGCCAATTTAAGTAAATTTCAAACAGTCATTATGGCACGAATGTATAAATTCTAGATTGATACAACCTGCCCCTGTGATGATTTCCCCAGTTCCTCCATGAATCCAACGATGGTTTTCCGAAAAAAACACGCTAAAACTGCTTATTCAATTAATAAGAGAGCACTAAATACACGCGACTTTCAACAAGCGCAAAATAGACGAATCTGACTGTGATTGGGAATTGACTCGGTACCTGCGGCTATGGTATTCCCGGACACAGTATGGGCAGGACCAGGAGAGTGCGGAGTTTTAATTGTTTATTTTGAGCTAGACTAGATAATAGACATTATCATAATAGTACATCTGGTAAGTATTATTCGAAGTAGAACTGGTGTTCACTTTTTCACCAAACTTGGTGGAAGACGACAGCAACATCGCCCAACAAAATTATTGAAAAATGTGCACTAGTTTGTTTGCTACTGACAGAGTAAAAAAATAGAATATTGACATCAGAGTGGTAATGGTTAAGAGAATGCAATGTATGTCCACAACAAGAACCAGAAAGCTTGATATACCTTGCATGTAGTCATTGATGGTACCATATACCTTGCATGTAGTCATTGATGGTACCATATACCTTGCATGTAGTCATTGATGGTACCATATACCTGGCATGTAGTCATTGATGGTACCATATACCTTGCATGTAGTCATTGATGGTACCATATACCTTGCATGTAGTCATTGATGGTACCATATACCTTGCATGTAGTCATTGATGGTACCATACACCTTGCATGTAGTCATTGATGGTACCATATACCTTGCATGTAGTCATTGATGGTACCATATACCTTGCATGTAGTCATTGATGGTACCATATACCTTGCATGTAGTCATTGATGGTACCATATACCTTGCATGTAGTCATTGATGGTACCATATACCTTGCATGTAGTCATTGATGGTACCATATACCTTGCATGTAGTCATTGATGGTACCATATACCTTGCATGTAGTCATTGATGGTACCATATGTTTATACGATGGACCATGAGTAGTCTGCTTAAGCAAAACTTTCAATCAATGTTTATAAATATCTCACACACTTTAGATTTGTCATTGCTTTTGTTATATTCTTATTATTTTTACTCAATAATATAGATCTATTTATTATGAGAGAAATTAGGTTTGACAAACTTAGCTCAACAGTTGCTTTGTAAATTGAGATCCAGGAACTTCAGTATTGAAAAGCTTAATTACACAATACTTAAATACATACCCTGATTGGTCGAGGCAGTTCTGGTTTCTTGTATCGTAACCATAGCATTCCGAGCACAGACAATCCAACAGAAGACCACTGGACAAAGCTCATGTAATTAATCAGAGCAAATACATCATCAGATATCAGGTAAACCAGTGATAGGAGGCCCTGCAGAGAAGGAAACACGCACAGTCCAGGATCACAGGCAGAACATTTATTTAACTTTCAACATGATTGACAGTTTATTAGATAACTCAAACCTATAAAAACATGTATTTAGAATGGTCTGAGTCTCACCCATCTGTCGTTTCTGATGATCTTGACTATTTAGCCTCAAAATCATGGCGAATCATCAGGATCACAAGTGATCATCGTCCACCTTAGTTTGCTTGTTTCTTTCAGTTAGACTTCAGCTACTGTGCCACAGACCAGACATGCAAACAGGCAGGCAGGCAGACAGGCAGACAGACAGACAGACAGACAGACAGACAGACAGACAGACAGACATGGTGATTACAATGTAACAAATTAGTACATTTTGCTGGATACATGTCTTCCCGTACTTGTAGGGTTACAAACAGGAAGTGCCACATGGTGCATAATCCTACAATAAAGCATGAGCAAGATTTCAGCACCAACCCTTTAATGGCCTTGTCTTAAGGAAGAGATGCAAATATTTTAGTTCAGCATGCACTAGAACAAGAATAAAAGACCAGTTACGGTCACACATCCCCCGACCAGGGCTTTTTAGTACAAACCCGATTTTTAAAATCCAAATATTGTAATTTCAAAAAATCAAGGGGTATTACTCTGGTGATTACAGACAGATTTCGGCCAATTGCAATCCCAGTCAAGGTCTCATGCAAAGAGATGTATTTTCAAAATTTGAATTGAGGCTAACTTAAGTTACCAAAACAGAAACCAAATATTTTACAATTTAAAAAAAAATTGATGGGGATAACGCTGATGGTTCTGGACACATTTTTGCCGATATGCAATCCCCACCCAGGTCTTGGTATAATGAGTTGATAGTCCAAATTTGAAATGAATCCCAGCAGGCTAACTGAAGTTATCAAATGGAAATCAAATATTACACAATTTTTCAAAAAATCAAGTGGGATAACTCTGATGGATCTGGACACATTTTGCCGATATTTAATCCCCACTGAGGTCTTGTCATAAGGAGTTGGCATTCCAAATTTGAAATGAATCCATTCAAGCTACCTGAAGTTATCAAATGGAAACCAAATATTTTACGATTTTTTTTTAAATCACCCCCCTGTCTGGACACATTTTGCCAATCTATAATCCCCACCGAGGTCTTGTCATAAAGAGTTGACATTGCAAATTTGAAATGAATCCATTAAAGCTAATTGAAGTTATCAACCGGAAACCACATATTTTTACGATTTTTCAAGAAATCAAGGGGGATAGCTCTGGTATGTCCGGACACATTTTGCCAATATCCACTCTCCACTGAGGACTTGTCATAAGGAGATAGCATTCCAAATTTGAAATGAATCCATTCGAGCTAACTGAAGCTATAGAATGAAAACTAAATGCGGACTGATGGACAGGGCCGGTTTCTATAGTCCCCGTCAATGATGTCCTGGTATTAAAACGACATATTTTACGATTTTTCAAGAACTAAAGGGGGATAGCTCCAGTGGGTCTGGACACATTTCGCCGATCTGCAATCCCCCACCGAGGTCATGTCATAAGGAGTTGGCATTCCGATTTTTGAAATGAATCCATTCAAGTTAACTGAAGTTATCGAACGGAAACTAAATGCGGATGGATGAACGTACGGATGCGGACCATTTCTATAGTCCCTGTCGACGATGTCGGGGGACTAATAAGCTACGTATTAATGGTGTCATCATTTCTACTTAGTTAATGTCCAGAGAACAGCAGGCTATCTCTGAAAATTGACCAGTGAACACACTGCTATAGCAATTTAACTAGCCATTCCTGTAATAGCTTTTCAAAAATAGTCTGACATTTTTCAACAAGAGGCTCAAGGGCCTGTGACACTCACCTGGACCATTAGCATTTGAGGCATTTGCATTTAAATATACATGATTTGTTACATTAAACAAGATGGGAAAATGGTCACAGGAAAAATCAACAAAGCAAAAACGGTGCCTATGATCATAGGATTATTTTAGCCAAGTTTGGTTGAAATTGCTCAAAGTAGTATGAAGCAATTTGACAATTTCCGGTAAATTTGTAATAAAATGTAAGATTTTGACCCAAAAAATTTGATGAATCAACGTTCTGAATGCAAGTTCTAGCGCCTAGATCATAGGATCCTTTTGGCCAAATTTGCTTGAAATCAGTTAGAAGAAGCAATTTGACAATGTCCAGTAAATTTTTCATAAAATCTAAGATTTCCACCCCAAAAATCGATGAATCTAAATTCTGTATGGAAGTTCTAGAGTCCATCAACACAGGATCCTTTCAGACGAATTTGGTTGAAATCGCTCAGAATGGTAAGAAGCAATTTGAGTTTCCGACACATTTTTCATAAAATTTAACCTTTTCACGCAAAACATTGATGAATCAAAATTCCAAATGGCTGTTCTAAAGCCTAAGGCCATAGGATCTTTTCAGCCACATTTGGTTAAAATCGTTCAGAATGGTAAGAAGCAATTGGAAAAATTCTGGTACATTTTGTATAAAATCTAAGATTTTCACCACAAAAATTGATGAATCAAAACTCTGAATGGAAGTTCTGGAGCCCATCACCACAGGATCCTTTCAGCCAAATTTGGCTGAAATCGCTCAGAATGGTAAGGAGAAAAAGAAGTTTGACAACTTCCAGTACATTTTTCATAAAATCTAAGATTTTCACACAAAAAATTAATTAATCAAAATTCTTAAGGAGGTTCGGGAGCGTATAGGGTAGTTTCAGCCAAATTTGGTTGAAATCGTCCAAGTGGTTAATGAGGAGTAGTGTTTTAAAGCAAAGGTTGACGGACGGTCGCCACGGCATACACTCACTTGGCCCATCGGGCCAGGTGAGCTAATAGCACTGCATAAGATGGTTTTGATGATTGAACATTAATTGGTTAAATACAATAATGGAAAACGGTATGAACCCCACCCGCCACAACACCTCCCAGTACCACCTCAACTCCTAAACACATCCTCTCCTCAACACCTAAAACCACCGCAATCACATACTTCACACCTTATAAAACCATCCCAATCCCTCACCACATCCTCATAAAACCACCTCAACCTCTCACCACATACTCCATACCTCATAAAAGCACCCCAATCTCTCACCACATACTCAACACCTCATAAAACCACCCCAATCCCTCACTCCATCCTCATAAAACCACCCCAATCCCTCACAACATACACAAAACCTCCTAAAACCAGCCTAATCCCTCACCCCATCCTCATAAAACCAACCAAACCTCTCACCTCATACTCAACACCTCATAAAACCACCCCAATCCCTCACCCCATCCTCATAAAACCACCCCAATCCCTCACCCCATCCTCATAAAACCACCCCAATCCCTCACAATATACACAAAACCTCATAAAACCACCCCAACCCCTCACCACCTCCTCATAAAGCCACACCAATCCCTCACCACCTACTCAACACCTCATAAAACCATTCCAACCTCTCACAACATACTCAACATCTTATAAAACGGCCCCAAATCCTCATAAAACCACACCAATCACCCACCACATAGTCAACACATCATAAAACCACCCCCACCTCTTACCCCATAAAACTACCCCAACCTCTCACCACATACTCAACACCTCATAAAAAAAACCCCACCTCACACCATCCTCATAAAAGCACCACAAACCCCACCCATTCTCATAAAACCACTGCAACCCTCACACCATCCTCTTAAAACCACCCCAAACCCTCACCCCCCCCCCCCCCCCCCCCCCTCCTCAACACCTAAAACCACCCCCAACCCCATTCTAAAAAACACCCAAACCATCACCTAATCCTCCACACCTAAAATCACTACAACCACTCACCGCATCCTCAACCCTCCTTAAACCATCCTAACCACTCACCCAACTGTCAAACCCCAACCAACACACACACCCATACCGCCTACAAAGAAGAATGATAATTAAAGGGGAACGATAAACTCACTGTGAACAGCATGGCTGGCATTGGAGTGAAACACTTTCTCTGTATCATTGCCAGGAACTCTGGAAGGTGGCCTTCACGAGCGCCAACATAGAACAATCTGTCATACAAAAAGAGTACATCGTCATCCTCCTGGCAGGGGAGAGATTAAACAGACTAACACATACATACGCACACACACACATGCACGCAAACACGGACATGTATGCTCATGCACACCCGCACATGCACACACGTACGCACACACACACATATACGCATGAACGTACACACAAAAACACACACCTACTAAACTAGAACAGTCTTGACACGCATACACAAGAATATGTGCAAATCAATCTTTATCTCACCTTCCTGATGTGAACAATAGACCATTCACACCTCCAAATGTAGAGAAGGCAACAAAGACTGGGATCATCCAGGCCATCACCCCAAACACCTTATCACCAAAAGTCTGAAACACACAGAGAGTGAGACAGAGACAATAAATAGCTTGTTCATGCTTACTTTTAATTAATTGCTATTGTTACATAAACTTCACAAATAATTTTGTAAGTTAAGGGAGGTAACTCTTCTAAACTGTTGACTTGATAGTGCCAAATAAAGGTGCTTATCTCCCCTTATGCCCAGATTAATGTCTGAAGATAATTGCATGATGCCCGTTTTAAAGGGAAATTCCAGTGAAAATCGGGAGTAAGTCAACTAAAAATATACTATAATCCGAAATAGTTGCCGCAAAAAAATACACTGTTCCATTGCCGAGAAATAATAAAATGAATATGCTCGAAAACGTGACTCCTGGGCGCATCCATTTTCTCGCAACGAGAGCGAGAAACCGCGAGATTATGACGTCAACGACACACCAGCAAAATATCGCCAGCGCTTTTAGATTTACCTGTTTACTTCGCGTTATGAAGGCTGAATATTAATTAACCCTTTAATGACCAAATTCTGTCAGGAAAATCAGAATATTTCCTTATTGAATGGCCATTTGCAGGCCAAGCAACTATTTTTGAAAATTGACCACTGGAATGGTTGGTTCTGTTACTGAGACAGTCGTTTTAGTTGTAAATTCTCAAAATAGCCTTCTTTTGACCTGCGTCCTCAACTTGACGATTGCAGAGGCCAGTGCTGGCGTGAAATGGTTAAATCGCATTATGTCCGCATGTCAACCATGGGCTTGCAGTAATAGAAACGAGCATGGAAAGGGTACGGCAATTCACATTTTCAGATACCGCATCCGCATGAAAATGGGCTAACTGAAAGATGGCTTCATAACATCGCCACTGGATGGATATCTTCCACATTTAAATTTGGAAGACACAAGTTTAGAACATATAGTCTGTATAATTTTAAAATAATGTGTCATGCATTTCAAAACAAAAGGCGCGGTACTTAATTTTAATATAACAGAATCAAACTCGACAATTAACGTCATATTTGCTTGCATCAATTGTAAAACGGATTTGCAAACCAAAATGAAACGATGTCGCTGATTGCCCGGTCGGTCAATTATAGGCAACCGCTTAGCGGATTACTTCGTAGACGATAGTAGGTGACAGCTAGTAAATAATGACAAGTGCACATAATTAGTAGTTTAGTGCTTTCACACTATTGAAATCATTTACAACGTTTACTTCCACTTTTAAAATAACTATGCAGTGTTGAATATTCTGAATAAAATTTTCCTGGAATTATGTTGCAGTAGCTTCCAAACTAATTAGTTTCACAAAATAGGCCTATGCAGGGTAAATTTTAAGCTTTCTGCTTTTCTGTCCTTGAAAGAGTTAACTAATTGATCCCAAATTTTTAAATGTTGACCCATATTTACTGCCTGTTGAATATTTTGAAACTGGAATTTGACTGGAAGCAGAAGTTGCAATAGCAACAGCTTTCAGAGAAATTACATTCAACATTTTACTCAACTAACATATTTTTCAAGAATTTGTTGTAGCTGGTTGATTGCAAACACGCTCCCGGCATAACCCTTCAATGTTTTTAAAAAATAGAAATTGCCCATAAGAAAACAACTTTTGACAATTTAGCACTACAATGACTGGCGCGATCATCGGGACACTAATTGCACTTTAATTTCCTCCAAACACTGTGGCAAAGTGTCAGTTGTTTAGGCAGTACGCTACTTATCCACGAGATGCAAGATTTACCTCCCCTGGTTATGGCTATCCTCGATCTGGCAAAGAGAGTAGGTGTGTCGGTGACGTCAGCTGCTTGTCCAAAATGGCGCCTCTATCTACTGGTTACTTTAGCAATTTAAATTGAGGATATCTTTTTTATTTGTTGGCATAAAATTGTGCTCTTGGTCTCAAATTAATGCGGAAAATTAGTACTTTATGTCAGATGCATAAAATCCCCCAGTGGAATATCCCTTTAACTACTTCACGACATGCAACAATTAATCATTTACTGGTCCTGACCATTTCTTCATTAATCTCCATTTGGTGGTCAAACAAAGCAATTCACCTTTCCAGAGTATCCATCCATCATCTCACCTCATATGACGTTATAATCAGCTCAGCGCGTGTATGATGACGTCACGATCATTACATCACAAAGGGTTCCATATAGACCGTCATCAAATCTCAAAGTCCCACACGTTGTATAAATTGTATGTCTTTGTAATTCTTTGCTATTTAATAAACATGCTGTTGAATATTTTGAAACTAATTTGACTGGGTGCTGATGCTCATATGACGTTAGGCAGCAACAGCACCCAGTCAAATTAGTTTCAAAATATTCAACAGCTTACCTGCATAGTTTTTTGGAAATTGATAGTCAGGGTGTTCAAAGATCGATGAGTGATGTGTGGGTGGAGTTTACCCAGAGATGGGTGGAGCATAGCTAAAACCGGAAAGGGCCATTGGTGAAAAGCTGCACCTGGAATCACTGAGCAAGAAATAACCTTGGTCGGTTGTGACTGACTTTGAGCAGTAAAAATGATAATTATTTCTCAGTTTTCATATTTACTCTCATGTAGCCTGTTTAATCGCAGTTAACCCTTACCACTCTGATGTCAATATTCTATCGTTTATGGTGTCAATAGCAAAGAAACTAGTCTACATTTTTCAACAATTTGGGTGGAAGATGTTGCCGTCTATAACAGCACCATCTTCCATCAAATTTGTTGAAAAATAAACATCAGTTCATCTTTTACTTTATTTTGAAAATTAAAAATTTTGACATCAGAGTGGTAAGTGTTAAGAATGTGAGAAGTACATGATTGTAGTCCTTCATCAGCATTTCTTAACCAATATGTTATAAAGATTTATTTGTATAAAGACAAGTGGCAAAATTCTAGTCTAACAATACACCTATTTTTGTGCAAACTGTAGTTTCCAAGAAAAACAAGCCTAGAGCACACAAAAAACAACAGATAGGTCCACAATACAATGCAATATTTCCAATACCGGGTGCTATTAGTGAGATCAGGTTGATATGAGTCACTATAAATAGATATACTAGATGATCGTGACATATAGACAGATGACTGGAAGAATAGCAACAGCTTGCAGCAACATCAATCTCAAAATGAAACCTACACTGTTGGAAACTAAATAGTCATACCAATGACGTCATTGACAGATTAATATGCATTAAAGGAATCCATTTCTAACTATTCCACGCACATTTTTTATGCATCTTGGAATCTATTTGAAACGTTGAATTCCCAGTATATAAATTTCAAGGTACATGTAAGTTGTTGAATAATTTGAAACTAATGGGACTCTGGACTGTTGCTGCAAAACTGTTTTAAGAGATTCACAGAATGTTTATTAATTTGTAAATTTACAAAAGACACAATTTATACAGCTTTGTGGTGGACTTTTTGATTTTCATGACAGACCTCATGTTGTCATATTGACTGTGAAGTCAGCTAACATGTGATGTATCCGAGTATGACATCAGCTAACATGTGATGTATCCGAGTATGACATCCGTTAACATGTGATGTATCCGAGTATGACATCAGCTAACATGTGATGTATCTGAGTATGACATCAGCTAACATGTGATGTATCCGAGTATGACATCAGCTAACATGTGATGTATCCGAGTATGACATCAGCTAACATGTGATGTATCCGAGTATGACATCAGCTAACATGTGATGTATCCGACCGAGTATGACATCAGCTAACATGTGATGTATCCGAGTAGGACATCAGCTAACATGTGATGTATCCGAGTATGACATCAGCTAACATGTGATGTATCCGAGTATGACATCAGCTAACATGTGATGTATCCGAGTATGACATCAGCTAACATGTGATGTGTCCGAGTATGACATCAGCTAACACGTGATGTATCCGAGTATGACATCAGCTAACATGTGATGTATCCGAGTATGACATCAGATAACATGTGATGTATCCGAGTATGACATCAGATACTTGCGTGACAGATCCGATCACTCTATTAACCATTTAATGGTCATGCCAGCCCAAACAGGTCTTTGCAGTGGTTTTTGCAGGTGTCCATTTTAAGGCCAAGAAAATTATTTTTTTAAATTTACCACTGGAATGACTGGCTCTGTTATCGAGCCAGTCATTTCAGTGGTAAATTTTCAAAAATAATCTCTTGGCCTGTAAATGGGCATCCCAAAAGACCACTGCAAAGGCTGGTTTTAGCCAGTGTGACCACTGAATGGTTAATGACTTTGATATTTTCATAACTTATCTCTCATTACTTGACAATGATCCACGGATAAAGCACTTTGTGCTATTGCTGTTATGTGCCCAACTTGTTGCCAGTGTTTGAGGTAGTTTTGGCCACAGCTGGAGTATCTACTCAGTTTATTACAGTAGCAACCAAACTCCAAAATTGATGCTCAAGTAGTCAACTCAGAGACGAGGCAGAGTTAGTCAAGGCGTGTGGTTCCATTGAAATGAATGGAATTGAAACATGTAATACATCTATTCGAGGTTAGCTTATATACCGGAGGGTAACTATAAATCCAATGAGTTTTCACCACAACACGTTGGGATATTGTTGTTAGTGTTCATCGTCGTCCATGCTGTTTGTCGTCGTTATTGGAAACAAGATTTAAGAATACATGTATATTATGTTATCTTACTTACCACAGCGACGGCGTTAGATGCGAGCATTTCGCTGGGTGATATAATGCTGAAGTAGGCAACATTAGTTAGCACGTAGATGATGGTGACTACAGGGATTGAGATGTAGATAGCACGAGGTAAATTCCTGAAACAGAAACACATGTATTAGAAACAAAGTACAGTACAGCTCAGTAATAACTTATCACGCTCCCACAACAAAAACAGAAACATGTTAGCTAGTACAAATTTAATCATGATGTAAGAAACGTTTTGTTGAATATTCTGAACATCATTGGATTGGATCAAGATTTTTTGTGAAAATTTTAATTTTTTCTTGGTAAATTCCTATTTGCAGGTCAAAAAGACTATTTTTGAAAGCTTACCACTGGAATGACTGGCTCGGTTATCGAGCCAGTCATTCCAGTCGTAAGTTTTCAAAAAATAGTTTTCTCTTGACCTCCAAATGGACATTTCTCAAGACCACTGTAAAGCCTGGTTTAGGCTGGCTTGACCATTAAAGGTCTACGTTATTACTGAGCTGTAGTGTATTATCGCCAGTGAATGATACCTTTATTCCACAAGCATGACATTCTTCCTCAACAGAGGGACTCATCTCTAGTGATGTCACACCCATTTCTAGCTAATCTCCGCGGGTTGATAGTATCCATTTCTAGTGATGCCACGCCCATTTCTATCTAAATTATGTCCATTTTGTATGTGTGTTAGAAACGATTTGAAACGCATGAAACATCAATTCCTAGAATCCAAATTTCAAGGTAACAAGAATTCCGCAGACTTAAATGTCTCGCCTGTCTCCTATTTGTCACAGCGAGATTGACCTTTGACCTCAATGTTATCACTGATTCCTAATATTATAGGTAAGCATGTATACACACATAGTTCCAATAGGATTAACCTGAAATAGAAATGCAAATGATTTATTGACCTTTGACCTAATGATCTCACTATCTCATACTGCCTTGCTATGGTTATGAAACCATGTGTTCAGGTTTTGTTCCAGTAGGATTAAGCAATCCTAAAATACAGGTCAACACAAAAACTTAACATTGGAAATAAACATGACAGAGGTCAAATATCAAGGCTACATTCACCTTGACCTCGTGATATAACCATCAGCACGCAGGTTCCGTATGGCATAGGGAACCATGTGTCTAAGATTAGTTCTGGTAGTATTAAGTAATTCTGAAATATAAATGTAAATGACTTGCTAATTGGAAAACCTTAATGTTGAAAAAGCGGAGGTCAAATAGCAAGTTCATAGTGACCTTGATCTTTGACGTGGTGACCTCCCTGTCATCATGCACCTGCTCAGCATAAACAACCATGTACCCAAGTTGTGTTCCATTACGGTTAACCAATCCAGAAACATAAGATGATAAAATTTGCTAAATGCAAACGTAACACTGAAACATAGCAAGGTTTTGTAGAGGAATGACCATGACCTTTGACATGCTGACTTCAATGACACCAACCGGTATCGTCGTGGTATAAGTAATCATGTTCCCAAGTTGTGTTTCATTAGGCTAATGCAATCGCAAAATATAAGCTGATAATATTTGCTAAACACAACAAGATGTAGCAGAAGACACCAAATATCTCGCCTTCTTATGTTGCTGCAGATCTGACCTGCAGGCCATGGATTAAATGTTCTATGAAAAAATAATGTCTAATCCACGTACATATGTATAGAACCAGAGCTATCAGAGGGATATGATGTACCACCGGAGTCTCATTTTGAAATTTGACAATCTACTTGTCGAAGCAAAATACCCATGGCAATATGCAATGGGCAAGCATACCTTTGGCGAAGCCAAGCTTTAAAATTGACCCATAAAGCCTCACTGCCTGGTAGTAACCTGCAGTACAATGACTACTGGCACATCAAGGCTGACTTAACTCCAAATTGTCAAAACACAAGCAACGTTCAAAGTCTGAGAAAAAGTAGAAACAGTTTCAAAATCAAGTGTATTAATATGATGCAGACTACATTTAACCATTACAATTTTCCAACGAAATTTAAATTTTCTCAGAAAATGTCCATTTGCAGAGCAAGAGATTTTGTAAAATATTTATCACTGGAATGACTGGCTCGATTATCGAGCCAGTCATTCCAGTGATAAATTTTCAAAAATAGTCTTCTCTTGGACTGCAAATGGACATTTCTCAAGACCATTGCAGAATTAGTTTTTGGCTGATATGTGTGTTAAAGGGTTAAGTCGACTACAGAGCACATCAAAAGATTTTATCTAGATTGGATAAGTTTTTGTTGATTAAGTTATCATTTGAAAGAACCTTAACCACAGCATAATAAGCATAAACTGCATGCAAATCAGCTGTAAAATAATCAGACCAAAACCAGTAAAACTATGTCAAAATATTTTCAATCTATTTCTGTATGATGCAGGCAGTGTTTAAAAGTATGGACAAATTTTGAAGATTTCATTTCAATGCGGTATAGTTCTAATCATTGTGTAGAGTAAGTCTAAAGATTTATGGAAATATGATTATAACTCTTTGGTGAGTAGATTGGCATTTGAATATATCTTAAACATGGTACAGTTTTTTCACAAAGGTAAAAAAAAAAATAAAGTCCAAACTGTGTAAAGATTTTGAAAATCGATTTTGATTTGATAGACTAGTCTAATGATCTATGATCAGAAGAAATCTGTAAAGTTTTACGGAAATACACTAAGTCTTTAGTGATGAAATTGTCATATAAAAAAACCCTTAACGTAACTTAATGTCGAAGCCGTCGCTGTCATTGTCGGAAGTGATACCTATGTTTCACTTTCTGTTTCGCAGGTGAGAGAAAATTACAGGTAAGCTCTTGAACATTTTGAAATCTATGGCAGCCACAACTCCCAGTTAAATTAATTTCAGAATATTCAACAGAATGTTTATTAACGTGAAAATTCATCAAAGACATACAATTTGTACACTATCATGATAGACTTTTTGCTTTTCGTGTCTGAGCTAAGTCATTTTGATTGTGATGTCAGCTAACAAGTGATGCAACTGATTATGACATCACATACTTGAGTGACAGATCATAGATTTTGCTGTGTGTACTCAAGTTGGGCACCATTCGAAGATATATGCCACAGAATCAGATCTAAATGTAAGGTGGCTTATACAGGTAGATTTGTATCGTACATGGTACTAGATTTGGGAACTTGTTGAATAAGATCTTATCTAATCAGCAACATGGGGCAAAGAATTAGTGACTGGGAACCTAATAAATAATTATGCATATTTATTAGTAGATAGTTTATTAGTATTTGATAGTATCCTTTTTAATGGCCAGGTCGGTCAAAGAGCCTTTGCAGCGGTCGTTATCAATGTCCTATTTGCAGGACAAGAGATTATTTGAGAAAAATGACCATTGGAATACCTAGCTCCAAGATTGATGAAGTCATTCCAGTGGAAAATTTAAGACAAATAACTTGCAAATGGCCATTGAACAGAAATTTAGATTTTCATGACCTATTCTGACCCTTAACCCTTTAAATCTTAACTTTGTTAAATTTTCTCTATGAAAATGCCAATTTGCAGACCAAGAGAAGACTATTTTAGAAAATTTACCACTGGAATGACTGGTTCGGTTATAAAAAAAAAATTTCTTCTCTTGGTCTGCAATCCAACATTTCTTAAGAAGGCATTTTTGGCCATTTTGAGTGTTAAAGGGATAAATTGTTATGGCAACAAGGAGCTCAAATTTCACCATGATTAAATGTAAACAGCTGAATCATCATCCTCATCCTCTCAGTGGTGGGGTGGGTAGGGTGGATGGTGGGGGGGGGGAGGAGAGGGAACAGTGGGACATCGACGACGTACCATTATACACATGATGGAACCAATTCCATGAAGTAATATTTAATGTAGCTATAAATAAAAACATGTTGAATATTTTGAAAACAATTTGACTGATAGTTATTGCTGCCTGAGTTAGCCATGTATTCAGTCAGGCATTTTTCCACACATTTAAAAGACATGGCTTCTTGGAATTCAGAGTGGCAATAGGTTAAATTAGGATACAAATTTAAAATCCTGTCTCTTGATAAATTTAAGCTAGATTCATCCGTCTCCCGTTACATAACACTTTCAACACCAGCATCTCCTGACGATGTAAAGAATACTCTGTTGAGTATTTTGAGATTAATTTGCCTAGAGAGGTTTCCAATAAAATTGTTTTCAAAGTATTCAAGGTTGAACAGCTTCCCTGTCCGGTTGTGTTGACATTAGGATACTGTGATTTCGGTGATGAAATGGTTAAAATTATGTGTCCCATTTTGCACCGTATCATCATTATAACCCCTTAACACTCACATTTATTCCATCGAATTTCAATTTTCACATAAAATGTCCATTTGCAGACCAAGAGATTATTTTTGAAAATTATCGAGCCAGTTATTCCAGTAGTAAATTTTCAAAAATAATCTCTTGGTCTACAAATGGACATTTCTCAGGACAATTTCAGAAAACGTTTTGGCTGTCTTGGGAGTTATAGGGTTCATTACGTATATGTCACATGATGCTTCGACCTCAACCGGAATTTTAAACTCAGTTAACTTTGACCTGTCTGTGAACCAGGTCATGCAATGACCAAATACATGTATACCAACATGAACAATCTTCGAAAGTCAGTCAGTATATGTGTACATATATATTGTACTTAGTTATCCTGAAGTAATAACATTAGGAAAATATTTGAAAATTTCAGTGACGATCGTCTTCTTCTGAGCCACCGTTTTACGTTGACGTTTGTAGCCGCCATTATTTGGGATTTTATTGTTTTCACTGCTGCGCAGTCCAGTATAAAACCATTCCCGTAACGCTAATGTTAGTCATTGTACTGCTGGCCACCGAGATGCGTGGATCTACCTGTATAGAGTGTAGTAAGCGTATAGTAGTTTGATTCTAAATGTGTATTTCCTATTGTACACGTGAAACGTGCTAAGCTAGATATTTTTAATAGCAATTTGATTGATAATTATTGCTGCTGATAACAGCGACAACTTTCCTTCAAATTATTTGCAAAATAATCACCAGAAAATGCAAGTTCTACTATCTAATGTTTTGAAAACGATTTGACTGAAAATCGTTGCTGCAACAACTTCCAACCAGATTGTTTTCAAAATAATCAGTAGGACTATCAATGTAATAACACATTCTGATGATATTTCAAGCAATTCGATTGACAGTCATCGTTGACTAAATCAGCAACAACGTTACCAAATTATTCACAGAATAATCAATGTGGTTAGCTAACATATGTACTGCAATTCGGTAGACCTGTGTCCTATACATTGTCAAGAGCAGACTTGAAATATGTTCAAAACTGCTCCATCAGTATGTAAACATGTCACTGCATGACATCTCACACATGTGCTTTGCTGACCCATTCATCTATGCAAATATATTTCACTGTGGATCTCTATTACGTTTATGACAGAGGCGTAGCTAATTGTACAAACATGTATTAGCTAACGATATTGGCAGCTTGACACTAATTATTCTGAGAAGAATTTGATAACATTGTTGCTGCCTTAGTCAGCAACGACTGTTATTCGACTTACGAGACATAGCTTCAGAATGTGTTACTACATTGAAAATCATACCGATATTTGATATTTGGTTGAAAGTTGTAGCGCCAACGATTTTCAGTCAAATCTTTTTCAAAATGTTAGCTAATGTTTTCTGCTGATTATTTCGCAAATAATTTGAAGGAAACTTGTTACTGCTATCGCCAACAACTATTATCAGTCAACTTGTTATAAAAATATCTAGGCTAGCGCTTTTCACATCTACAATAGAAAATCCACAATTAGAATCGAAGTACTATACGCTAACTACACATTATGCATGTAGATCCGCTCAATTCGGAGACCAACAGTACAATGGTTAGCATTAGCGCTACGGGAATGCTTTTATACTGAGCATTGGGCTCTTAAATATCTTAATTTTCTTGAGCAAATTTGACCATTAAAGGGCTAATCGAACAGGTCTGCTTGCAATGTCATACCACACCCCAAACTCTCTGGGTAATATTTTTAGCGATGTGCTCAAATGAATCAACCTGCTCATGATATCGTTTTGCAGTTGCTCATGATATCATATGCAAGCAAGTTTTGTATTATTAGGAAGGAAATGATTGTCATACAGGTAATAATATGCTGTAAGAATAGGCATAAACCACAAACAATTGCATATTTATCCATTCCATTACATTTACAACTTTATTTAAGTTACAGACACACTTGGAAAATGAAGGAGAAGTCAATAGGTAAAGAGATTTTAATAAAAAGTCCACACAATTCAATTATATCTTAGGAATTACTGCTCACGATATCAAGATATTCACGCTATGAGCACAACACTAAATATTTTACATCATAATACCATTGAATAGCAGCTTTTTAGCTGCGGGTAGCAGCTCAATAAAGCAGTCTCTCAGTTAAGTTAGTTAGTCTGTCACCAAAGCTTATGATGGGACATACCTCAGAAACTATTGATCTGATTTGGAAAAGGAATTTGTCGTGCAAAGTAGTGACTTTGGCCATTGTGGCCAGGTGAGCTAAAAAAACCAGTCTTCTCTTGGCCTGTAAATGGAGATTTCTCAAGACTGCTGCAGACGGCATTTTTGGCTGGTATGACCATTGCCTCTATAGTGGCTTTCAGATAAGTCCAACCGCAGGACAAGAGAACATTGCATTTGGCGGTTTACCATTGGAATGTTTTTCTCGATAACCTAGTAAGTCAAAGCATCCCAGGGGTAGGATCTCAGAATGACTCTTTTCTTGTCCTGCAAATGGACATAAATATAAGCAAGAATTTCAAGTGACCATTAACCCTTTCATGACAAAACAGACCAAAACCGAACTCTGCAAAGGTTTTTAGGAATGTCCACTTTTAGGTCAAGAAGACAATTTTTCGGTAAGCGAGCCAGTCATTCCAGTGATAAATTTTCAAAAATACTCGTCTCTTGACCTGCATACGGATATTTACTAAGCAAATATTAAAATTTTCTTGACCAAATTTAGGCATTAACCATTCAACTCTTGAATTTGGGCAAGAAAATTTCAATTTTTTCATAGAAAATGACCATTTACAGATCACGAGACTATTTTTGAAAGTTCACCACTAGAATGACTGACATTTTTGGATGATACAAGTGTTAAATGGTTAAAGGATGAAGCAGTAACTGACTCGAGTACTCACTTGAACGGATCTATCATCTCCTCCACAACAAAGTTAAGAAAGTTCCTATAATAAACCAGACAGGTACATGTATCAATGACATCTTTAAACACTGTATTCCCAGAATCTCAATCTTTAGTACACGAATAAGCTGTTGAAGAGTTTGAACCTAATTTGACAGGAAACCTCTGCCTCTCAGGCAGCCAGCCTCTGCCTCGTAGGCAGCAAGCCTCTGCCTCGTAGGCAGCAAGCCTCTGCCTCGGAGGCAGCAAGCCTCTGCCTCACAGGCAGCAAGCCTCTGCCTCACAGGCAGCAAGCCTCTGCCTCACAGGCAGCAAGCCTCTGCCTCATAGGCAGCAAGCCTCTGCCTCACAGGCAGCAAGCCTCTGCCTCATAGGCAGCAAGCCTCTGCCTCGTAGGCAGCAAGCCTCTGCCTCGTAGGCAGCCAGCAACGTCTAGCAATCAAATTAGTTTTAACCCTTTAACACTCATATCATCCAAAAACGGCTTCTGCAATGGTCTTGAGAAATGTCCATTTGCAGACCAAGAAAAGGCTATTTTACCACTGGATTGACTGACTCGATAACCGAGCCAGCCATTCCAGTGGTACAGTTTCAAAAATAGACTTCTTAGTCTGCAAATGGACATTTTCTATGAGAAAATTAAATTTTTAAAAACAATTTTGAGGCTTAAAAAGTTAAAATAGTCAAACGAATATTTCGTCAATGGTTTACCTGAGTTTTTGAATCCAGACTTTCGGGTCCAAATGGTTTATATGAGACATAACATAATGCATGATCAGGTTATCATCAGGTGGCTATTGACCTTTAATCCTCAAATTTGTTCAAGAAAATTCTATAAGAAATGTCCATTTCCACTCCAAGACATTAAAAAAAAAAATAACACTGAAATGACTGGGTCTGTAATCGAGCCAGTCATTCCGGCAGTAAATTACAAAAAATAGTCTTCTCTTGGTCAGCAACTGGACATTTCTCAAGACCACTGCCGTCTGCAGAAGCATTCTTTGGCCAGCCGGAGTGGCAAAAAATGATAAAATTTTGCCACCTAAGACGGAAATCGAATGTTTCATATTCTCTTGACCAATGTCAGTATGAACACTACAGCTTTCCTGATATGACGTGAGGCGGTCTCATCTGTCAGTAAACATAAGGCAGGTGTAAAGGGTGGAAAATCGCTGCGTAACAATTTAATGATCAAGCCGGCCAAAACTGGTCTCAGCACTGGTCTAGAAGAATGTCCATTTACCGACCAATAGAAAACTATTTTTTTTAAATTAAACACTGGCCAAACAGGCTCTATAAACGATCCAGTCATTGAAGTGGTAAATTAAAAAAAAAAATAGTCTCTTACTCAGCCTGTAAATGTACAATCATTAAGCAGAAGTTTAAATTGTCTTTCCCAGTCCTGAGCATTAAAGGGTTAACAATAAGATGGCTTCCAGAAGGAACAGCAGCTAATTAGCATATATGAAAGTGATGAATTATAGGAATATGGAGCTGAACACTTTAACCCTCGAATTTATTCAAGTAAATGTAAATTTCCTCACAGAAAATGTCCATTTGCAGACCAGGAGAAGACTATTTTTGAAAATTTACCACTGGAATGACTGGCTCGGTTACCGAGCCAGTCATTCCAGTGGTAAATTTTCAAAAATAGTCATCTATTGGTCTGTAAATGGACATTTTCCAAGAACACTGAACCGAGCCAGTCATTCCAGTGGTAAATTTTCAAAAATAGTCATCTATTGGTCTGTAAATGGACTTTTCCAAGAACACTGCAGGAGCTGTTTTTGGCTGGCGTGAGTGTTAAAAGCTTTAATGGCTGAAGCCGAGGTACAAAGTTACTACTTACCAACCAGCGTATGCAAACAGTCCAGAGTAGAATGCCAGCGAGGCACTGCCCACAGACGTCTCACCTTCAAATGCTTTCTGGAAGTTCTCTGTCTCACCTGTGGAAAAACAAATCATAAGCATCTGGTTTTAGAGATGCAGACAACATGAAGCATATGATATGCTTGAAATTAGACCCATAATGGGCTAGACTGGTCAAGAAAATAATTTTTTCTAGTAATATGTTAGTGAATTTCCACTTGTGGGACAGGAAGACTAATAAATTGAACATTTACCACTGGAATGAATGAAGGATTGGGTGGGTTATTGAGCCAGTCATTCCGGTGGTAAATTTACAAAAATAGTCATATCGTCCCACAACTGGAAATTTATGAAGATGACAGCAGAAGCTGTTTTTGATGGGTTTGAAAATTAAAGTATTTAAACAGTGCTATATGTACATGTATAATATGTGACAAAGAACCTATAATCGACACCCAACTGACCAGTGAAAGTTAACGACAAATACTTAGACCTGATGGTGACATACCTAACAGAGGGTGACAGCTTTGCTAATGATCTACCTTTGCATATGATCTACCTTTGCTAATGATCTACCTTTGCAAATGATTTACCTTTGCAAATGATCTACCTTTGCAAATGATCTACCTTTGCTAATGAGCTACCTTTGCTAATGAGCTACCGTTGCTAATGATCTACCTTTGCTAATGAGCAACCTTTGCTAATGATCTACCTTTGCTAATGATCTACCTTTGCTAATGATCTACCATTGCTAATGATCCACCTTTGCTAATGATCTACCTTTGCTAATGATCTACCTTTGCAAATGATCTACCTTTGCCAATGATCTACCTTTGCTAATGAGCTACCGTTGCTAATGATCTACCTTTGCTAATGATCCACCTTTGCTAATGATCCACCTTTGCTAATGAGCAACCGTTGCTAATGATCTACCTTTGCTAATGATCTACCTTTGCTAATGATATACCTTTGCTAATGATCTACCTTTGCAAATGATCTACCCTTGCTAATGACCCACCTTTCCTAATGATCCACCTTTGCTAATGATCTACCTTTGCTAATGATCTACCTTTGCTAATGACATGCATGTACCTGTGACTTACCTTTGGCAATCATGACCATGCCCGTGATGATAATAATAATCAAAGCGGCCACCTTAGCAACAGTAAATATATCCTGGATACGGGTGGCTGCTCGGACACTGGCGATATTCACAAAGGTCAGAATACCTGCGAGAAATTACACCAAAAAATGCTCATTAACCCGTAATATGGTCAAGCTGGCCAAAAACAGCCTCTGCAGTGGTATTGAGGAATGTCCATTTACAGGGCAAGAGAAGAATATTTTTGAAAATTTACAACTGGAATGACTGGCTCGATAATCGAGCCAGACATTCCAGTGGTAAACTTTCAAACATAGTCTTTCCCTTGGCATGTAAATGGACATTTACTAAGCAAAATTGTCATTGTTTCTGTCAAATATTGACCATTAAAGGTTAAACAACAGGTACAATGTCTCAAGACATCCGAATGTCTATTTGCATTATCTAAGACAAATTTGCAATTGTAAAGAGTGGCTCTGTTTTTGAGCCAGCCACGACGGTATGGTAGTAAATTTGAAAAAATGTGTCTCTTCTGGGCCTGCAAATAACCATTTCTCTGGACAACTGTAGAAGCCGGGTTTGACCATAAAATGTCTGAGAGGATACCATGATGTGAAGCTTGAATATCTGATCCTACCTACATGGGCTACAATGGCTGGTCAAGACGTGAGGAAGATCAGCATTACCTTGTGCGGCATTCCCCCATTACACATGGAGGAAAGCTACAATATCCACACCTTTCACAGGTGATATAATGATGCAATGAGGCTGAATATACATCTAAGAGGGATTTCATAATGTATTGTCTTGAGAAAATGTCCATTTGCAGGTCCAGGAAGGAATATTTATGAAACTACCACTGCAATGGCTGGCTTGTCAAATGAGCCCACATGGCTGGCTTGTCAAATGAGCCCACATGGCTGGCTTGTCAAATGAGCCCACATGGCTGGCTTGTCAAATGAGCCCACATGGCTGGCTTGTCAAATGAGCCCACATGGCTGGCTTGTCAAATGAGCCCACATGGCTGGCTTGTCAAATGAGCCCACATGGCTGGCTTGTCAAATGAGCCCACATGGCTGGCTTGTCAAATGAGCCCACATGGCTGGCTTGTCAAATGAGCCCACATGGCTGGCTTGTCAAATGAGCCCACATGGCTGGCTTGTCAAATGAGCCCACATGGCTGGCTTGTCAAATGAGCCCACATGGCTGGCTTGTCAAATGAGCCCACATGGCTGGCTTGTCAAATGAGCCCACATGGCTGGCTTGTCAAATGAGCCCACATGGCTGGCTTGTCAAATGAGCCCGCATGGCTGGCTTGTCAAATGAGCCCGCATGGCTGGCTTGTCAAATGAGCCCACATGGCTGGCTTGTCAAATGAGCCCACATGGCTGGCTTGTCAAATGAGCCCACATGGCTGGCTTGTCAAATGAGCCCGCATGGCTGGCTTGTCAAATGAGCCCGCTATTCTAATGTTAAATTTAGAAGCATAGCCTTCTTGACCTGTATTAAGAGATTTTGGTTTTCTCACCTAATCTTGACTGAATCATATGATCAGTTCTTTAACCCTTCAATTTTCAATGACCATAAAAGGGTTAATTGGCTGAGTGTTTGATTGTAATAGGCATGAATGTAATAAGACATATCCAGCACTAAACAGCAAAGCTAACCTGAAATCACACAATTTCTCGCACATCCACTCCCCCCCCTCTCTCCTCACTCACACCCCCTCGCTCCCACCCGCCCAAATTATTCACATATATGACATGTTCTGTTAACCTTTAAATTCCTTTTGATTTAAGGGAATATTCTCTGGAATATTTTGAAACTAATTTAACAGGAGGTTGTTGCTGTCTAAGGCAGCAACATGTTCCAGTAAAATTAGTTGAAAAAAATATTCAATAGCTTTCCTGTGTGGTTGTCTATAAATTCAGGCCCCGTGACAGGACAGGTTACAGGGTTAAGCCCACTCAATCTCCCCCTCCCCCGCACTAACAGAACCCATATTCATGAATCAGGCAGGAATGGCACTACACTACAGTATTTGTGATTGATCAGAGATGGAGATTGCCGTTATACGGAATGTAATGACACTCAAACCATCAGTGCTTAGATCTGATAGTTAAATGAGGAAATGCTGCTGCCATCAATACTCGGATATCTGCCAATGACACTCGCCTCCATGATTCCACGATCAGAACAAATCACACATGAGAGGAGGGGACGACAAATTCATAGCTATTTTTAACGCTGATAACCACGGCAGTCGTTCAAGTAAAGAATAATCTTGCAGTCTTCAAATCCGCAATCCCATGGCAAAATATTTTGATTGTCTTGACTGACATTCAATAATAAAGTCCCTACTAATATCCAGAAACAAAGAATTGATTACATACAGTTAGTGTTGTTCCGATTAATCGATTTGATTGACGATTAATTGATTGGTTTGCGTGTTCAACCAACCCATCGATCATGATTTCAGAAGTCGATTTTGGTTGTTTATAAATTGACTTTTTCAATATATTTTAACTGATCAAGCTAGAAAACGAATACTTTTTGGAAAAGAATTTAAATTTAATTGTTACAACTAAATAGTATTACTCTTTAGTCTAAGACATGACTTCTTCCAGCACTGAAATAGTATGTTAATTTCAAAGCAACCATACCAATAACATGTTGAATATTTTGAAACTCTAGTCAAATTAGTTTCAAAATATTCAATAGATAATTTTTTAAAATTATTAGCGACTTGGTTTGAAAGGGGTAATTATCCTTGAACTCGCTATAATTACTGCATTTAAAATGGGTAAAAAATTAGAACCTGTTATGATCATACATTAATTGATCATCTCTTAGTATATAAAACCAATCATCGATCACAAAAATAGTACCAATTACCAACACTACATACGATTCATTCTGTTGAATATTTTGGACTGCTGGTGACCAATTGGACTTCTAGTTATTACTGCATATTTAAAGAATCAATGACTTCCGGTCAAATTATTTTCAAAATGATTACCCGTTTTTTCTGAATGACTAGATACAGAAGTACTGTAGTAATGGTGATTATGTAAAAAAACCCCACCCAAACTGGATCTTTTAATCCTTTTAAGACCATGTACTTGACTTTTCAAGCAAATATTCTGTTAAAAATCTTGAAACTAATTTGACTGTGGCACCTCCCAGTCAAAGTAATTAAAAGATATTCACCATCATTCCAGAGTCTATGTCTTAGAGGATGATAGGATTTTAAGGATGAGAGCGTAATTTCTTCTTTAAATCAGGAAAAGATTATAAAGATAATGAAACAAAGATAATGTGGTTTGTGCATCTAATTGCATCTTATACATAGTAAACAGTGAAACCTGTCTAAAGTGACCACCTTGTGGCCCACCAATACATGATCACTAGACACACCTGGTCTCTTAATACACTTCACTCACAATACCTTACTGGGTTACAAGATAATGCCATCTTAAGACAAGTGATTTTATGACCACTGGTCATGGTCTTATGACACAAGCCTTATGGCTGCCTGTCTTTATAACCACCTGTCTTTACAACCCACTGTCTTTATAATCACCTGTCTTTATAACTACCCAGTTTATAACCACATGTCTTTATAACCCACTGTCTTTATGATCTCCTGTCTTTATAACCCACTGTTTTTATAACCCAGTCTTTATAACCACCCATCTTTATAACCGCCCGTCTTTATAACCACCCGTCTTTATAATTGCCTGTCTTTATAAACGCAGGTCTTTATAACCCCTGTCTTTATAACCCTGTCTTTATAACCCACTGTCTGTCTTTATAACCATCCGTCTTTATAACCATCCGTCTTTATAACCACCTGTCTTTATAATCCCCTATCTTTATAACCACCTGTCATTATAACCACATGTCTTTATAACCACCTGTCTTTATAACCACCTGTCTTTATAACCACCTGTCTTTATAACCACTGTCTTTATAACCACCTGTCTTAATAACTACCCATCTTTATAACCACATGTCTTTATAACCACCTGTCTTTATAACTACCCATCTTTATAACCCACTGTCTTTATGATCACTTGTCTTTATAACCCACTGTCTTTATAACCACATGTCTTTATAACCCACTGTCTTTATGATCACTTGTCTTTATAACCCACTGTCTTTATAACTACATGTCTTTATAACCCACTGTCTTTATGATCACTTGTCTTTATAACCCACTGTCTTTATAACCACATGTCTTTATAACCCACTGTCTTTATGATCACTTGTCTTTATAACCCACTGTCTTTATGATCACTTGTCTTTATAACCCACTGTCTTTATAACCACATGTCTTTATAACCCACTGTCTTTATAACCACATGTCTTTATAACCCACTGTCTTTATGATCACTTGTCTTTATAACCCACTGTCTTTATGATCACTTGTCTTTATAACCCACTGTCTTTATAACCACCCGTCTTTATAACAGCCTGTCTTTATAAGAGCCTGTCTTTATAACCGCCTGTCGTTATAATCACCTGTCTTTATAAAAGCAGGTCTTTATAACCCCGTCTTTATAATCCACTGTCTGTCTTTATAACCGTCTGTCTTTATAACCACCTGTCTTTATAACCACTTGTCTTTATAACCACCTGTCTTTATAACCACCTGTCTTTATAACCACTTGTCTTTATAACCACCTGTCTTTATAACCACATGTCTTTATAACCACCTGTCTTTATAACCACTTGTCTTTATAATCCCCTATCTTTATAACCACCTGTCTTTATAACCACATGTCTTTACAACATGTCTTTCTAACCCACTGTCTTTATAACTGCCTGTCTTTATAACCCCCTGAATTCAGATAATGCCACAAGTGTTGTCAGAATAGAAGACACTAGCGTCTTATATAATTATGATGCAGAACATCAGCTCTGATTCAAGTTCTAGTTTAACAAACACTAGTGTTTTTAGTGATCATGTCATACTACAGCAATCATTCACGCGATATCGTCACTACAGTACATGATTCTTATGGGAAATTGAAGAAATTGACTTTCCATAGCAAAATTTTCAATCAATATTATTAAGGAATTCGAAAATATAGAAATTTATTTTATTTTATTTATAGTATACGAAATCATCATTTGGTGTGCTGTTTGTGTTCCCCTTTAACAAACCACCATCTCTTGGGATCAAAAGACAGGTGGCTTCAGTAGCCGGTCAAAAGACAGGTGGCCTCCATAGGAAGTCAAAAGACAGGTGTCTCAGTAAGAGATCAAGACATGTGGCCTCCGGTGGACACCAAAAGACAGGTGGTCTCAGGAGGTCAACAGAGGTGGTCTCAGTAGGAGGTAAAAAAGCAGGTGGCCTCAGTAGGTCAAAAGGCAGGTGGCCTCAGTAGGAGGTTCAAAAGACACGTGGCTTCAGTAAGAGGTCAAAAGACACGTGGCCTCAGGCGGAGGTCAAAAGACAGGCGGCGATGTCAAGACAGGTGGCCTCAGGTGGAAGTCAAAAGACAGGTGGTCTCAAGTGGAGGTCAAGATGTATTTATGTATGAACAATAGCTATGCAAGCACAGATTGCTTCATCCACATCAAGTGATGCCTGTTATCAAGCACACACAGAGAAAAGCACACTGTACAGTACAGCTCATAAATAAGTTAAAATCTTTACAAAACAAAAACAAGGAAGTTAGTACAATTTTGAACACAATGTATTTAGAAATGCTTTGTTGAATATCTTAAACATAATACTGTTCCACTTTATCCACCCATGATATGATCTCATAATTAACTATGTGACATGTAGAATGACATCATAATCAGTGGCGTCATTATGACATCATGAATGACGTAATTAAGTACGTTCATGAATGCATAATTGAAGACGGACTATGCGTTGTTGTACAAATTGTATGTCTTTGCTATATAATAAAGATTCTGATTATTAGCAACAGCTTAGTAAGTATTAAGTTACTTGTATAGTTTTCTGGAAATTGATAGTCAGGAACTTCAAAGATCGATTGATCCCAAACATGAGCGAGGTGTGGTTGGAGCTTAGTTAGAGATGGGCGGGGCTTAGCAAAAACTGGAAAGGTCCATTGGATTGGAAGATGCAGCAATGTCTCCCAATCCAATTATGTTCAGAATATTTAAGAATATGTTTCATTTTGTTTTGGAAAGAGACATGGTTATTTGTGAGCTGTACTATAGGTGATTGTGTAATTGTGTGGATTGTATATAAATGTGTTTACTTATAGAGGAGACTTCCTCTTATCCATCAAGCACTGACATCTCAGCTTTCAATGTTATCAAAACAGCTGGGCTTTAACTTGACACTCATGTTGACAAACCTGAGCCTGGTCATGCTTCAAGCAGAATATGCTACTGCTCACATACAAGTCACCAGATAATGACTTCAATGAGCAATAAATCTGGGCATGATGACTATTCAATTTGACTGAAAGTTGGTGTTGACTAAATTGTTTTCAAATTATTCAGCATAGCCATTGTTAAACCCCATGGAAAATGTAGAAATTCATCAGACAGACAGTTAAGTTGCCTTCCAGATGAGCCTGGTCACACTTCAAGCAGAACACTCAACTGCTTACATGTATGAGACACAGGAGATAACAATTAATGTTCTGATAACAATTTGATTGAAAGTTGTTGCAACAATAATGACCTTTAGTTAACGCTTCAATGGTCAAGCCGGCCAAAAATCACACCTGTCTTGATAAACACCGATTTGCAAACCACGAAGACTATTTTTTACTTTTGAAAATAATCTCCTGGTCTGCTAAGTACTAAGTTACCTGTGTAGTTTTCTGGAAATTGATAGTCAGGAAGTTCAAAGATCATTCGATCCCAAACAGGTGTTGGTCGACATTAACCCTGTAACACTCATTTCAGCCAAAATGGCTTCAGCAGAGGTCTTGAGAAATGTCCATTTGCAGGCCAAGAGAAGACTATTTTTTGAAAATATACCACTGGAATGACTGGCTCAATAACCGAGCCAGACATTCCAATGGTAAATTTTCAAAATAGTCTTCTCTTGGTCTGCAAATGGACATTTTCTAGGAAAACAAGGCAAATCAATAAATTGATGTATGCTCCCCGAAGGCATACTCTGCAGAGAAACTGAATGGATAACACAGAAGGCATCTGTTTCATGGAAAGGTTTGGAACTGTGGCTCAGACAGAGAAACGAACTTGAAATTGTCAATGAGATATCACCATATTACGCCATCCTTAAAATATTGTTGGTTTGGGATAATGATGTTAAATCCACAATTTGGGGAGTAGGAATGATTCGGTGGGCCATCATTCTTTTGGTCTGGTGGGATTTGCCATAACGAACAATTTGTTAAGGATAGTTTAATAAAAGCAAAATCTAAGTTTCTCTAAATAACCCTACTTAGACTTTGCTTGGCACCATATGAAAAATACATAAAAAAACTATATTCAAAATGAACAGAGATATTTTCTGTAATAATCAATACCAAGTTTGGTGACCATATGTGAAAAAGTCTTGAAACTATGGCCCGGAGAAACAGTTTCTGTGATATTCAGTTGACCATGAAAAGTAGGTCAGCATGACCTACTTTTCATACTGCGCACACCTTCTTCCTAAGATGCATCCACATACCAAGTTTGGTGACCATATGTGAGTCTTGAAACTATGGCCCGGACAAACATTTTCTGTGATATTCAGTCAACCATGAAAAGTAGGTCAGCATGACCTACATTTGACCTGCTTTTCATACTCCGCACAGCTTCTCGCTAAGATGCATCCACATACCAAGTTTGGTGTCCATATGGGCAAGTCTTGAAACTATGGCCCGGACAAACATTTTCTGTGATATCCAGTCAACCATGAAATGCTGGTCAGCATGACCTACTTTTCATACTCTGCACACCTTCTCCCTAAGATGCATCCACATACCAAGTTTGGTGACCATATGTGAAAAAGCCTTGAAACTATGCCCGGACAAACATTTTGTGTGATATTCAGTCGACCATGAAAAGTAGGTCAGCATGACCTACTTTTCATACTCCGCACACCTTCTCCCTAAGATGCATTCACATACCACGTTTGGTGACAATATGTGAAAGTCTTGAAACTATGCCCCGGACAAACATTTTCTGTGATATTCAGTCGACCATGAAAAGTAGGTCAGCATGACCTACGTTTGACCTGCTTTTCATCCTCCGCACACCTTCTCGCTAAGATGCATTCACATACCACGTTTGGTGACAATATGTGAAAAAGTCTTGAAACTATGCCCCGGACAAACATTTTCTGTGATATTCAGTCGACCATGAAAAGTAGGTCAGCATGACCTACATTTGACCTGCTTTTCATCCTCCGCACACCTTCTCGCTAAGATGCAATCCACATACAAAGTTTGGTGTCCATATGTGCAAAAGTCTTGAAACTATGCCCGGGACAAACATTTTCTGTGATATCCAGTCAACCATGAAATGCTGGTCAGCATGACCTACTTTTCATACTCTGCACACCTTCTCCCTAAGATGCATCCACATACCAAGTTTGGTGACCATATGTGAAAAAGCCTTGAAACTATGCCCGGACAAACATTTTGTGTGATATTCAGTCGACCATGAAAAGTAGGTCAGCATGACCTACTTTTCATACTCCGCACACCTTCTCCCTAAGATGCATTCACATACCACGTTTGGTGACAATATGTGAAAAAGTCTTGAAACTATGCCCCGGACAAACATTTTCTGTGATATTCAGTCGACCATGAAAAGTAGGTCAGCATGACCTACGTTTGACCTGCTTTTCATCCTCCGCACACCTTCTCGCTAAGATGCATTCACATACCACGTTTGGTGACAATATGTGAAAAAGTCTTGAAACTATGCCCCGGACAAACATTTTCTGTGATATTCAGTCAACCATGAAAAGTACGTCAGCATGACCTACTATTGACCTACTTTTCTACTATGCACACCTTCTCCCTAAGATGCAATCCACATACCAAGTTTTTTAAAACAAATTCGAGGGTTAAAGGGTTAAACTATTTTCTGAATATTCAGTAGTAGGTTAAGTAGTGACAATATGTGCAGAAACTGGCCTAAGCTCTTCCTACAACGCCTGCTATCTCTAGACAACAAGCAATGTCTTACAACACAGCTCAGAAATAACATCAAATGCTTCAAAAACAATTAGCATTCTGTTGAATATTCCGTATATAACTGGATTGGACGACAAAGGAGCAATGTCTTCCAATCCAATTATGTTCAAATTATTCAACACACCATTTCTTAGTAACATGCATGTTTCTTAGTAACAAGTATGTTTCTTAGTAACACGCATGTTTCTTAGTAACAAGCATGTTTCTTAGTAACAAGCATGTTTCTGTTTTTGCACAGGAAGTCTTTACTTATTTCTGAGCGGTATGGTACAATGGACTGATAAATACAATTTGTTATATCTGACTGCTATCTCATCTAACAAATTACCTATTGGACGGCAAATGCATCTTTAAAGATAAGTAAAACTGACTACAAGAATGCACCAAAAACACAGAACTAATTGGTCATACCAGTGGTCCAAAAATACCAACAGGACAGAATAATATAAACGGGGGATTTGCGTATTTGCAGGCCAAGAGAAAACTGTTTTTGAGATTTTTATTGGTTGGATACCAGGGCCAGTCATTCCTGTGCTAAATGGCCTTTCACTCGAGGCTATAATTCATCTCGCAGAACAAACATTATTATGACTATTCCAAGGAGAAGATTAACCTTTTAACACTCATAGCAGCCAGAAACAGTTTCTGCAGTGGTTTTGAGAAATTTCCATTTGCAGACCAAGAGAAGACAATTGTTGAAAATTTACTACTGGAATGACTGGCTCGATAACCGAGCCAGTCATTCGAATGGTAAATTTTCAACAATTGTCTTCTCGTGGTCTGCAAATGGACATTTTCAATGAGAAAATTGAAATTTTCTTCAACAAATTTGAGTGTTAAAGTTCAAGAATTGCCATCTTCCAAAAAACCTGCTTATAATCATTAATCTCACACAGATACCAAACTAAATGATGCCTGACACAAATGCAATAAGGTTGTATCCGCTAAGTGGAAACATGTTTGCTTTCATCAATTCTTTCAACATCACTTGACAGGGTTGACCATATTATAATTCATTACAAAGCCAGGAATGTTCTCTAGGATATTTTGTATTTAATTCGACTGAAAGCCATTGCTCTATAGGCAGTAACTTCTTCCAGTTAATGCAAAGAAATTCAAATTCAGCTTTAGTGAATGTTGTTTGTGAAGCCGAAATATTGGATTTGGAAGGGTTAAAATACACCCGTGATTTGCTAATAATATTCCTGACACAATGTACATGGTAGATAATGCCCGAGCATGAGAGCACATACATTCAGGGTTTAATCCTTACCACTCTGATGTCAATATTCTATTTTTTGCTGTGTCAATAGCAAAGAATCTGGTGTATATTTATCAACAATTTTGGTGGACGATGTTGCTGTCTTCGACAGCACCATCTTTCACCAAATTTGTTGAAAAATGTACACCAGTTCATTTTTTTATTTAGTTTGAAAAATAAAAAATCTGACATCAGTGGGGTATGGGTAAACTGCTTTATGGTACATAAAAACATATATATCTGCAAACAATGCGTGCATGGCGCATACACACTTACTGATACATAGAGCCGCGAGAAGTTTTACAGCTGAATCGGGCGGATCGCAATCACTGAACATTGGCTGTAAAGCGTAAAATGCAAAGGTCAAGGCCACAATAGCTTGAGCCGTGGGTCGTATCACGATTAAGTTAACCTGTAGATAAAGGAGTATGATCAGAGTTAAGAATGCAAGCAATGAAGGCAACACTGAGTACATTTGAACAACAAATTTAAACACATTTTATGAATAAGACATTAATAAATAACTATCGTGATTATATACTGAAAATGATTAAATTAAAGATGAAAACTTGCTAGATAAAACAAGAATGCTGAAGCGTGACATGTCTCGCCTGTACTGTCATGGATAATGTAGATTGCCATTTTGATAGAAACTAAGTCATGAACTGTGAAAAAGTAGGCAAAATTCCCCAGAATCAAATTAGTAATGACACAGATTGTATCCGTGCATGGTTTAGAATGATCGTATAGCTTCATTGAATTTGCAGTGGCCACTGATGAGTCCAAAAATATGAAAAAAATAGTAAAAATGCCCCAAAATGAAATCTGTTGTCATGCAGAAGGCAATCCCTATATAGTATATATCACTTCTGTAAGGTTTCATTGAAATCGGATGAGCCATTGTTGAAAAATAACTTGATTTAAAACCTTGATAAAAAGTACAAATACGGAGGCCGACGCCAGAAATAGTAGTTCCTGTCTCGCTTCTGCTTCAAAGGTAAGACAACAATATGTTGATAATATTCTTGCAAAACTATTGGCTGAATATTTTGGCAGCAACAGCTCTCAGTCAAACTAGTTTCAAAATATGAAATGAATGAATGTTTAGTAAATTGTAATTTCACCAAAGATGTACAATTCCAATGGTTACGGCTGAACATTTTCGCCTTTCATAACAGACCTAATCTTTCGACAGTGATGTCTGTTAATAACTGACATGTTTTGTGATGACGTCAGCAGGGATTCTCATACCGGTGTACCTTTGAGGGTATTACCCCTTCCCAAAATACACCTTTGGAGACCCAAAAGTAGTCACAGTGTGACCCCTGAAAATCCTGCATGATTATTAAATATTAACCCTTTATCCTCCATAACAGCCAAAAACAGCTTCTGCAGTGTTCTTGAGAAATGTCTATTTGCAGACCAAGAGATCTATTTAAAAAAAATTACCACTGAAATGACTGGCTTGATAACCGAGCCAGTCATTCTAGTGATAAATTTTCAAAACTAGTCTTGTCTAGTTAATTAGGTTTATAAGCCTTTGCACAAAAATACCCACAAAATCTAGCACGGGACCCCCCCCCCCCATCTGATACCTGAGTGACAACAGATCAGATCCCTCCATTGGACAGTCAGCAGTAAACTTGTTTGTTATTCACAGGTTTCTCTGTGCACACATTGATGTCATAAAAAAAGAGAATCTTGAATCTGGATACTCTGCTATGCATCTTACCCATAGCTGCAGAAAAGCCAGCAGAGGACCAAATGCTTCCATAATGTAAGCGTAATCGCCTCCCGAGCGCATAATCGTCGTTCCAAGTTCTGCATAGCACAGGGCTCCAACCATCGAAATCAGACCACATCCTATCCATACCAATATAGAGAGACCAACCTGGAAAGAGAAAATATTTACTATACTATGAACATCTGATAGAATGCTGGGTAGTGGCTTGACCCGTTAACCCTAGAATTTGTTCAAGAAAATTGATTTTTTTCATAGAAAATGTAAATTTGCAGACGCAGAAGACTATTTTTGAAAATTGACCAAGTTGAAATGATTGGCTCGGTCATCGAGCCAGTCATTGCAGTGGTAAATTAAAAAATAGTCTCCTCTTGATGTCTACAAGTGGACATTTCTCAAGTCCACGGCAGAAGACATTTTTGGCTGAAATGAGTTTTAAAGGGTTAAATACAATACACTTACTATTGATTACTATTGATACATTATAATGCAATATACACCCGCATTGCACCATCACAACTCACATGTGTCATAGGTGAATCTGAATCATGAGTCATGTCACTAGCTACACCTCTGCCATTCTGTCTAAGATGTGACCAATACTCCACACATTATTTTCTGAGATGGTCCTAGCTACACCTCTGCCCTTCTGTCTAAGATGTACCCAAAATGCCATGTATACATCATTTGCTGAGATGGTCCTAGCTATACCTCTGCTCTTCTGTCTAATATTCACCCAATACTCCACACATCATTTGCTGAGATGGTCCTACCTACACCTCTGCCCTTCTGTCTAATATTCACCCAATACTCGACACATCATTTGCTGAGATGGTCCTAGCTATACCTCTGCCATTCTGCCTAAGTTGCACCCAATACTCCACACATCATTTGCTGAGATGATCCTAGGTACACCTCTGCCATTCTGCCTAATATGCACTCAGTACTCCATATATCATTTGCTGAGATGGTCCTAGCTACACCTCTGCCCTTCTGCCTAATATGCACCCAATACTCCACAAATCATTTGCTGAGATGGTCCCGAAGTTCAACCTCTGTCCTTCTGTCTAATATGCACCCAATACTCCACACATCATTTGCTGAGATGGTCTTAGCTACACCCCTGCCCTTCTGCCTAAGATGCACCCAATACTCCAAGCAACGTTTGCTGAGATGGTCCTAGCTACACCTCTGCCCTTCTGCCTTTAGAAGATGCACCCAATACTCCACACATCATTTGCTGAGATGGTCCTAGCTCCACCCATACCCCTTTGCCCAAGATGCACCCAATATGTCACACATCATTTGCTGAGATGGTACCTAAGTTCCAGCTCTACCCTTCTGCCTAAGATGCACCCAATACTCCACACATCATTTGCAGAGATGGTCCTAGCTACACCTCTGCCAAGATGCACCCAATACTCCAAACAAAATAGTGGATTTAGGAGAAACAGAAAGCATCACTGTCAGATGACAAAGCCTATTGATGGGAGGACACACCGCCATGGACCGTACACATTTACGACAGGCAGATTGGGAATTCCAGCTAACAGTGGTGACTGAAGAAGGAAGAACTTTGAGGCTTTGACAACACCAGTTATTTCAATTGATCCTTTAATGGTCATGCCGGCCAAAGTCAGACCCTGTTATGGTCTCGTGGAATGTCCATTTACAGGCCAAGAGAATACAAATTTTGAAAATTTGCCACTGGAATGACTGTTGTTGCTGCTTTAGTCAACAATGACTGGCAACCAAATTTCTCGAAATATCTCCAGTAAGTGTTACTACATTGCTGCTTATTTTGAGAACAATTTGAATGAACGTTGTTGCCGCAATGCTTTTCACTCAAATCGTTATCAAACATTAGTTGGTGAAAACTGTATTATCTGCTAGATGATTTTTAGAACAATTTGACCGAATGTTCTTGCTGCTATAAGCAGAAATAATTGTCAGCCAACTCGCTCTAAAGATAACTAGCCTAGCACTCTGCAAACTATCGACTCGATGAGCACTGCTCGACTAAAATGTATTACCTGTCTAGTCCGGTATATAAAGGGAATTTTGATGTCACAACTCAATACAAGATTGCAGAGTGGCTCTTAGCAGCAGAACTCTTGAGCATTTTTATTAGCCTAATCTGGTAGTTTTATCGGCTTACGATAGCTTTAAATGTCAATTGAAAGTCTTTAACTTTTACCTAATTCTTGGTGCAAAATTTTGTGCAAAGTGAACTACGTCCAAACACCGTAACATTTGGAAAAAATTTGAAAATCATTTCAATTACAATGGAGCCTAAATGCTCATTGGATAAGTCATTGGTGAATTGAATGTCCATTGAAAGACTTTAATATTTAGCTAATTCTTGGTGCACGATGAACATCATTTTGATCGTTATGTCGAGATCCTCTACTTCACTATGGGCTCGACAAAAATGTGAATTGCAGTATGTACTTGACCCCTTGACATAGATATTTGACCCCTTAGTTCCAACTATTTTTAACCAGACAAAATGTGACTGGATATGTCATTTGGTGATTCAACCATCTTAAATTCCAGAGTTATGGCTGAAAAAATGCATTCCAGTATGCACTTAGTGACCCCGTGATGTAGATAGTGACCCTGTGATGTAGATATTTGACCCTTTGCGCTGAAACTCAAATTAGTGGCCTACTTCTAGCTCACGAGAATTTAAATGGGTACTGATTCTGGTCATTCAATCTTTTTACATTCTCCGGTTATTGTCAAAAATATACATTCCGGTATGCACTTAGTAACCCTGTGCCCTATATATTTGACTCTTTGACCTGAAACTTCACCTCTCTCTCTCTCGAGCCAGTCACAATAAGTTTGTATGTGTCATATTTGGTGGTTCTACTTTCTTGCGTTCCCCCGAGTTATCTCCAAAGAATGTACACTCCGGTACACTTAGTGATCCAATGACCTGGATATTTAATCTTTTGACCTAAAACTTTAACTCTCTGTAACCAGTCATAATATGGGTATATGCGCTAATTTAGTAATTCTACCTTCTGTGTATTGGAGATATACCACAGACAGACACCAACTACAATACTCACACCAACCTTCAGTGGTGTGAGTAACAACTTTGATTGAAGCCTTAGTAGATAATTAATTGGCTTACCTGAAAAGCTGGGCAGATGTTAATTTCTTTCTTATACTGACCAGATCTAAGCAGATGGTAATACATAACACTCAAGATGGCCAAAATCTGCTTCTGAAGTGGTCCTGAGAAATGTCCCTTTGCAGCCCAAGAAAATACTATTTTTGATAATTTACCGCTGAAATGGCTGGCTCGATAATCGAGCCAGTCATTCCAGTGGTTAATTAAAAAAAATAGTCTGCTCTTGGTCTACAAATGGAGATTTTCTATGAGGAAATTGAAATTTTCTTGAACAAATTTGAGGGTTAAAGTGTTAATAAATAACATAATTCAAATTTTTCTTTTATAAAATTCAATTACTGGAGAACTGATATATTTTATAAATGAATACTGTACTGGCCAGTGAAAAGCTTGACAGACTAAAACTCTACATTGATGTAGTCACTACAGGAGAGCTAGCAGCAGGTGTTTATCTGAGCCATGGATTGCCATTAAGGTATGATGAAGCTTAGGCTGAGCCATGGATTGCCATTAAGGTATGATGAAGCTTAGGCTCTGAGGACTGCATTGAAAGGAAGGGAGCTGGATAGGTAAAGATACAATACACAGTAAGTAATTAGGCAGACTAAGTAAGTCCTTCTAGTGTTTATTCCAAGATGGCTTCCCTGACCCTATAATATGTTCATATGAATCAATCGTCTGCTTGCTGAATTTTTGTTGATCACATTTTCCACAGGGTTTAGATTTGGATATGCTGAATACTTTGAAAATAATTTGACTGAAAGTTGTTGGTGCCTAATCCTTTCAGTCAAATTGTTTTCAAAATATTCAGCAGTCCAGAGTTATTGCTCATTGAAATTATTGTCTTGTGGCTGGCAGCAGTCAGACAGTTAAAAGAAATGTGCTATAGAAAACAATAAATTAACACTTTCAACTCTACATGGATATTTTGAAATGAATTTGACTGGAAGCTAAAATGTTACCTAAAAACTCCATTTTGGAAGCTAAAATGTTGCCTAAGGCAAACATCTTAAAGTTAAATTAGGCTTAAATTATTCAACAGATTTTCAATATGGTTGTGTGTTGAAAATTAGGCACTTAGTCTTCAGGGAGGAAAGATTTATGACAGGATACTAAATTGTAGCAAAGGTCCCTGCACCCCCTTCCATTCCACTGTAGCATAAACTCCTAACTCCACTGCACCCCCTTCCACTACACTGTAGCATAAATGCCTAACTCCACTGCACCCCCTTCCACTACACTGTAGCATAAACGCCTAACTCCACTGCATCCTTTCCACTACACTGTACCATAAACGCCTAACTCCACTGCAACCCCCTTCCACTACACCGTACCATAAACGCATAATTCCAGTGCACCCCCCCCCCCTTTCACTGTACCATAAACGCCTAACTCCACTGCATCCCCTTCCACTACATTGCACCATAAATGCCTAATTCCACTGCATCCTCTTACACTACACTGTACGATAAACGTCTAACTCCACCACAACCCCTTCGACTACATCACAAGTATAAAGATGGGTTTTCAAATCTCTGAGAGATTTGTAATGTCAATCAATAAGAACATTTCTGATGCTATGAATCAAGCACTGAATAATTATTAGATAGCCTATCCTAACCCTCTAACACTCACATCAGCCACAAAACGCCCCTGCAGTGGTCTTCAGAATGTCAATTTGCAGAACAAGAAGATTTGTCATTCCAGTGGTATATTTTCAAAAAAAGTCTTCTCTTGGTCTGCAAATGGACATTTTCTATGAGAAAATTTAAATTTTCGTGAACAAATTTTCGGGTTAAAGGGCTAAGTGCCATACATCATCATGATCTTCCGGTGGCAATTTAGTGCCGACTCAACACTTTTGCAAGAGGCATATTAGGGGCCATCAGAAAATCTATCCTTTTGCAAGTGTCCCATTACAGGCCATTGGAGAGTCAATTATGTTGCAAGTGGCACCTTATTCACCAGAAAGTCAACCCTTTTGCAGGGGCCACCAGAAAGCCAATCCTTATGCAGGGGCTACCAGAAAGTCAATCGTTTTGCAGGCACCACCAGAAAATCAATACTTTTGGAAGTGGCACTCTATGGACCACATGGGCCACCAGAAAATCAATCCTTTTGGAAGTGGCACCTTAGGATCCACCATAATGTCATCCCTGTTGCAAGTGGCACCTTAGGATCCACCAGAATGTCATCCCTGTTGCAACTGGCATCTTAAGGTCCGCCAGAATGTCAGCCCTGTTGCAAGTGGCACCTTAGGAGCCACCCGAATGTCATCCCTGTTGCAATCAGCACCTTAGGGACCACCAGAATGTCAACCATGTTGCAAGTGGCACCTTAGGAGCCACCAGAATATCAGCCCTGTTACAAGTGGCATCTTAGGGTCCACCAGAATGTCATCCATGTTGCAACTGACACCTTAAGGTCCACCAGAATGTCATCCCTGTTGCAAGTGGCACCTTAGGAGCCACCAGAATGTCAATCCTTTTGCAAGTGGCTCGTTTGGGGTCACCACATGCTTTCGGGGCCAACACAAAGTCAACCCTGTTGCATGTGGCACCTTAAGGGCCACCAATGGCACTTTAGCAGTTATGGGGCCCCCAGAAAGAGCTTACGACAGACAGATGGTATTTTAACACTTCTAATTAGGTGCCGCATAGCAAATGTATTTTCTGGTACATTACAAGAGTGACTGACTATCCTGGCTGACCTTACATAAGGCAGAGGTGGAAATTCTTAGCTGTGACAAACAATTAGTATAATTTTGTCTGCCTGCCAGCCTGCCTGTCTGTCAAATTTTGATATTTTTGGGCAAAGCTGTATCAGGCAAAACTATAGAACATCACACTTGTTTAGTTCCGACTCGCATTTTCTGGTCTGTTAATAGGTCACTCAATTTTTTTCCATTTCTAACAAAGCTGTCTGTGCCTCAACAAAAGCACATTACACTTGCTCAACTGCTAAGTGACACCTGAGATTGCCCATTAACTTGTACATCTCAATGTTTGTATTTCAACTTTTCTGGATATAGGATATCAGATTCCTTTGAAGAGATTTGCTTGTTGAAATCTCCCTCCTGATGAAGGAGCTAAACATTCCACTACTACACCGCATCACAGTCTGTGATCTACCAGATATTTGTTGCAATTGTGAACCAGAGCTTCCAGGAGTCTTCTCAGTCTAGATATCATAGCTAATATTAACCATCTAATGGTCAAGCCAGCCAAAAATTGCATTTGTAGTCAGCTTGAGGAATGCCCAATTGCAGGTCAAGAGAAGACTATTTTTGAAATTTTATTACAGGAAGGACTAGCTCGATAAGCGAGCCAGTCATTCCAGTCACAAATTAAAAAAAAAATAGCTGCCCCTTGGCCTGCAAGTGGAAATTCGTTGACGAAATATTTCAATTTTCTATTCAAATCCTGACCTTTAAACGCTTAACACTCATATCAGCCAAAAACGGTTTCTGCAGTGGTCTTGAGAAATGTCCATTTGCAAAGCATGAGAATACTATTTTTGAAAACTTACCACTGAAAACTTACCACTGGAATTACTGGCTCAGTTATTGAGCCAGTCATTCCAGTGGTAAATTATCAAAAATAGTCTCTTGGTCTGAAAATGGCTATTTTCTTTGAGAAAATGGAAATTTTCTAGGGCAATTTCGAAGGTTAACGGGTCAAGTCTCATGGACAGTGATGGAGCATGAAGATGTAGAGCAGATACAGAGGTTTATTATGCAGGATTATATGTCTAAGCTGGAAGCATAAATACTATCTATCTAAGTCATCACAGAGATGTCAGTCAGTGACCCTCAATGACCCAGAACATTACATGTAACATATCTATGTACAGTGAAGCCTGTCTATAATGGACACTCAGTCTAAAATGGACACTGTATGCTCTGGTTAAAAGTGGTCATCAACACCTGGTCAGTTAAAGTTTCAATGCCCAAGATTGAGCAAGAATATTGAAATGTTCATATGCAGGCAGGCTATTAGAAGATAATTTTTGAAAATTTGCCATTTTCGCTTAGGTTTCAAGAATCGTCTTCTCTTGTCCTACAAACAATGGAGGAATCCAGTTTTGGCTACGCATCGCCCATCTTTAGCCAAGCTCATCCCACACCTCACTGGTGTTCCATTCCTGCACCTCAATTTACAGAAAACTGGAAACTAAGTTGTTGAATACTTTGTGAAACTAATTTGACTGGGAGCTGCCTATGGCAGCAAAAGCGCACAGTAAAATTAGTTTCAAAATATTCAACAGAATGCGTGTTAATATTAAAGCCATACAAACAATTCATACAACAACGCTTAGTCTGTCATCAATTAAGCATTCGTGACAAACTTATCTAGGTCATTCATGACATTATTAATTATGATGTCACCCTACACATCACGTAGTTGATTATGTCATATGATGGATGGAGAAACTGTAAAGGTCCATTGCAGAGGCTGGTTATTCGTGGCTTGGCCACTAAAGGTCTTAAATGCAACTCATTTGCAACGGGTGATAGCATTTGACATGGTTTGTTAGGATGGGTCTCTTAAACGACCACCTGTATTAAAAGGCAGGTGTCCGCTATAGAGAATTTAAAATTGTTTTGAAATGTGTAAAATCACTTCAATCCTGTATGGCTATGGGTACTGAGTACACACAATACACATAAAACAAGTCAAAGTGTAAAATAAGTTTGCGGTGAAAATATGGGTGCAACCATCAATAGTGTGTCTATTATATGTGCTGAGAAGTAGTAATCAAATACTGGTGTGTGAAAATAAAAAATATTGTAGTTAAAATGTTGAGCCAAAAGTGAAGAGTCAACAACTGCTACTTATTGCACACATTTAACTACCTGACTGCTCAGTTTTTGCCGGTGGCATATTCTAGGGTTATATCTCTGGACCTGCTAAATATTTTGAAAACAACATGACTGAAAGTTGTTGGTGTCTCAGCCACCAACAACTTTCAGTCAAATTGTTTTCAAAATATTCAGCAAGTCAAGCGTTTGTGTTCATTGAAATTATTGTGCGGTGGCTTGCAGCAGTGAGACAGCTAACTGATACATGTCGCTTATAAATATTTCACGCATGTTACACTATTATTAGCATCCACACGGTTTGCGAAGATTATGCTGTCACGACTGCGTGTCTGTCTGTGTGAAACCTGATTGTAACACAACTCCTCCTTAAGTATTGGACAGAATTCAACCAAATTTGATATGTGAGTTAACCCATATGATTGTGGTGTGCTGGAGGACATTTCCATTTGGTTCTGCCTCAAGTGGGTGAGGGGGTTAAGAGACCAAGAAATTAATTGTAATGCAATTCCTCTAACACGCTTGGCCAGAATTCAACCCCTAATTTTTTGGTGCTACCCTAGAGTTTTGAGCAGAAAATATACTAAAAACATATGACATGCTCGACTGACCCTAAATTTTACAAAAGCAAAATGCAGATTTGGAAGTTTTTCTGGGAAATGTAGGTGGATTCTCAATCAGTCTTCCTGGATAAAATTGGATTTCACTATATATCCTGATAAAAAACGGAGTAGAAATTATTGTATCTGTGCATTATAATTATGCAATATAGCCCCATTACATGATATTTTGACTTTTCATGCATCTGGCCTTATCAAAGGGCCAAGTGAAGTCATGCCTGCCACAACCACCCCCACCCCTGAAAAAATGACGATACAATCCCTACCCTATCTTTTCAAATTTAAAGTATTTAAAAAAATTCCCCTCCCTACCTACGCTAACTTGAAATGGGGATGTAATCGGAACCACACAATTTATTTTGTTTGGCCGTACCAATATGATTGCGGAGTGAAAGATGACATTTAGTCATTTACATCTGGCTAACCACCGGGCAACTACTTCTAAACCGTCGTACGGAATTCAACCAAATTTGGTGTGTGAACAACGCTTTTGATCGTGGAGTGCAAGCTGACATTTACATTTAACTCAGTTCCCGGAGGCAAGAGAGGTGGTGTCGCCAAAAGGTCAAGAAATTGATTACAACGCAACTCCTCTTAAACCTTTGGATGGAATCCAACCAAGTTTGTGAGTTACCCATTTGATTGTTGAGTGCAAGAGGGTGGATCCACCTACAGGGTGTGGAGGTCTAAAGGTCAATTGATTGTAACACAACTCCTTCGAAACTGTTGGATAGAATTCAAACCAATTTGGTATGTGAGTTACCAATATGATTGAGGAGTGAAAGATGACATTTAGTCGCTTACCTTTGGCTCCGCCACCGGAGTAACTTCTAAACCGTTTGATGGAATTCAACCAAACGTGGTGTGTGAGTGACCCATTTGATCATTGGACAAAATTCTTGAAAATGTGGTATGTGAGTTGCCCATATGATTGCAGTGTGCAAGAGGACATTTACATTTGGTTCTGACCCCAGCGGGGTGGAGGAAGGGTGTTAAAAGATACAAAATTTATTGTAACGCAACTCTACCAAACCCATTGGACGGAATTCAACCACATATGATTGCGGAGTGGAACAGGACCATTTAACTTGGCTCCTCCCATATGGGGTAAAAAGGTCAAAACACTGAATGGGGATTTACGATATTCTACTGAAAATCGCTACATTGCTTTGGTATGAGAAGTTACAGACCAAGTTCCAGTTTCAGGCATTTGCATCAATTTTTGAAGGAGTTATGTCCCCTTTCGACATGAAATACAAACATATCAGCTTTCAAGACTTTTTTGTTCTCCTTCACCATATATAACTGAAACTTGGTTTATTGCTTTGTTATGAGAAATTATAGATCAAGTTCGAGATTCAGCTGCATCTGTCAATTTTTAATGGAGTTTTTGACTGTCAGTCTCTAAAGATTTATATCACCAGGTAGGGGACATGTATTGCAAAGCAATACTTACAGAATGCGTGTTATATATAATCTTTATCTAAACAGAGATTGGCACAGAGAGCAAAATATAAATTCCTTAAGTCGAATAAGATTGGCCAAGAAAATGGACATCTTTGCTTAGTGAATGTCAATTTGCAGGCCAAGAGAAGATGATCTTTGGTCACTGAAGCACGGAATTCTAGTGATAACTCTTCAAAGATAGTCTTCTTGTGGCCTACAGATGGATATTTTGGAAGACTACTGCAGAGAGCGGCTTTGTCCAGCTTGACCTTTAAAGGGTTAAAACAAGTAAAGACTTACAGAACATTATTTTACTGGTCAATAAATCTCTCCATTTTAACATACAGATAGTTTTTAGGATATTTGACCTATTGGGGGCGTAGCAAAGCGTAATGTCTTATGGCAATCCGCAATTATATGGGTAACCATTATAACAAATTTGGTTGAATTCCACACTAGAGTTTGGGAGGCGATAATGTGATGTACAGTTTTTAGATTTGACCTTTTGACCATGCTACCTGACCCACAGAGGGTAGGGCCAAATCTAAATAGTGTCATGCAAAGCGCAATCATATGCGTTTGGGAGGAGATAGCATGACAGAGAGATGAATGGACAGAGGCAATTTATAAATAATATCCCCATTTTGTTTAATGTGGGAATAAAAAAAGGCTGTCTGCCTGCTTGTGGATATTCCTCAAGACCACTGCCAGGACAGCACTCAGCAGAGGCAACATTCTGCCAGCTTGACCATTAACCCGTACCACTCCGATGTCAATATTCTAGCTTTTACGGAGTCAATGTCATAGAAACTGGTGTACATTTCTAAACAATTTTGATGGAAGATGTTGCTGTCTACGACGGCAGCATCTCCCACCAATCTTCTTGAAAAACGAACACCAATTCATCATTTAATTTAATTTGAAAATTTAAAGTTTGGACACCAGAGTGCTAAGGATTATAAAGTTAAATACTACCACAACATTGAGAAACATTTTGAATGGAATTTAATCCATATTTCAAATCATGTTTTATATTTTGAAAACAATCTGGCTGATTGCCTATTGTGGGAATAAAATTTTAGCTAAATTATTCTCAAGGTATTGAGTCAATTTCATCTAGTTACAGTTCTAACTGAACATTATTATTATTTATATAATGATTGATGATCGGTCAACTGAGTGGCCAATTGATTGACTGATTACTGGATGGATGGTGGGTGGGGTGTGGGTAGAGGAGCGAAGGATGGAGTGGTCAGAGCGAGGGCAAGGATTGATGAATTAATCAGTTTCGTAGTAAAATAATCAAATAGCTAAATCTGCTATTAAACATTGTCACCAGGAGCCGGTAGAGCTTTCTAAATCTAGATTCCTAGAGCACAGCTTCAGGGTAGTTGTATTATCAATAAGTAATGTAACGGTAAGTATTGATCGAAGGAGAAAGATAGATCTGCTATTAAACTTTGTCACCAAATAGATGCTGACAACTAATCAAATACTGCTTGAACATTCAACATCTTTTAGTGTCAATGACAATGAGGTGTGCGTGCGTGCGTGTGTGTGTGTGCATGAATTCCAGTGTCTCAATTTCAAGTCAAAGATACAGGAACGCTGTTGAATCTTCTTTTCATAATAAGCAATTTGTTGTTTTTACATGATCTGTGTGTGTGTGTTAAAGGGTTACACTAAGTCTATATATATATATATATATATATATATATATATATATATATATATACACCTGTGCAAAAGTTAAGCACCACCCTATTTTTACGCACATGCGAGGGTATATTCATGTGCTATGAAGAAAGCAATAGCATAAACATTTATGTACCCATCCATCTTAGTGCAAGAGGTAATAATGCAACTAGAGGAATGCTGATTATGATGGTGGGGAAACACTGTATGTTTTTGTTTGAACTTGAAAACGAGGCCTGAATATGGTTACGTTGACACAACTGACAACTATTGCCCTACAGTTGACACACGTGGCTAGATTGTCAGTAATGGTGTCTGAAAACGAAGTTTAACATCTGTGCACGAGTTTAAGACTGTCATTATTAATACCGGGTATATCCACCTTGTGCCTGAATGACGGCCTGGACACGACGTCTCATGCTGGTCACCAACCGACTGATACGCCATTGTGGTATTCGTTGCCATTCAAGATGGAGTGCGTCTGTTAATTCCTGTAGGTTCTGCACAGGAGGATCCCTCCTTCTCACCATGTTTCCCAGAATGTCCCAGATATGCTCAATAGGGTTCGTGTCAGGGCTCCTTGCTGGCCATGGTAGGGTTTCGATGGCATTCTGGCGGAGGTATTCATGCACAGCTCTAGCACGATGTGGTCGGGCGTTGTCATCCATGAATATAGGGTGGGTTCCAGGTGCATGATTTACAAAATGAGGGACCACAACTCTATCCAGTATGGAATCTTGATATCTTTGTCCATTTAGTGTTCCAGGTACAGTCAACAGATCCAGCTTACAATCAAATGAGATGCACCCCCATATCATAACGGAACCTCCACCAAATGGAACTTCTTCCATGATGTTACGTTGGTCGTACGCCATGCGTCTGGACCTCCATACACGAGTTCGACCATCTGTGGCATGAAGCAGGAACCGACTTTCATCGGACCAGTGTACCCGTCTCCAGGATCTCATGTTCCAGTGTCTTCTTTCGTTGCACCACCTCAGACGCTCATCTTTGTGGTGTGCAGTGAGGAGAGGACGTCTGACAGGTCTCCTAGCTTTCATGCCAGCAGCATACAGTCTCCTTTTGACGGTAGACATTGACACTCTATTGCGCGTTTCCCATTGCTGGCTGAGCACTCTGCTGTTGGTGAATGGAGATCTCCTAACAAGGCGTACTAGGGCTCGATCATCACGGGCAGTAGTCTTCTTCGGTCTTCCAGATCTAGGCCTGTCCTTCACCTCGTTAGTTTGCCCATGTTTTGCAATCAAACGACTGATTACAGTATGGTTAATGTTCAGCTGTCTGCCAATCTCTCTGCATGACATACCAGTGGTATGCATGCCTATGATTTGCCATTTCACACGATCACTTAACCTTCGTCTTGCCATAGCGGTTCACAATCAAGAGCTAATTCTCTCTGTACAAATAAACCACGGTCATGAACACAAAATTCCTAATCTTGTCGCCTAAATCTGTATGTAATGTTCTACACCTCAAACTGGACTTTTACATAACTGAACACGTGTGCTGTTTCCCGCCACGCACGGACATCAAGCGGCGTGAAGTCATGCATGCATGTGCATTTCGTACTTGGAATTATGTCAGTTAACGCGGGGACAAAAAGTATGGCAGCCTAGTTGTACCATCATGTTTCTACGTTCTATTGTTTTTGCTGGTGCTTAACTTTTGCACAGGTGTATATATATATATGTGTGTGTATACTTACTTATACTGTGCTTGAACTTAGACTGTCAATCATATAACTATTAACTATCAGTGTACTATTAATCCGTTAACCATCGTTTGTTCAAGATAAATTTTATTTTCTCATATTAACATGTCCATTGGCAGACTAAGAGATAATTCTTGAAAATGTACTACTGGAATGACTGGCTCGATTATCGAGCCCGTCATTCTAGTGGTAAATTTTCAAAAATAGTCTTCTCTTGGTCTGCAAATTGACAACTGCAGAAATAATTTTTGTCTGACTTGAGCGTGAAAGGTTAATTTACATAAGATAACATTGACACTAGAGAGTCATTCATACATTCATCCTTCTAGGGATCAATAAGAATTAGCAATTCAAGTGTGTGACACTCAGGAGACTGATAGCAGAAGTATCACTGCTTATACAAGGTATTTCTTATACAAGTTACTGTTCATACAAGTTACTGCTTATCACTCTAACCCTCGAATCTGATAAAGGAAATTTCAATTTTCTCATAGAAAATGTCCATTTGCAGACAAAGAGAATACTATTTTTGAAAATTTACCATTGGAATGACTGGCTTGGTTATCGAGCCAGTCACTCCAGTGGTAAATTTCCAAAAATAGTCTTCTCTTGGCCTGCAAATGGAGTTCTCAGGACCACTGCAGAAGCCGTTTCGGCTGATATGTGCTAAAAGGTTATTCAAGGTACACTACAGCATGGCTGATCTACAGATCCTTATTCCAGATCAATATTCAGTCAGACATTGTAATCCTCAAGCTGATGCAACAGATCGCCAACACCAAATCATGACTCTACGCAGGGAGTGCCCGTTCCAACAGGACATGGGGTCCTTTCTTATAACCGTTCATAAATATTTGACTATTTGTAAATAAATTATTTAACCATTTAATGGCTACACTTGCTCAAGGAAATAGAAATATATACAGAAAGGTCCATTTGCAGGCCACAAGAACTTGTTTTGAAAATTTATCCATGGAATGACTGGCTCAGTTATCAAGCCAGTTATTCCATTGGTAAATAAATTAAGTTTTTTTAAAATTCCCTTGGAATGCAAATGGATATTCCTAAAGACCACTGCAGAGGCCTGTCTTGTCCAGAGTGTAGGAAAACGGTTGAATATTCTGAAATTAATTTGATTGGAAGCCGTTGCTGCTTTAAGGCAACAATGATTTCTGATTTAGGCAACAATGATTTCCAGTCAAATTAATTTCAAAATATTCAACACAATAATTTTTATATGGTAAAGAATATACTTTTTCAGGTATTTGTCAATGAAGGGGTTAAACAAAGCATACATATATCTGTTTATTTAAGGTGGGTTGAGTCAGTAGGATGTTTTCTAGCCCTGGGGTACCATACGTTGTATGAGGGTCATCATAAATGGAATACCATTTATATATATAATCTGCTTATTGAAGGTGGATTGAGTCAGTAGGATGTTTTTCAGCCCTGGGGTACATTGTATGAGCAGGCCTGTGCTGTAATATTTCCAATGGTAACCCATGATACATTATATGTTTAAAGGAGACAGATGGTAACCTAAACCGTAGAAAGCGCATTGATGTCCATATTAAAATCAACAGATTATGTTAACCTGTTTCAGGTCCACTAAAATAAATTAACATAAGGGAAAAGGGAAATAACAAATGATGTTTATTGAAACCACTCTGCCGCCTGCACGCCCGACCGCCTTCGGCATTACATAATACCGCATCAAATTTTTTGGCGGGGTATAAAGTGGTCGGCAACGACATGATGTGATAATCTCTAATACAGATTATTTTGCTATTTATATGTGGGTAGTTCTCTAAAACTTGTCATCTTATGATCACACTCTTAATGAACCACCATTAAGACTGATCTGGTTTAACTGTCCAGACAAAACTGCTCTAAAACACCTACAAAGGACACCTCCAAATAAAGGCTTTTACTGAGTCCCAAATTCATTGCAAGGATATATTTGACCCTCTATATAAAAGACACCTGTCAATGAAGGGGGCATTTGTCTGGTTCAAAGGGTTCCCATATGTGCAACAAATGCGACATTGTCTCTGGCTATGAGCCTTCAGAGGGAGGGAAGCGGCAAGCTGGGCTGGAAGGAGGGGGGGGGGGGGCACTTGCCTACAAACATTCTCTACGTTACTGTTCCCCACACCCACTGGACACACTGGTATGTGCTAAGCGGCTTAGATGTCCATGGAATCATCAAAATGAAGTTTGCACATTTTGATTATAATGTTGTCTATACTGTACTAGGGATGCAGGAACAATTTCAACTTTGGGTGGGGTGTGAGTAAAGTGGTATGCCCTAGGGTCACTCATGGGGGCTGTGTCCTCATCTATTGAGGGGTTCAGCGTCTTCCTCTGTACATTTTAGAGACTTAAGACTCTTTGAGAAGCCATTTCAGGCTCCTTTCATAATAAGTAGCAGTTCTTTTAAGGGCCAGGGGGGGGGGGGGGAGGAACATCACATATAATATCAACCACAAACTATTGGTCAGCGGTGACTGGGGTGGGGGGGGGAGGTGTGAGGATGTGGTAGAGTATATTCACCATGCCTGTGCACCCATATACACGATTAACCACTTAATGGTTCAGATTCTTCAAGAAAATCTAATTGTTTGCTTACTGAATGCCCATTGCGAGCGAAGGAGACTATTTTTGACAATTTGCCACTAGGATGACTGACTCAGTTATCAAGCCAATCATTCCAGTGGTCAATTTTCAGAAGCCGTCTTCTCATGGTCTTGCAAATCATGAAATGTACATTCCTCTAGCACACTACAGGGGTTGGCTTATATGTGTGTTAAAGAGTTAAAGACCACTGCAATATATCAGTTATATAGCAAGATTCCATGGTTTGCACCATATTGTCCAACTACATATAGTGCTAAATTTAGTGCTAATTATGGTAACAATATTGATGTTAACTGTTACAGTCTAACAAGGCAACAGCTTTCAGAAAAATTGTTTCCAAAATGTACATCAACCTCTTCTCTACCGGATACGTAACAATTAATATTATGACAACAGCGGGGTACGGGTTAAAGCTAAACTAGTAGCCGGATGGATGCACGAAAATTCAAAGGCCTGTGTCCATGAGTTACGTACGCTTTACAAACAGTAGGAGTGATGCAATTTCGGTGAAATCGACTGTAGTGGCCAACGTAAGATGGTCACGCTTAACATGTTAGTAGGGCCGTTTAAAGTTGGACAAAAATATTTTCGCAACCACCTACGAGTTAAGATCATTATTATGCTTTATGCAAAATAAATGAAGGCTTTTACTTCTGAATGCACTCACCGAGAACTTTCCTCAAGAACACTACAGGGGCTGGTTTTTGGCTGGCTTGACCATTACCAGGTTAAAGCTGACTCTTTTGGTGCAGCACAATAAGTGTTTTAAAATGCAAGATTCTGTTGAATATTTTGAAATTAATTCCACTGGGAGATGGTGTTGCCCCTGGCATCAAAACAGTCAAATTATTCAGTGGTTTCTTTTATTGTTATTTCTAGATTAAGACACTGTGATTTCAAGGGTTAACCGTTTAATCCTTAAATTTGTGCCGATCAAGAGAAGCCTATTTTTTATGGTTTGACACTGGAATGACTGGCAACGGTTATCGAGCCAGTCATTCCAGGGGTAAATTTTCAGAAATAGTCTGCAAATTGAGATTTCTCAAGACAACTGTAGAAGCCGTTTTTGGCTTATATGTGTGTTAAAGGGTTAAATACCACTGCAATATATCAGTTATAACTTATATAGCAAGATTCTATGGTTTGCACCATATTGTCCAACTACATAGTGCTAAATTTAGTGCTAATTATTATTATGGTAACAATATTGATGTTAACTGTTACAGTCTAACAAGGCAACAGCTTTCAGAAAAATTGTTTCCAAAATGTACATCAACCTCTTCTCTACCGGATACGTAACAATTAATATTATGACAACAGCGTGGTACGGGTTAAAGCTAAACTAGTAGCCGGATGGATGCACGAACGTTCAAAGGCCTATGTCGATGAGTTACTTACGCTTTACAAACAGTAGGAGTGATGCAATTTCGGTGAAATCGCCAGTAGCGGCCAACGTAAGACGGTCGCGGTTAACACGTCAGTAGGGCCGTTTAAAGTTGGACAAACATTTTTTCGCAACCGCCTACGAGTTAAGATCATTATTATGCTTTATGCAAAATAAATGAAGGCTTTTACTTCTGAATGCACTTACCGAACCGGATCCCTCAAGTACGCCTTTTGGAGTTACAAATATTCCAGAACCGATAATACTGCCAACTATAATAGCGACACCGTTGAACAATGTGATTCTCCGTTTCAGTTGAACTTTATCATCTCCTTGGCCGTGTTGCTCTATCGACAAGCCGTCTTGTGGTTTCAAACCATTTTCATCCTTCTTACTATCATTAATCTTCAGTTTCTCTTTCAACATAATGATCAGTCTTCCCCGATGGTCCGCTCAAAGTTATGATCATACACGTGGACTTGTTACTAGCCGACTGCAACTACCAAGTGTACGCACAAAGCGTGTCCGGAAGCCCAAAAGCGCGACCTAGTATCGGCGGCAGTGATTGGCTGGAGCCAGTTCACCCTAAGGTAGCATTGAATATTTTCATTGGCCTACTATTTATAGCGCGTCACGACCGACAGGGTATCCCTAAGAGGAAATCGATACCTTTGTAAATAGATATACGATTTAAGATCAGTTTTTTAAACCCACGAATTTCAGGTGCCTCCATTTCAAGACTAATAATTATTTGACTCGGACATGTTGCTGCTTATGACAAGCAACCGCTTCCTGCCCAATTAGTTTCGAAATATTCAACACTTATGTTATGGCAGTATATTCATTATACGATAAATAATCTATTATTGTGAGCGCGTATAAGAGTTAAAGTTCACGCGTCCCAATAAAGAGACAGCTCTTTCTTGTCTTATAAGAAAATAGAAACTATATCTTAAAACCAACTAATTTTCCCAGCAATAGTACCTGTCGACTTAGGCCAAGTTAGGGTGTTGACACAGTGTTCATTAAAAGAGCAGTCGTGCAATGAAAGCAGACGTTCACATGGAACTGGCTCACCGTATCGTCCTATCGCATGGTCTCACCCTTCCACTAACATTAGTCTTCTCTTGGTCTGCAAATGCACATTTTATATGAGAAAATTAAAATTTTTTTGAATAAATTCTATGGTTAAAGGCTTAAGAATATATGAGGATTCTATGAAACTCCCCTTGAATACATGCAGTACTTTCAAAATCCCAATAGAATCCAATACCAGTTTACTAACAGTCACACCTGTCCATCTTCATAACTAAAATAAATATTGATACATGGAAAATATCCCTCATATTTGGTTTTAATGCTTTAAACTTTTCAGACCAGAAAAAGTAAATTCTTTGTGATTGTAAGTTGTCACAATATTCTGTTAAATATTTTTTAAATTAATTTGACAGAGCTAGGTAGCAACAGGTTCCAGTGAAATTAGTTTCAATATATTCAACAGCTTTCCTGTATAGTTATCTGGAAATTGAGGCCTTTTGCCCCTTCGCTGATATACAATCTCCACTGAGGGCATCTTATCAGGAGTCGACGTACCAAGTTTGATATGAATCCAGCCATTATAAGTGAAGTTATTGAGCGAAAAACAAACAGGGGGTAGGGTGAAGAGTGAAATCCCAATTCACCTCCACACCCTTTTTGGGGGGGGGGGGGGCAGGGGGGGGATAACACCTGATTCTATAGAATATTTGCCTGATGCTTGAATGATAGTCAGATCGGAAACATTTTGATTGTGACGTCAGCCTGCATGCCATGTAATTGATTACGACATCAGATACTTGAGTGACAGATCAGATCAATTGACACCCCATACACACAGATGAGACAAAACATTCTTCAGGAGGGAAGAGCAGACTTACTTCTGTATTGTCGAAAAGATAAACAAAACAAGAGACTGATAATCAATTTAAATTTTTTTATATTTTTTAACATAAAGTTAAGTTTCATAAACTATACATCTTATATTGTATAAAGATATATATATATATATATATATATATAGCTATATGATAAAAACTATGATGATAATGTAACAATTATTATTAGTATAATTATTATTTGCATTGTATGCATGAAGGAATGATGAAGTCGCTTACACTCAAGAATCACAGATATGTTGATAGGGGGCACATGACACACGCACCCCCCTCTTCCCCCCCCCCCCCCCCCCACACACACACACCCAATCAGACATCACACTCATGTTTTTCTAACATTCTAAATATTTTACAAAATTTCCGGATTTCTTCAGATCACACACAAAATTGTGGAATTCTAGCCTTATGTTTACACTTGCTTGTGTTATAATTTGAGCAAAATCAGATCAGTAGCTCAAGAAATATCTATAGATAAAGAATTTGATCCGATCCGGATGCATTTATTTATTTTATCAACCGTGTCAGTCAAAATTGGGAAAGCTTAGTATCTGCTAAGTCCCCTTGTCGCCTTCAAATTTGAGCCAAATCGGATCAGTAATATTTAAGATATGGCTCCAGACACCAACACCCACCCACCCACCCACCCACACCCACATGCGCACACAAACAAACACAAATGTAATACCCTCTTCCACGTATAGAGCAATGCTAATTAGAATTATGTCCCGCACATTGCTGAAATAAGCTCTGCCTGTAATAGCCTGGGTCTAGTGGATTCCCTGAAATCACCAGTGTGAATTAGTCCAGTGTCCTATTCTCTATACCAGCTTCAGAAAGCTTGTTTGCAATCATGATTTAAATATGAACAAAAGACTCACCGGTAATACATATTAATTAAATAGACTGATTAAAGCATATATGAGATTCTAAAACTTTATAAATTAGAGTTTAAAATAAATTATAATTTAAACCAGAAAGTATTAAAGCGCGAGTATATAAGTTGAGAAATGCAAATTAACCCTAGAGGTTAGAAAGGTTAACCCTTTAACCATCAAATTTAACTTTTTTCGTAGAAGATTTTAATTTGGAGACTAAGATTTTTATTAGAAAATTTACCACTGGGATGATTGGCTCAGTTATCGAGCCAGTCATTCCAGTGATACATTTTTTTAAATAGTTTTTCTTTGGTCTGCACATGGACAGTTTTAAAAACAACTATAGAAGCCATTTTTTGCCAGCTTGAGTGTTAAATGGCTAATTCTTACCACTCTGATGTCAATATTCTATCTTTTACTGTGTCAATAGCGAAGAAACTGGTGTACATTTTTCAACAATTTTGGTGGGCGATGTTGCTGTCTATGACAGCACGATCTTCCACCAAATTTGTTGAAAAATGAACACCAGTTCATATTTTAATTTAATTTAAAACTTTAAAATTTTGACATAAGAGTGGTAAGGGTTAATTAATAATTTCAAGATTCATATGTACATGTGATATCAAAATATAGTAATGTGTGCGCGCACATGTAGCCCGAACTCAAATATATTCAGGGATGACGATTCAAGGACAGCTGGTTAAAATCGAGCAGCTTATACCGTACAAGTGTCCTTGCTCTAATGTGTTAGTACATAAAGGTTACTGTGAGATGAAACAATTCACAGTGAAACACTGGTCCACAGATAGCTGTGTAAATACTATACAATGATTAAAAATAATATAATGGGGCCTTATTTACAAAGGCTGGCTAACTTTAATATGCCTGTCACAAAGTAGACAACAGACCAATCAAAATGCTGCATTTTACACTTACTCCTGTACATAAGTATGATCCTTACATAAGTACCCTTCAGGCCCGGAATTGTAAATACAGTAACACCTGTCTACAGTGACCACCTATGTGGCACATACACTTTGTCACGATAGACAGGTGGTCCCTTAATACAGGTGACTTGCTATAGGGTATGGCTTTGGAAGACAAAATATGGTAGCTCTTCCTTTACCACTCAAATTTGTTCCAAAAAAATTACATTTTCTCATAGAAAATGTCCAGAAAATGTCCATTTGCAGATCAAGAGCAGACTATTTTTGAAAAGCTATCACTGGAATGACTGGCTCGGTTATCGTAAATTAAAAAAGTTTTCTCTTGGTCTGCAAATATACATTTTTCAAGGCCAGTACAAAAGGTGTTTTTGGCCGGCTTGATGGCTAAGACACGTGGTCTTATAACTACCTGTTTTAAGGAACCATAATATATAGTTTCCAAAAGCCAGGTACTCTCCCAAGCAGTTTCAATGTCTGATACAAGATGCCCAAGGGCCTGTGATGCTCACCCGAACCATTAGTATTTGAACCATTTGCATTTAAATAGACATCATGTATAATTTTTGGAAAATCCAAGAAGGCCACCAAAGAAATTACTTAATCAAAATTCTTATTTGATATCTTGAAGCATAATGCCATAGGATCGTTCGACCCAAATTTTGCTGAACTCTGGCCATTGATTAAGGAGTAGCGTTTAAATGGTTCCAGGAACTTTTCTGCAAAATCAAGATTGTCACCAAAGGAATTGACCAATCAAAATTCTGAACGTAAGTTTTAGAGGCTTACCACCAATCCGTGCAGCTAAATTTCGCTGAAATGCACCAAGCGGTTTAGGAAGTACATTTTAACGAATTTCTGGATAATTTTTGGAAAACCCAAGATGGCCATTACAAATTAATCAATCAAAATGCTTGTTTGATATGCCAAAGCATACCACAATAAGATCGTTGCACCCAAGTTTCGTTGAAACCAGTCAATTGATTGAGTTAGAATTTTATATGGTTCCGGAAAATCTTTGAAAAATCTAAGATTATCGCCAAAATATCGACCAACCAAAATTTTGAATAGAAGTTCTAGAGCTAAGTTTAGTTAAAATCCACCATTTGGGTAAGAAGCTTTTTGAGAATATCCAGTAAATTCTTCATCAAATTTAAGAATTTCTCCCATAAAAAGCAACCAATCAAAATTCTGAATAGATGTTCTGAAGACTACCATGATTGAATCTTTCCAGACAGACACATTTGGTTAAAATCCATCAAGCGATTGACCAAATACATTATGACAATTACCAGAAAATTTTTGAACCCAAAAAATTGCCTAATCAAATTTTTGAATAGAATCCTTCCAGCCAAATTTGGTTGAGATTCACTAAGCTGTTAAAGAGGATGCGTTTTCACAATTTCATTTAAATTTTCACCCAAATCCTCAACCAAAAAATTGACCAATCAAAATTCTGAGTATTGTTTCTGTAGTCTACCATGCTAGGGGTCCTTCTAGCTCAATTTGGTTGAAATCTGTCAAGCAGCTAAGGAGGAGAAGCAGCTTTGACAACTTCCAGTAAATTTTTCATAAAATCAAAGATTTTTAGCCCACAAAATCGAGCCATCAAAATTATAAATTGAAGTTCTGGAGCCTACCACCATATGATCCATCCAGCCAAATTTGGCTGAAATCAGCCACCGCATTAAGGAGGTACGATTTGACGGACGGACGATGGTCATAGCATAAGCTCACCTAGCCATTTGGGCCAGGTGATCTAATAATGTAGAGTTGCCATGATCATGTCACGATGGAGATATTATATCATCCTACAAGCATGTGGGTTGAGGTGGGGTGAGGCACTTAATTTGATATGGAGGGAGAGAAATCTCAATACATAGGTAATTACATGAAAGACATGGCCTATAATAAGGCATATAACACATACTAATACATTCTATCAATCAATAATTCCCCGCTATTCCAAATCCTTCTTAGCTGGAAGTGGAAACAATACAATAGCTATCTATACCAAAATGCTGCTTTAATATATTTTTCGTATCTAATTTGAAGATGTTGCTAATTAAAACTGGCAGCAACATGTTTCAGCAACACCATTTACAAATAATTTTCCAACAAAAAAATCATAGATATATCAGAGTTGACCTTTTAAGAGTCAATCCAGCCAAAACCAACATTTGCAGTTGTCTTGAGAAACGGCCATTTGCAGAGCAACAGAAGCTTATCATTGAGCATTAACACTACTGGAATGAATGGCTCAATAATCGAGCCGGTCAGTACAGCGGTCAATAGCTTTCTCTTTGTCTGCAAATGTACATATTCTCTGTTGACCATTGAAAGTTTAATCCCAGATATCTGGTAACACTATACATCTAGAACATATGATATATATGACAATGATGCAAATTATTTATGACATGCGTATCGTACAGCTCAGAGATAAGCTAACATGTTTCTCTATAAACATGTTAGTTAGTAAGAAATGTTCTGTTGAATATTTTGAACATACCTGGACCCAATTCACCTTTCCAGAGTATCCATCTATCAATCTGACGTCATATGACGCTAAGTGGCGTGTAGGCTGATGTCATAGATGATTCTATTTGGCCCGTCTTTAACTCTTAACAGTTCAACATGTTGTACTATTTAACAAACATGCTGTTAAATGTTTTGAAAATAATTTAGCTGGATGCTGTTTCTGCCATATGCAGTAACATCGACCAGTCAAATTAGTTCCAAAATATTCAATAGTTTACCAGTATAGTTTTCTGGAAATTGATAGAGAGGTCAGAGATCGATCGCTCTCAACACGAGCGAGGTGTGGGTGGAGCTTAGCTAGAGATGGGCAGGGCATAGACAAAAATGGAAAGGTCCACTATGTTCAAAATATTCAACAGCATGCTTTATTTTTTTGGAAACGCTCTTGCTTATTTCTGATCTGTACTGGATGATATACAGATTTATGAGTTACAATTTTGCTGAATACATGAATAATCTTCACTGTATTTATATTTATACCATCAAGGTATAAACGTAAATATTTAACCATTACCACTCTGATGTCAAAATTTCCAAATTAATATAAAAGATGAACTTGTGTTTATTTTTCAACAAATTTGGTGGACGATGGTGCTGCATAGACAGCAACATCGTCCTCCAAAGTTGTTGAGAAACGTACACTAGTTTCTTTGCTATTGACATCATAATAGATACAATATTGGCATCAGTGTACTACGGCTTAATAAGCCAAATTTTAATGATTTCATGACTTATGAGAAAACATTTCTTATGATGGAAGATACAGTGAGTTGAATATTTTGAAATGAGTTTGAATGGAAGCTGTTTGTGCCTAAGGCACACACATATATATGCAGCATATACACACAGATGCTCTATTATTGTTTTATCTACAACTATGATAATATTTGTTGACCTTATATAACGGCTGGTAATATCAAGAAATAAGTCTAAAACGATAATTAACGAAGTAATTAATACTGGAATGATTATGTAATTATGATGATGACTGATGAACAATTTATATCTGAACAACAGAAACATGCAACATTAGAAAATACAACTTTTTATTGCTATGTTAAACAATTGCGAGGTGTTATACTAAAAAAATCTCAGAGGAATAGTTATAATGATATTCAAAGGGAGATAACTAGGAACAGAAAGATGAAAGTACAGCAGTTCTCTCCCCTTTGCCTTTGAGAGAAAGAAAAAAGTTACATCTTAAGTGATTTAACCAGTCAACGATAAAGCCTGCAAAAAATGCCTCCTGCAGTGCTTTTGGAACTATTTTGAAAATTTACCACTGAATTGCTAATAATTGCAGTGACAAAAAAAAAAAATAACCTTGGCCTGCAAATGGACATTTCTCAAGACAATTACAGAGGCTGGTGTTGTCCAGCTTGACCATCAATGTGTTAACTTGACCACACTGATAGTAGTATGCTAGAGAGAGAGCAAGATTGGATGCTGCCATGGACAGCAATGGATTACAGCAACACTGTTTCCAAATTGAACAACGGCTGTAATCATTTAAAATTCAATAAAGACTAGGAATCTGAAATGTAAATTACCTATAAAAATAAATACCATTTAAATATCATAAATATACACTAAGCTCCTCATTATGGGGCAATGCTTGCCTTAAAGTTCTATTCTTAAAAGATACATATCCTGGCTAAATTTATGACTATTTGTTACTTTATGGGCACTAACTAACTAGAACTGTAGCCGCCATTTTAGATAGATATTTGCTGGCGCCATTATTTCAGGCTCTATTGTCTTCAAAAGTACCTAACATAGTTCAAAAGTAGTTGTATACTTCCTATGGTGCAAGTCACAACAAATATATGAATAACAAGTTTACTGAAAACTGTTGCTGCATATAGTAGCAACAACTTTCTGTCAAATTGTTGTTCATATAATCAGCTGATAATACAATTGTCACTAGATAAAGATTTGATAACAATTTGGCTGAAAATCATTGACGCAACAACTTTCAATCGTATTGTTCTCAAAATAATCAGCAGTGTAGTCAACGTTGCAAGACTTGCTGCAGATATTTCACGTAACCTTATTGACAATCATTTCTGACTATGGCAGCAACAGAGTTGTCAATTTTTTCTCAGAATAGTCAGCAGACTTCCTGTTTTGTTTGCGAGCAAGTGCACACACACACACACACAATTAGTTAGGCCTCTATCGTATGTGTATTTCAGAGTGAAATATGTTCACAATGATCAAGCAGTCCACCAGCACGTGCGCTTCTGACATGCCTACCATGAATAGAATAATACGCTTACCTCCTGATTAACAATGAAATGAACAGAATTTCCGAGCATATCTGAGACTGGGTCTTGATTCCGTATATCATATAGGCCTAACTAATTGTATATACATTCATTAGCTAGCAAAAAAGAAAGCCTGCTGATTATTCTGAGAAAAATTTGACAACGCTGTTGCTGACTGAGTTAGAAATGACTGTCAGTAAAGTTGCTCGAAATATCTTCAGCAGGTCTTGCTACACTGACTGTCCTGCTGATTATTTTGAGAACAATTTGATTGAAAGTTGTTTCCTCAACGAATTTCAGCCAAATTGTTATCAAAACTTTGCCTAGTGACAATTGTATTATCAGCTGATTATTTTGACAACAATCTGATGGAAAGCTGTTGCTGCTATAGGCAGCAACATCATTCAGTAAACTTGGTATAGATATATTTGTTTTTATTTGCACCATAGGAAATATAGAACTAGTATTGTACTATGCTATGCTTACTTGATGGACTGAAGAGAGTGAGAGAGAGAGAGAGAGAGAGAGAGAGAGAGAGAGAGAGAGAGAGAGAGAGAGAGAGAGAGAGAGAGAGAGAGAGAGAGAGAGAGCGATAGAGAGAGAGAGAGAGAGAGAGAGAGAGAGAGAGAGAGAGAGAGAGAGAGAGAGAGATTGCTGAACGGGTTAATCAACATTGTATCCATAATGACACAGTAAATAAGAAAGGGACATTCACACTTAAACATGATGTAACAGTAATATGATCACAGTAATTGGGAGAGATACGTGGAAAAGAAAGCTGATAAAAACAGACAGATTATATGAAATTAAAACAGTAAATTACCATAACCAGGTGTAGTTATATAGGTATGGTCACCATCACGTCACTGAGATCTTCATTTGTATAATAAAAATATCTAAATCTAAAATTAGCAAGAAAAACTCTACTATCAAACCCGTCTATTAAAATCCCAGCAGAATTAAAGGATTAAAGATAGCGGTGGTTCATAAACTATCTTGCTAATTATGCAAGCCACTAGACAATAATATCCATGGGCAATAACTCTAGACCTGCTGAATATTTTGAAAAGGATTTGACTGAAAGTTGTTGGTGGCTTAGCCACCAACAACTTTCAGTCAAATTGATTTCAAAATATTTAGCAGGTCCGGAGATATAACCATGGAATATGTCGTCTGAACTAACTCCCCAGCCAGATGGTGAAGTTTGTTTGACAATCTGTCTTAAAGAACACCCTCCTTTTGTGGTATCACATGCCCATTTCTTAGGCATGTATTAAGAGACCACCCATCTTTAAAGACCACCCGTGTTCCGATTTTTATTGACAGGTTTGACGCTATACAACATATGTACAAATGAGACAATATTTTTCATTGTATATTCTTACAAATCTCCACCTATCAGCCAAAATACAAACTGTAATTACAACATATTTGTGAACGCTTTAACCCTTACAGAGCCAAGATGACAATATATCCTGTTCAATATTTTGAAAGCGTTTTCTTGTAGAGTTGCTTTGGAATTGGGAGACCTGGAGCTCGTTCCCTGAGGAAAACTTAACAGAGCGCTCTGCTAGAATGGCTCTGCAGAAACATGTTTCTCCTACGGAATGATATGTTTTGTTCAGAGGCATATATTACGTCATAAGCGTATCGCGCAAAGGATGCTGGGATACCGTTTTCTTAGCAAAAATTATCATTTTGCATAGAATAGTTTTGTTACAGAGCACTCTAACAGAGCAGACCTATTGAAACTATTCCCCCCCCCCCCCCCCCCCTACGGAACATAAGGCTGGATTTCAAGGGCTAAGGGGTTACTTCATAACATGAGGTTTGATCCTACATGTCTAGCCGTAAGAAATTTGTTTTAAAACCTTAAAAATTCTATGGTACAACTCATAAATTTGATGATATATACTAATGTTTCCAAAACAAAAACAGAAACATGTTAGTGAGTACAATTTTGAACATGATGTAACAAATGTTCTGTTGAAGATTTTGGACTTAATTTGATCAATCGAAAGGCAGCAATGTTTTCCAATCAAATTATGTCCAAATTATTCAACAATTTATTTTATTTTGGAAAAACTTTCAGTTATTTCTGATCTGTACTGTAGCTAATTCTCAGATTGGACGCCATTTGTCATGTCTCGCCAACCTCCGCTCCATATAAATATCTACCTCTACAAAACATCAAAACCCGTTATATATAGGATTTGTACATATGTAAATGTATAACAATAAAATTTGACTAAATACAAATAAGAAATTATTAAATTAAAGCATGATCGAAATTAAAAATATTTTGTTCCTGCCCCTGAACTATAACAAGGTTAGTGAACTTGCACCAATCACCAGATGTGACCTTGAGATTTGAACCACAGAATTTGTTCAACAATGAAATATTTATCGACAATGAAACATCTATATACCCTCAAATTCGTTCAAGAAAATATTAATTTCCATTTGCAGAACGAATATTTTTAAAAATTTACCACTGGAATGACTGCCTCTCTTATCGTGCCAGTTATCCATGTGGTAAATTAAAAACATAGTCTCTTGGTCTGCAAATGGACATTTCTCAAGACAGCTGTAGCGGCGCTTTTTTGGTTGGCTCGAGCGTTTAAAGGGTTGTCGCAATAATTTAGGAACGGTGTTAATATTTTGAAAATAATTTGCTGTCTGGGTGCTGGAGTGTCGCATCTCAATTTAAAAACAACCAGACATATAAGCTTTTTAATGTTTTGAAAATAATTTAATGGAAAGCTGCTTAGTCAAATTACAAGATATTTCTATATTGTCAAATGTTTAATGGTGTTCCTGGAAGTAAATGGGAATTATTGCTTTACTTCCGAGAATGTTCAATGTGAAAAAAGGTTATGAATTGATCACCTCTTCTATGGGTTGTGAAATAAGACACCCATTAATGGTCATACCGGCCAAACCCACCTCTGTTATGGTCATGTGGAATGTCCATTTACAGGCCAAGAGAATACAATTTTTGAAAATTTACCAATGGAATGACTGGCTCGATAGAAGAGCCAGTCATTCCAGTGATACATTTTCAAAAATTGTATTCTCTTGGCCTGTAAATGGACATTCATTGGGCAGATTTTTAAATTTTCCTGACTGAATTTGACCATTAAAGGGCTAAGCATTACTTGAGCTAGTAATTGTTTCTTCTCAAATTATTCTGATATTATATTTAATATTGTATGAAATTACCAATAAACATTCCAGTATAGTGAACAAATTCATACATCATTCTCTGGATACAATAAAATACACTCAAAACAACACTTCTACCAGGAAATGCTTATAAAAACATGCTCATCATAAATGCTTATAAAAACATGCTCACCAGAAATGCTAAAAAAACATGTTCACGAGAAATGCTCATGAAAACATGCTCACTAGAAATGCTCATAAAAACATGCTCACCAGAAATACTTATGATAAAATAAGATCTACTTATTGCGAAAAAGTTTAAAACTCAGCTGTATGACGATGACATCAACAAGTATGATGACATTAATCTTTATGGTGAAATATTTACTTATTGGATGTTATTGGACTATTTTTACAAATTTACCACTGGAATGACTGGCTCAGTAACCGAGCCAGGCATTCCAGTGATAAATTTTCAAAAATTGTTTTCTTTTGTCCTCCAAATAGACATTCTCCAAGATCACTACAGAGGCTGGTTTAGGCCAGCTTGACTATTAAAGGGTTAATGACTATGATTATGGTCTTAACCTTTTAACCCTTATATCAGCCAAAAATGGCTACTGCAGTGGTCTTGAAAAATGCCCATTTACAGATCAAGAGATGACTAGTTTTGATAATTTACCACTGAATTGATTGGCACGATAATCGAGCCAGTCATTCCAGTGGTAAATTTTCAGACATAGGCTTCTCTTGGTCTGCAAATCGACATTTTTTAATGAGAAAATTTACATTTTCTTGAACAAATTTGAGGGTGAGTTAAGAACTATTGTTGTAATGCAGATGATGATATTAAAAATAGTGATGATGATGATGATGATGAGGGTGGTAATGATGATGATGATTGATGATGATAATGATGATGGTAATGATGATGATGATGACGATTGATGATGGTAATGATGATGATGGTGGTGGTAATCTTTTTAATGATGATGATGATGGTGATGATGATGATGATTGATGATGATGATTATTGATGATGATGAGGCTGATGACTGACGATGATCAGTTTGTCGTATCCACTGCAGTAGGCACATAAACGTGCAGTCTTCTCTGAATAGACTCGCGGCAGATTGGACAAGAATCCAGACACTCGGCACATGACTGACAGCAAACGAGATGGTCACACGGACAGAGAACTGTATTTGTGTCTTGATCCATACACACACAACATTTTTCTAAGTTTGTGCAAAAACCCTGAAAATAAACATGTACTTATTAACCCTTTAACTCTCAAATTTGTTCAAGACAGCTTACATTTTGTCATAGAAAATGTTAATTTCCAAACCAAGAATATTATTCTTGAAAATTAACCATTAGAATGACTGACTCACTTATTGGGCCAATCATTCACATGGTACATTAAACAAATAATTCTCCTGGTCTGCAAATGGACATTTCTCAAGACCACTACAGAAGACGTTATTGACTAGTTTGAAGGCTAAAGTGTAAAGCCTTTAACCCTTATACATCAGAAATTATAAATCCTTTACAATGTAAGTAATATTCTGTTGAATGTTTTAAAACTAATTTGACTGGGAGCTATTGCTGCGTAGGATCCAGCCAAATTATTTCGCAAGTTATAGTTGTCTTGAAATAGACAACAGCATTTCCGGCGTTAAAAGTTTAACATTTTAACGGTCAAGATAGTTATTGGTTGTGATAAATGTCCTTTTGCTGGCCAAAGGAAAAGTATTTCTGAAAAGTTACCATTGGAATCACTGGCTCAGTTATCAAGCCAGTCATGTCGGGGGTAAATTTACAAAAAACTGTTTTCTCTTGGCTTGCAAATGGGCATTCATTAAGCACAGGTTTTTTTTAATTCTTGACAAATCTTGATGATTATAGAAAAGGAGACCCATCAGATTGTGGTGTGTACACTGACCATGCAGTCATTATTGATAGTGGACATGTGATAGGCCAGTGTTTCGCTTCCCTCCCACACTGACCATGTAGTCCTTATTGACAGTGGACATGTGATAGTCCAGTGTACAGCTTCCCTCTCACACTGACCATGTAGTCCATATTGATAGTGGACATGTGATAGTCCCATGACCAGCTTTCTCCTCACACTGACCATGCAGTCCTTATTGATAGTAGACATGTGATAGTCCAGTGTACAGCTCCCCCCTCTCACACTGACCATGCAATCCTTATTGATAGTGGACATGTGATAGTCCAGTGTACAGCTTCCCTCTCATGATAGTCCAGTGTACAGCTTCTCTCGCACACTGACCATGTAGTCCTAATTGATAGTGGACATGTGATAGTCCAGTGTACAGCTTCCCTCTCACACTGACCATGTAGTCCTTATTGATAGTGGACATGTGATAGTCCAGTGTACAGCTTCCCTCTCACACTGACCATGTAGTACTTATTGATAGTGGACATGTGATAGTCCAGTGTACAGCTTCCCTCTCACACTGATCATGCAGTCCTTATTGATAGTGGACATGTGATAGTCCAGTGTACAGCTTCCCTCTCACACTGACCATGCAGTCCTTATTGATAGTGGACATGTGATAGTCCAGTGTACAGCTTCCCTCTCACACTGACCATCCTTCATACAATAATATTGGGATCCTACCTATGAACCACCCATTTCTAAATAAGCTCAGCCCACTTTATACACGTGTTGATATACACTATGAAGTCTGAAGCCCAGGAATAACAAAATCCAGTTTACAGGTAAGTAGTTCAATAATTTGAAACTAATTTTCCTGGGGACTGTTGCTCCCTATGGCTAGGTTGTCTATCAGGTTTACTATTAACTTTAATAGTGCTATCAACCTCATTTCCATTCTTGGCATTGAGATTCATACTGCCTCCTTCATCCTCCACCTTGCTTTCATCAATATAAGAGTCACATTCTATGTCCATCTCTTCCACAGCTCTGCTCTCCTGCGAGACAGCGGCAAGTTCTTGTAAGTACAACACACGCCGCGCATGATCGTGCACCTCCCGACATGTCCGACGGATATCAAAGTTATACTGCTTACCTGTGAATGTAACATTAACTGGTTTTTCAGAAGATATGGCACACATATATGTTTAAAAGAAAAACAATTAAAATACAGTGTTTCTAGGAGAGATTGCATATTGTTGAGTCTAGCTGTGTGACAAGGTCTAGCTGTGTGGCAAGGTCTAGCTGTGTAACAAAGTCTAGCTGTGTGGCAAGGTCTAGCCATGTAGCAAGGTCTAGCTGTGTGGCAAGGTCTAGCTGTGTGGCAAGGTCTAGCTGTGTGGCAAGGTCTAGCTGTGTGCTGTGTAGCAAGGTCTAGCCGTGTGGCAAGGTCTATCCATGTAGCAAGGTCTAGTCATGTGGCAAGGTCTAGCTGTGTAGCAAGGTCTAGCCATGTGGCAAGGTCTAGCTGTGTAGCAAGGTCTAGCCCCCGCATGGCAAGGTCTAGCTGTGTGGAAAGGACTAGCTGTGTGCTGTGTAGCAAGGTCTAGCTGTGTGGCAAGGTCTAGCTGTGTAGCAAGGTCTAGCCATGTGGCAAGGTCTAGCTGTGTAGCAAGGTCTAGCCCCCGCATGGCAAGGTCTAGCTGTGTGGCAAGGTCTAGCTGTGTGCTGTGTAGCAAGGTCTAGCTGTGTGGCAAGGTCTAGCTGTGTAGAAGGGCTAGCCACGTGGCAAGGTCTAGCTGTGTAGCAAGGTCTAGCCATGTAGCAAGGTCTAGCCATGTAGCAAGGTCTAGCCATGTGGCAAGGTCTAGCCCTGTAGCAAGGTCTAGCCATGTAGCAAGGTCTAGCTGTGTAGCAAGGCCTAGCCATGTAGCAAGGTCTAGCCATGTAGTAAGGTCTAGCTGTGTAGCAAGGTCTAGCCATGTAGCAAGGTCTAGCCATGTAGCAAGGTCTAGCCATGTGGCAAGGTCTAGCTGTGTAGCAAGGTCTAGCCATGTGGCAAGGTCTAGCCATGTGGCACGGTCTAGGCAAGTGGCAAGGTCTAGCCATGTGGCAAGGTCTAGCTCTGTAGCAAGGTCTAGCCAGGTGGCAAGGTCTAGCTGGGTAGCAAGGTCTAGCTGTGTAGCAAGGTCTAGCTGTGTAGAAAGGTCTAGCCGCGTGGCACGGTATAGCTGTATAGTAAGGTCTAGCTGTGTAGAAGGGCTAGCTCTTGTAGCAAGGTCTAGCCGTGTAGCAAGGTCTAGCCATGTGGCAAGGTCTAGCTGTGTGCTGTGTAGCAAGGTCTAGCCATGTGGCAAGGTCTAGCCATGTAGCAAGGTCTAGCCATGTGGCAAGGTCTAGCTGTGTAGCAAGGTCTAGCCATGTGGCAAGGTCTAGCCATGTGGCAAGGTCTAGCTGTGTAACAAGGTCTAGCCTCCGCATGGCAAGGTCTAGCTGTGTGGAAAGGTCTAGCTGTGTGGCAAGGTCTAGCTGTGTGGTAAGGTCTAGCTGTCTGGAAAGGTCTATCCATGTAGCAAGGTCTAGCTGTGTGGCAAGGTCTAGCTGTGTGGCAAGGTCTAGCCGTGTGGCAAAGTCTAGCCATGTGGCAAGGTCTAGCCTAGTGGCAATGTCTAGCCATGTGGCACGGTCTAGCTGTGTAGCAAGGTCTAGCCACGTGGCAAGGTCTAGCCATGTAGCAAGGTCTAGCCATGTAGCAAGGTCTAGCTGTGTAGCATGGTCTAGCCACGTGGCAAGGTCTAGCCATGTGGCAATGTCTAGCCATGTAGCAAGGTCTAGCTGTCTAGCCACGTGGCAAGGTCTGGCCATGTAGCAAGGTCTAGCCATGTAGCAAGGTCTAGCTGTGTAGCAAGGTCTAGCCATGTGGCAAGGTCTAGCCATGTGGCACGGCCTAGGCAAGTGGCAAGGTCTAGCTGTGTAGCAAGGTCTAGCCATGTGGCAAGGTCTATGAAAAATTAAATCCTGACTGCATCTCACCTTAAAGAAAAATAGATTTGTAAGTGCAGGTTATATTGTGTTCAACTATTATGCCCGGACAAGAGAATTTTGGTGAATTTTAAGTTTCTCAAGGGAGATAACTCAGGAAAATATGGGTGAATTTCTTCAAAATGGAATCATAGCACTGTTCCTTCAAGCAATATATTCAGTGACAAAGGAATTGAGAGCCTAGGTCCAAAATTCTTCAAGAGCTGGCATGAACAAGACAATTTTGATAAATTTTAAGTATTTCAGGGCAGATAACGACCACAGGCCACACCCTAGGGTTGGTCTGTCATTTTATTAGGTTTACTCATTCATCAAATTCAATCATTTCATTTTAAATGATAACAGAGCCAGTCATTCCAATGGTAAATTAAAAAAATAGGCTCCTCTTGGTCCGCAAATGGACATTTTCTATGAGAAAATTGAAATTTTCTTGAATAAATTCGAGGATTAGTTAACGGGTTAATAGTTACCTAGTGTGGTGTTCTCATTAAAGAATGAAAATAGTATCCCTTTAAGGTCTAAGCAGAATTGTCCAGATACTGAGCTCGTGATCGTATCACAGCCGTAGAATGAGCGCATCTCAATAATAGAGCGGTACAGAGCGTTGACTGCCGTCAAACTCCGTAAATTAAAGCACACATCAGTGGATCCACCCGGATCTGTGAATGAGTAGACTGTGAGAAGCAAACATTTTCTTGAAAGCTTGGTCGTTTTAAGCAGCTTAATCATCGAATACTCAATCCTGTGGCGGAAAAACAACAAAACTCAATTCCCCTGTGTATCAGCATTCAAGGAAGCAAGAGATTCATGGCATAATACAGTTCTGTTAAGTTTCATTGAAATTCGATAAATTGAATTGAATTGAATATGGTGAATTAAAAAACTTAACCAAAAAACACATTAACCCTTTAATGATCAAGGTGGCCAAAACCGGCCTCTGCAGTGGTCTTGAGTTATGTCCATCTGGAGGTCAAGACAAGAATATTGAACAAAATTTACAACTGCAATGACTGGCTCGATAATTGAGCCAGTCATTCCAGTGACAAATTTTCTAAAATTGTCTTATCGTGGCCTGCAAATGGACACAGCGAAGAAATATTTCAATTTTTGTGAAAAACCTTGACCCCCTAACCGGTTAATGGTGACGACATGATGCTACCCATGCCATCAATGTCACTGGAGTGATTCATATCTCTCCATTTCTGCTATATACAGGTGAGGTGAATTATCTTTTCTTAGTCTGCAAATTGACATCAATTGGGCCAAAAATTCTATTTTTCTTCTATCAACCGTGACAAAACTTAACCCTTTAACACTCAAATCTGTTCAAAGACCAGTGCAGGAGCTGGTTATGACCGACTTGACCATTAAATGGTTAGGAGCAAGTATTTGTGATACAGATAAAGGAAGCATACTATTATACTATAAACCATGACATGTGCAAGAGCATTACAAGATTTGAGAGGAAATTAGTATCCCTTTAATATTTTAACACTCAAATTTGTTAAAGAAAATTTCAATTTTCTCAGTAAATGTCCAGTTGTTGATTGAGAAAAGACCGTTTTTGAAAATTTACCACTGGAATGACTGGCTCGATTATCGAGCCAGTAATTCCAGTTGTAAATTTTCAAAAATAGTATTTGGTAAAATATTTTATAACTAATTTGACTGGGCACTGCACAGTACAGTTAAATTAGTTTCAAAACAGTTAGATTCAAAACAAATCAACAAGACAATGGAGGAATCCAGTTTTTCAGTTAATCATGACATTATAATCAACTACATGGCGGGTAGAAAGACATCATAATCATCATAAGTACGTCAAGAACACTTAATTGATGATAGACTAAGCGTTGTTCCACAAATTGTATGTATTTACTATTTAATAAACATGCTGTTTAATATTCTGAAACTAATTTGATTGGGCACACCAGGTCCAATTAGTTTCAAACTATTCAACAGCTTACCTGTATAGTTTTCTGAAAATTGGCAGTCGCCGAGTTCAGGGATCAATCGATCCCAACACACACAGTGTGGGTGGAGCTTAGCTAGATAGAGATGGGCGGGGCATAGCTAAGATTCCTCCATTGGCAAGCATTCTATGGCATATATTTAAATATTACTGCGGTCAATGTGACATTTATTGATGCCTTCTAAGTCAATAACATTCTATTTGATTGTAAGGTGAGGTCTACCCATATCTAGGTAACATTACCTCTTCATAATACTGGTCTAATATTATACACATGGGTTCACTGTGCAACCAGTATATATTTAGCCACTGGGTCTATTAAATCAAATTCCCTCATACCTGCTATGACAAATTATACAAACAACCCCCCCCCCCCCACCCATGTTAACATTTGAAAGGTCCATATGCAGACAACGAAGACTATGTTTGAAAACTTACCACTGGAATGACTGGCTCGATAACGGAGCCAGACATTCCAGTGGTAAATTTTCAAAAAATAGTTTTCTCTATTTTATGAGAAAATCTAAAAATTCTCTTGAATGAATTTGAGGGTTAAAGTGTTTAAACCCTCTTGAGAAAACTTAACCCTTTAAAGGTCAAGTTAGTCAAGAAGAACCTCTGCAGTGATCTCGAGAAATGTCCATTTGCAGGCTAAGAGAAGAATACTTTTGAAAATTTACCACTGTAATGACCTGCTCGGCAACCGAGCCATCTGCAATTGGCCACTGGTTAAGCAGAAATATGAATTTTTTTTGCCCATTACCACTTCTGATTAATGTCCATTTGAAGGTTAACGGGAAAATTTTTTTTGTGCAAATTTTCGCTATAAATTTACAAAAATACTCTTTTTAGCTGCAAAAAATTTCCTTGAAAAGTATTGGCAATTAAATGGTTAATTGAAATAAGTAGAAAACGTAGCACTTAAATGCGCTGTTGACACAAGAGGGATACTTATCTCCTCTCAAATCTTGTATTGCTCTTATCCCTTAGCGTTCGGTTAAAATTTTAAAATTTAAAATTAAATTAAAAGACGAACTGGCATTCATTTTTCAACTAGTTTGGTAGAGGATGGTGCTGTCATAGACAGCAACATCGTCCACCAAAATTGTTGAAAACTGTACACCAGTTTGTTTACTATTGCCACTGTAAAAGATAGAATATTGACATGAGAGTTGTAAGGGTTATAGTATAATACAGATTTCATTCACTTCCTTAATTTGTATCACAACTATTTGCTTCTTAACCCGTTAACCCTCAAATTTGTTCATGAAAATTTAAATTTTCTCATAGAAAATGTCCATTTGGAGACCAAGAGATTATTTTTTTGAAAATTTACGCCTGGAATGACTGTCTCGCTTATCGATCCAGTCTTTCCAGTGGTAAATTTTCAAAACTAATCTCTTGGTCTGTAAATGGACATTTCTCAAGACCACTACAGAAGCCATTTTTTGGCTGATATTATTGTTAAAGGGTTAATGGTTATGCCGGCCAAAATTGGCCTCTGTTATGGTCGTGGGGAATGCCCATTTACAGGCCAAGAGAATATAATTTTTGAAAATTTACCACTGAAATGACTGGCTCGTTAACCGAGCCAGTCATTCAAGTCATAAATTTTCAAAAATTGTGTTTTCTTGGCCTGTAAATGGACATTCAATAGGCAGATATTGAAATTTTCTTGACCATTAATGGGTTAACATCGTCTTGATGGTGAACTGTAGCTGCCGTCATTTTGTCGCCTCAAGGGATTGCATGTGATGTCATTGCCGATACATCACATTATATAGTATCATATATTGTCATGTTGAATATTTTGAAACAAATTAGACTGAAAGATGTCCGAGTCAGATTAGTTTCAAAATATTCAACAGCTTACCTGTACATGTTTGCTTTTAGATCTCACTGTCAAACTATAGGTGGCACCGGTATGATTGAGGGTATATACATGTACCGAGGCAGATAACCTAGGTTTTTCCTGATTGGTTGAAAAGTTAATAATAGCGGCCTTCATAGACTCGAGAAATGTATCAATGTTTAGCTATTAAAGCCGGAATATGATTATTTGATGGCCTGATATAAAACTAACAATGACAACTTTGTCCTGTACCAGCATCATTCATATATTTTTCAATTAAGACGCTGTGACGTCAAGTGTCTATTTTGGAAATAACATTGCTGAAAGCTTTTCACCCGGAAATTGACGCACGTTTTCAGGACCACATGGACAAACATCCACTCAGGTTAGATGAAGAAGCACTTTATGCCTGCATTAGAAGAATACCATGTATAGTCTATATGAAACATATTGTGTCTCTGAACTGTTTAATAGTCAAGCCAGCCAAAACAGGCCTCTGCAGTGGTCTTGAGGAATGTCCATATGCAGACAAAGAGCAAACTATTTTTTGAAAATTTACCACTGGCATGCCTGGCTCAATAACCGAGTCAGTCATTCAAGTGATAAGTTTTCAAAAATAGTCCTCTCTTGGCCTGCAAAAGGATATTCAATATGAAAAGGGTTAGTCTAAGATGAGGCTAGTTTGCCTTTAAGATAAGTTTTCAAAAATAGTCCTCTCTTGGCCTGCAAAAGGATATTCAATATGAAAAGGGTTAGTCTAAGATGAGGCTAGTTTGCCTTTAAGACCGGGGGGGGGAGGATTAACATTAACCTTCTAACCATCATATCAGCCAGGAACGGCTTCTGCAGTGCTCTTTTTTTAGTCTGCAAATGGACATTTTCTATTAGAAATTTGAAATTTTCTTGAACACTGAATACGAGGTTCAAAGGGTTAACCTGCTATCCGAAGCTACTGGAAATGGGCGAGGGCTAAGACTACTCATAGACTGACTGTGCAGGGAGGTACAAGAATTGTACACAATTAAGAGTGGTACAGCTACACAGACTAATTTATGGTGGTTGGTGTATTGATAAGAAATAATGATGGATGGATGGATAAACAAACGAGTGGATGAATTCCTACCACATTCACATCTTCATGTGGTACTAGCACGACATATTGACTCACAAGAACTGTAATCCTTTAACCCTCATATCCGCCAAAAATGGCTTCTGCAGTGGTATTGAGAAATGTCCATTTGCAGATGAAGAGAAGACCTATTTCTGAAAATTTACCACTGGAATGATTGGCTCAATAATTGAGCCAGTCATTCCAGTGGGAAATTTTCAAAAAATAGTCTTCTCTTTGTCTGCAAATCAACATTTTGCATGAGAAAATTGAAATTTTCCTGAACAAATTCGAGGGTTAAATACAACTTGGGAGTTGCTCTGACATGAACTAATTATTGTGCAATTGACAAGAAATAGTGATGGAAAGACAGACACATGGATGGATGGATTCATGTACACAAAATGCAACATATCTTAAGATGACAACACATAGCGACATTCACAGGAACCATAATACAAGAGGCCCAAGGAATTATTGGCGAGTGGCACAACTGGAAAAAATGAGATGACCACTGTAAAAATTTACCAACCTAATTTCTGTGAAGAAAGTCTAGCCAAGTTTTATTAAAAGTGGCCAAATAGTTAATAATTATGTCTTTTTATGTTTTTCTCAGAAATTTGCAGAAATTAATGTTCGCCAAAAACGTTATATTTTGATTGATTCATAGCGGACATGTTTTTTTCTTTACAACTTTCCATGAACAAATTTTAATGGCGTTTCAGCCCTAATTATATCAGCCAAATTTCGGCCCGATCCATTCAGAGGATCTGGAGAAGTCGTTTTCGCGAAAACTAGGTCATCCAAGATGGGCGCCAAACCATTTGGCAAATTAAGTTCCCTCAAATAAACTTGGTTCAGCTCTTACCATAGATCATATTTCATATCGATCCCCCAGCAGTTTCAGATATGTTTTTAAGTCGACCAAAATCCAAGATGGCCCCGGGCCAAATTGGCTGATCATCGTCCCTTGAACAACTTCGTATGCTTATTCCCTAAGGATGCCTTCTGTCAAATATGCTTGAAATCGGCCCAGTGGTTCGTGAGAATACGTTTAAAATTTCCCACTGCTTTAGAATGGGAGCTTTTGACGGATAAATGATCCAGAATGGCCGCTAACCCGTTTATCCCAGTCTCAAAAATGGCAAATTTGAAATCACAAAATGCAAAAAACATATATAAAACCAATTTCGGCCTCAAAATCCATCAAATAAAAAAATCCAATATGGCCGCCAAAATATGCTACATTTTGATTGGCCCAGGGTGGCCATCTTTCTTTGACGGTTCAACTTCCCTTGAACAAACCGTAACGGCATATAGTCCCTAATTATATATCACAAATTTCAGCTTGATCGCTTCAGCGGCTGTGGAGAAGAAGTAATTTTTGCTAAAAACTAGGTCAACCAAGATGGCCACCGAACCAATTGACCAATCAAGTTCCCTTGAGCAAACTTGGTTGAGCTCTTGCCATAGATTATATTCCATGAGTTCTGAATTGATTCCTCAAACGGTTTCGGAGAAGATTTTTAAGGACATTTCTAAAAAACTGGCCGAAATCCAAGATGGCCACCGGCCAAATTGGCCGATTTGCTTCCTTTGAACAAACTTGAATCTCTATGCCGTAAGAATGCTTCTTGACAAATATAATTGAAATCAGCCCAGTAGTTCTTGAGAAGACATTTTAAATTTCCTATTGCTTTAGTATGGGAGATTTTGGCGGGAAAATGATCCAAGATAGCCGCCAAAATACGCTACATTTTGATTGTCCCATGGTGGCCATCTTTTTTTGATGGATCAACTTCTCTTGAACAAACTTTAATGGCCCTTAGTCCCTAATCATGTGCCAAATTTCGGCCTGATCCTTTCAGAGGTTCAGGAAAATAATTTTTGATAAAACTAGATCAACCAAGATGGCCACCGAACCATTTGACCAATCAAGTTCCCTTGACCAAACTTGGTTCAGCTCTTGCCCTAGATCATATTTCATGAAGCTTGCTTCAATCCCTCAAGCGGTTTCGGGAAAGATTTTTAAAAACGCTTCCTAAAATCGGCCAAAATCCTAGATGGCCGCCGACCAAATTGTTCGATCGGCTTCTTTTGAACAAAGTTGGATCCATATGCCTTAAGAAAACTTCCTGCCAAATATAATTGAAATCGGCCAAGTGGTTCTTGAGAAGTCGCTTAAAGGAAAAGTTGACGAATGGAAGGACACACGACGGACGGTCACCACGGCATAAGCTCACTTGGCCTTTCAGGCCAAGTCAGCTAATAACTGTTGAGAAATTGTGATGGATGAACAGACAGACAGATTAATGGATGAATGGACAGAAAGATTGATAGATGAACAGAGAAAGATTGATGGATGAATGGACGGTCAGGAGGCATATATTCAGGTGCAAGGTTAATGATATCACTTAACTCCTTTCCCTAAAAGCATAACTAAACTATAGGAGTTGCGTTGATTGCAGAAAGTGGACAGACAGATGGACACGCTGATCGCTCTATCCCCACCCACATTTCGTGTTAGGGGTGGGGGTGATGGTGGTGGGAGGAAAAGGCCAGGAGTCTATGATAATTTGATGCAAAACATTGACATTCAAACTTGATCTATACATGGAAGATAGGCTGAGGGATGGAGATCAAACCGATAATCCCCTCCAGGAAAACTGGTAGAGGGTGAGAAAGCAAATGGCAGATCAGGAATAACACGATAGTTATTTTTTATTTGGAGACTTATTGAGGTTAGTCTGTATTTTCATTTGCTGACATATTTAATACGAATGTCATGTGTGGGTCTATTTAATTATTAACACAGTGCAATACTGATGCACTAAGAATATATTTTTTATGACCATTGTCTAGCTGAATTTTATCATCATTTTACCATGACAGTAGATGCATAGTTTCGATGTTGTCAATGGCTTCTTAGACCGGGTGTCCCTTTACCTCTCAAATTGTTAAAGAAAACAATTTTCTCATAGAAAAATACAATTTGCAGCCCATGAGACTATTTTTTAAATGTACCACTGGAATGAATGGGTGGGTTATTGAGCCAGTCACTCCAGAGTTAAGGTTTAGAAAAGTAATCTCTCTACGGAGCAAAGGGTTAACACAATAATTATTTATGATGGTGATACATTTTAACTGTTTAGCTGCTGAATTTTTGCAGACTACACTTTTCATGCGGTTTAACTCTGGATATGCTGATTATTTTGAAAACAATTTGACTGAAACTTTCAGTCAAATTGTTTTCAAAATAGTCAGTATGTCCAGAGTTATGTCCTCTTAAAAGTATTATCTGGTGGCTTGCAGCAGCGAGACAGTCAACCCTCAAGTCAGCTAAAAAGGCTTCTGCTTTGGTCTTCCGATAAGTTCATTTGTAGACAAAGATAACATTTTTTTTTAAATTACTAGAATGACTGGCATGATAACAGATCTAGTCATTCCTGTGGTAAGTTTTCAAAAATAGTCTTAACTTGATCTGCAAAAGAACATTTTCTATATGAGAAATTTGTAATGTTCCTGAAAGAATCGAACCATTAACGGGTTAATAAGGCATCGTGAATTATCAGTCAAGTTGTTTTCAAAACTATCAACTAGTTTTAATAATATTTGAATGTAAATATTACATTAGTGCTATAAATGAGCGTATATAGGATGACATGTGTTCTAGGTAGAGACCACACTGATACACAATCAGAGCAGAAAGTAGTTTATAATAATACAATATATTACGTGTATATGGCCAGGCAGAGGCAGATTGAATCAGAGGGTTAAAATCTTTGTCTGGGAGGTGTAGAATATCAATTGACTCATAAACACCCACTTGTAAACAGACAAAGGTGGGCTGCTTATTCAGTCATGTGTAACAACATATTTCATGTTGCCAGTGAGCGAGTGATGGCCAGGTTAATAATTAGGATAATTTTAACTGTTTAACCATTAGCACACTGATGTCAATATTCTAACTTTTACGGTGTCAATAGCAAAAAAAACAGTGTACATTTTTCAACAATTTTGGTGGAAGATGAAGCTGTCTACGACGGCACCATCTTCCACCAAATTTGTTGAAAAATAAGCAGCAGTTCATCTTTTACTTTAATTTGAAATTAAAAAATTTTAATGTCAGAGTGGTAAGGGTTAAAATTCAAGGCAGACACACAAAAAAGGTTTCTGCAGTCTTCTTGAGAAAGGTGTATTTGCATACCAAGAGGAGAAACCTATTTTTGAAAACGTATTCCTGGAATGACTAGATCAATAACCAGGCCAGCCATTCATATTTGCCAAACTGGACAGGTAAAATTTGAGTCAAATCGGATCAGCATTTATTTTAGATATAGTTCCAGACACACAGACGGAGAGACCTGATCACAATACCCACCCCACTGGACAGGTCAACACCAAGCCCCACAGGTCAGGTCAATACCAGCCCGGCAGGCCAGGTCAATACCTGCACCACTGGTCAGGCCAATACCTGCCGCACAGGTTAGGTTAATACCTGCACCACTGGTCAGGGCAATACCTGCGCCACTGGTCAGCCCAATACCTGCGCCACTGGTCAGCCCAATACCTGTGCCACTGGTCCGGCCAATCAATACCTGCCACACTGGTCAGGTAAAGACCTGTCCCACTACTCGTGTTAGTACGACCATTCACGCACTGATGGCACTCCATGATTTACATGAATGAGCAATTGAAGAAAATAACTCTTGTCAGGCTTTGGCCTTCACTGCTTGCAGTCCCCTTTAACCCAGTACGGATGAAGCCGGCCAAAACCGGCCTCTGCATGGGGGATGTCCATGTGCAGGCCAAGAGAATACTATTTTAGAAAATTTACCACTGGAATGACTGGCTCGGTTATCGAGCCAGTCATTCCAGTGGAAAATTTTCAAAGATAGTCTTGTCTCGGCCTGCAAATGGACATTCCTCGAGACCACTAACACTCCATATGCAAGGTCTGGTCGGCTTGATGATTAAAGTGTTATGTTATTTAATGACACACAATGTTTGGAGTGACTTCCTGCATGTCAGAGCTCCAAACTTGTTCAGGACACCAATCTAAATGCACGGAACTTAATGGTTGTCCTCTCATTAGCGCCACAAGGAGACGTTAATTACTATTACGCAGCTCCAGAAATTTCCCATGCCTATCAGCAATGCCGTGGTAAAAGCCATTGTAAGCTTAATTTGCCATTGCAGATATTTGCCTTGAAAGAATGTGATTTTATCAGGTCCATAATCATAGATACAAGGTATCAATCATGATGTCATATTAAAGCAAGGTGCTACACTTCACCAAAATTACATAGTTCCAACAAAAATTATAATTAATGAAATTGTTCGGTCACAGCATTTTTGTGCTGTTGCAAAATTGTTCGCATTTCAAGCACTGATTACTACTCATTATCAAAGTAAACTCTTCAGCATAGAAATTTAGAAACTAATGTTCGTTGACAAGGAAAGATAACAGTTACATGTATACATATGAACAAGACTTAAGACGTTAAGCTTATCACTAGCTTATCATTTATGTGCATATCGTATTCAACATTTACTAATAATCATCATACACAGCTTTCACAGACATAGCACTTAATAACACAATGCATTACAGGTAGCTAGGGGATTACCCTACTTATGTATGTTAATGTTTTATTGTAAAAGGAATGAGGGCATCTCATCTTTACATTTCACAGTCTAGTGACTATCAGGTGAGGGGGCTGTAACTATCTCGATCAACCACCTGGTTCCACTTGAACCATACACATCATCTGACGATCACGCCACACTAAGCCTGGTCCACTCAAACCCGTTTGTGCATCAAGAAAACCAGGAAGGCAAAAGGCTAAAAATAATGCTGACGGGAAAAATAGAACAACACGAGCGTTTCTGCGCAGTATCGGCTAATCTTAAACCCGGGCAGCGGGGCCCCAGCTAAAGCTATAAATAACGGAGTGATCACATGTGATTAACCCTTTAGTGGGAAAGTTTGGTCAAGAACATTTAAATATCTGCCTATTGAATGTCTATTTACAGGTTATCGGGCCAGTCATTCCAGTGATAAATTTTCAAAAATTCTATTCTCTTGGCCTGTAAATGGACATTCTACAAGACCATAACAGAGGTCAGGTATGACCATTAAAGCGTTCACTAAAAACGGAGACATTCACAAGACCGTTAACCCTCAAATCTTTTTTTTTTTTTAATTTCTCATAGAAAATGTCCATTTGCAGAGCAATAGTAGCTTGTCTTTTGGAAAGTTACCACTAAAATCACTGGCTGTTATCATCAATAACCAGCCTCTGCAGTGGTCTTGAGGAGAGTCCATTTACAGAGACGGAAAATACTAGTTTTTTGGAAATTTACAACGGGAATGCCTGACTCGATAACAATGCCAGCCATTCCAGTAAAAAAATTTAAAACGAAATTCTCAAACGTCAATTTTCTTGACCAATCTTGCCTACTAAAGGGTATCTTGAACATTAAAGGGTTATTATCCCCACATGACACATAAGCAGTGAGTTTGTTACACTATTTAGTTATCGGATGTCATAGGCAGCTGTCATCGGTAAAATTAGCCGCTTGAGATGGCTTATATGCAATATTCTCTGGAGGTCACAATTACATAATGCGCACTATGACTCGGTAGTCATCAGTAAAATTGCTTATCATATCCTATGCTGCTAATGTAGGTCCTGCTCGGCTATTGTGGTGTAATACTACTAAAAACTACAGGCAGCAGGATGACAATAGTGGATATCCATACTCCATATGATAGAGATATATATCCAATGTATGTCCACTATTGAGACCCTTTAATCGTCAAGATAACCCAAATTTGTGCTTAAATAATGTCCGTTTGCAAGTAAAAAAGGTGCCTTTTTAAAAATTTACCACTGAAATGACTGGCTTGGTTATTGAGTCAGTCATTCCAGTGGTAAGTTATTTTTGGCTCATAAAATTAAACTTCTCCAGATGCTTACAGGGGTCAGTGTTGGTCAATCTGGTGAGCAGATGGCTATTTAAACTTGAAATTTGGATTCTGGAAATCTAGGATTCAAATTATATAAATTGATCCCAACACGCGCAAAGCATGGGCGGTGTTTATCTAGAAATGGGTGGGACACAGAAATGGGCGGTGCTTTGCTAGAAAGCGGACATATCTAGAAATGGGTGGTGCTTAGCTAGATATGGGCAGTGCTTAGCTAGAAATTGACAGTGCTTAGCTAGAAATTGACAGTACTTAACTATAAATGGGTGGTACTTAGCTATAAATGGGCAGTGCTTAGCTAGAAATGGGTGGTAATTAGCTATAAATTGGCAGTGCTTAGTTAAAAATGGGGAATGATTAGCTAGAAATGGGTGGTGCTTAGCTAGAAATGGGTGGTGCTTAGCTAGAAATGGGTGGTGCTTAGCTAGTAATGGAGAATGCGTAGTTAGAAATGGGAGGTACGTCGCTTCAAATGGGTGGGGCTTGGCTAGAAATTGGCAGTGCTTAGCTAAAAATGGGCGGGCATAACTAGAAATGGATTCCTCTATTGAATACTTGCCATTCTTTCTGCGTGAATATGGATTCCAATTGGCTAAATGAGTTTACCTCGATACTCTCCTGAAATGAGTTCTTATATAAGGTTGGTACAGAAACCAAGGCCAAATCTTGAAAATCATTTTCAGTATGAGCCAAACTGGATGTAGTGATGGTATAGGACAAATCTGTAAAGATTTATTGAGATCGGAAAACTTGTGATGAACTAAATGTTCATTGCAAAACCCATTTAACATTTACTTAATTCATGGTGCAGGTCCGACTTCATTTGGGTTTGAAAGGCTTGAAATGACAAAACATGCCACTTTATCAGCTTTTCCTTTTAACTCCAATACATATTCTAAGAAACTTTCAAGGTCACCTGGAGTTTGACATTAGAAAAACCTTTTACAACATTGTTAATTAATATTAGTAGGAAAATTTTGTAAACATGTGTATATATATATGTTTGATGTCAATCCATGTTGATGCCCCGCCAGCATCTAAGTGGTGAAATAAATGAAGAGTCACCATTAGCGGATGTAAACATCACAATGATGAATGCATAAATGCAACTGGGAAATACAATCTGTCAATAAAGTATCTTATGTTATAATCAAATATGTCACATGTTCGCCGTCATCATATTCAAAATGACGCATAGCTCTGTCATGAAAATCAAAGTATGTCATGAATTGTATATCTTTTATAAATTTATAATTTAATAAATATTCTTTCGAATATTTTGAAACTAATTAGAATGGGAGGTGTCGCTTACATGTATAGGTACCTTGAAATTTAGATTCCGGGAATTCAGGTTTCATAGTTTCAAGTTAATTCCAGCGTGTGTAAAAAGTGGGTGGAGCTTAACTAGAAATGGACGGGTGATAGCTAGAAATGGACAGGTGATAGCTAGAAATGGACGGGTGACAGCTAGAAGTGGATGGGTGATAGCTAGAAGTGGATGGGTCATAGTTAGAAATGGGTCCCTTGGTTGTCAGATATTTTCATAATTTTATGTGTTTGTACACAATAAGCTCACCTTTGTATTTCAACATCATCGACGCTATACACAATAATTCCTTCTGGTCCAACTCCCAAGCAAACCGGTACATCTAGACTATCCGTGGCACGGTGGTATTCCACACCAAAGTTCTTCAGAGCCGACGCATACTGCAGCATTTGATACTTGGCAGTGTCACTCTGCATACCAGCTAATCGTGCATGTTCAGTCGCTACAAGGGTCACTAGGTCTGAACTATTACCTAACTCAGGAGGAAGAGCACTCCTGTAAAAGTTAGACTGGCTCCGTGACTTCGTAGCATAATTATCTATATCTGCTTGAGCAATAAGGGCTGCTATCTTCACCGCTTGATCAACAGTCTCCGTATTCAGATTCCCTTTCTGAATACCATCCTTCACGTGCAAGTAAAACTGGTGTCTAATTAATAATAATAATAATAATAATAATAATAATAATAATAATCCTGATAAATTTATTACACCCAGACTTTGTACAAAGTATATGTGGGGTTATATACAAATTTTTGCCATCAATCTATGAACAGGCAACAACTCATAATAATAATAATAATAATAATAATAATAATAATCAGAAATAGAGCAGGGAAATGTGAAAATATTTTAGCATGGCTGTACTTAGCATTGCAAGTTTAATTTCAATAGCAAGTTCTCTCAAATATCCCTCACTTCTCGAGAAAACTGATATTCTATACAGGAATGTTTATACTTTCTTTACACAGTTCGGTTTCTAAAAATTTGAGGCAGATGGGCGTTGATTTAACCCTTTATTGGCCAAGCCAGGCAAAACAGGCCTCTGGAGTGGTCTTATAAATGAAACGTTCATTTGCAGGCCAAGAGAAGAAAATTTGACCACTGGTATGATTGACTCCATGACATAGCCAGTCACTACAGTGGTAAATCTAAAGAAATAGTTGTCTCTTTGCCTGCAAATGGACATTCAATAAGCAAATACTTTGACTCTGTTAACAAAATCTGACCATTACTAGCATTAGAGGAAAATAGCACCTGTAACAAAGTGGCAGTCCAAAAAACACTGTGTGTGTGATAGTAACCGTGTTATGCCAAATGTTTGATCCCAATAAAAGGCAACTATCAATGCCATGATATGACTGGTGTCATGCGAGAGATAACTCATTTCAAGACGAGTGGATGGATACAATGATAACTATATAAATGGAGCTGCCTTAATTCTTTTATTCTCAAATGTCAATTCACAGAACAGGAAGACTATTTTTGAAAAGATGTTACTGGAAGTGGAATAAGTGGTTCTGTTAACGTGTCAGTCATTCCTGTGGTACATTAAAAAATGTCTTCTCTTGTTAGAGATGCAAATAGCCATTCTTTAAGACTATTTCTGAAGCCATTTTTTGGTGAGCTTGAGTATTAAAGGGTTAACTAGATCCTAACTTGAGACAGATCTGTTTATAATTCGTAATTCTAGAACATACCGTGTTGCAGGGAGTGCCAGCCAATGTGGTTCTACAGGGAACTTCACACGTATCACAAAGTGATAAGGTGCACGACCACGAATTTGCCCAGCAATTTGATTGCGAAGATTCAGCCAGAGTTTCTCTCCCTTGCTGCCATCATACTGCAGGCCAAAGTAGTCTGCCTCAATATCAATGCCGAGTTGCTCACACGCCTGTTCAATACAAAGGTAGGGAAGCGGTGGCGGTTACTTATTAACCGTCTTCAACACCACCAAATCCAGCCTCTCTAATCGTCGGGGGAATATCCACCATCCAATTTATAATTTGCCTAGCAATACATGCTTTTCAAATGTCAAATTCTACCCTGTCCGTGACTATTAATTTCCAGAAAACAATACAGGTAAGCAGTTGAGGATTTTGAAACTAATTTTGCAGTAACAGGCACCAAATTAAATTAGTTTCAATTCATGTGACGATTGCTCCAGTAGAACTTCTGATCAAGTTCTGGATCTTCAGCATAACTTTGTTCAAGAAGATTATGATTTTCTCAGAAAATGTCCATTTGCAGATATAAAGACTATTTTTGAAAATTTACCACTGGAATGACTGGTTCATTTATTAAGCCAGTCATTCCAGTGGTATATTTTCAAAAGTAGTCTTTCTCTTGGCATGCTTGGTGACATTGTTAATGGCACTGCAGAAGCCGTTTTTGACCACTTGAGTGTTACCCTTTAACACGTAAATTTGTTAAAAAAGATTTCAATTTTCTCATATAAAACATCCATTTGCAGACCAAGAGAAGTGTTTTTGAAAATTCACCACTGGAATGACTGGCTCGATAACCGAGCCAGTCATTCCAATGGTAAATTTTCAAAAATACTCTTCTCTTGGTCTGCAAATGGACATTTCTCAAGACCACTGCAGAGGCCGTTTTTGGCTGATATGAGTGTTAACGGATTAACCATGAAATGACAAATTCTGTCTGATTAAATTTTATGTAATATTTTGTTGAATATTCTGAAGCTTATTTGACTGACAGCCGTTGCTGTCTACATAGGCCTAGTAGCAAATGGTTACAGCCAAATCAGTTTCAAAATATTCAACAGCTTTCCTGCAAAGGCTTCTATGTCTAGGTGGTGTGAAAGTTAGTTCACACAGGGACTAGGGGACTACGATGGACTAGCTATGCTCAGTTGAGCATATTGAGTCCATCGCAGTAGGTAGAGTCGGTGATCCAAACTCTGTGGTATGCCAAATTCTGTGGCAAGGCTTCGTTTTCAAGTTATAGTGACATATCACACATATAATAATAATTATTTGTTTAAATTTTGAAGCTTCTTATCTGACAAATCTAATTATACCAAAACCAGCTCAAATGCAAATTTTTTTAGTTTTAATTACACAAGATTGCAAACCAGGTGTGAATGGGACCAGTTTTGGCAACGCTCAGACTAACCCTTTAACAAACCTTCTACAAAATCAAGATTAAGAGGAAAAATAAACCTGTTATTTAATTTTATAATAGGCAATCCGCTATACCACGGAATTAGGTCACATTTTAATAGGATTTTCGGGAGTAGGGCGGTTGTGATTGAAACGATGCTGAGAAGCCATCTAAGCAGCCAGCACTCCAAAAAGTTCCATCTGTAAACTAGATAATCTGATCTAGATGCTAGTATAATAGTAGGAATGAACGGCTCCTATAAAAGTGGAAATTTCCTTTGAAAACTCAGTCAACATTTCCGAGCATTTTTCAAAAGCGGCCATGTTTTACTACAGATTCACACCTGGTTATGCAATCTTGTGTAATTAAAACTAAAAAATTTTGCATTTCAGCTGATTCTGGGAGAAAAGAATCGCGGAAGTCTGAATTGGGGAAGTTGAGTTGGGGGATAATTTTCATACATACAATCACGCAGGCAAATGGAGATATTTCTTAAATGAGAAGCGCGCACTCTAGCGCACAATCAGATAAAATAATTTACTATAATTCAACCATATTCGCTACAGCTAGCAGCATTCCGTCTCTGTTCATGGAATGAAAGCAATGATCATACTTAGTCCGAATCGAGGAAGTCCATTTGGGGAAAGTTATATCCATAGAGGTAAAATGCACTAACTGGACTAGCGAAGATAGTTGAAATATTGCCAATTTCGTTGTCTGATAGCGTGTAATGGTCATATTTGCTCTGGTATGCATTTAACCTCCGTGAATCAACTTCCACTATTCAGACTTCCCTGGTTCGGACTAAGTATGATCACATTATTCGGTTCTGGTATAATTAGATTTGTAAGATAACAAGCTTCAAAATATAAACAAATCATTATTATTATATGTGTGATGTCACTATAGCTTGAAAACGAAGCCTTATCACGGAATTTGGTATACCGCGGAGTTTGGATCACAGACCCCCTACTGGACTGAAACTAATTCAAGGGATAAAACTGTTATTGTTGAAGAGCAAAACGGTTTAAAAAAAAAAAAAATCAAATTGACAGCCTGAAATATTTGTTTTTAACAAAAAAAATCAGCACGAGACATTTTAAGAATGTGATAACTGTGATCGTCCCAGTTATCGCCTCAATAGAAATTCAGACAAAGCGAAAGCCTCAATCAGTCACTGAATCAGCTGTGTTTACAACTTATCATTATCATACCTTGAGAAAGCACTCCCTTCCTGTTGCCTTAGCGTCCACTTCTACCTTCAAAACCTTCGATGTATTAGGCTGGGATACGAAGCACCGCATTGTTGTGACACTTTGACAGCCCAGACTATGTTTAATCAACTTTCAGAGTGCTTTTGTGTAGACAAACCTCAGAATCATTTTTATAAACACGAAATGGTCGATGGGGGTTTTGTTTCTGTCACATGATCATGATATCATCTAAGCTGGTACCCGACTCCAATTGCTCATGATCACAATAGTGCTCATAGCCTGAGCCAGAGAATCGCCAGCGAGGGAATGAGGAGTCGGGTACCAGCCTAGACATCACCTAGGCAATCATACCTTTAAGCTGGTACCCGACTCCAATTGCTCATAATCACAATAGTGGAGCCGGTAGGGGCTACAGAGTCCACGGCGCTGATTGGCTAATTTTGATAAGCCGCATACGCGTAAGACCGAATATTTCTATTGGTTGTCAATCTTTAGCCCGGGGAAACCCAAAAACAAATGAGTGACATGTAAAATACCTATGTTTACAATTTAATCAGCTGATTATAAATACGGCAATAGACCTTACATCGCGTAAAACGCCAATTATTCAGTGTCTAGTCCATCTTATGAAATGCAAACAAACATTGTTTGGCACAATTTTGTACTAATATGTAGCGCATTGTCAGATTCAAGCTGCTGAAATGCATTTCTGTACACGTGTTCTAAGATTCCGGGAAATGTCAACCGCCCGCTGTTGGACGTACAATACGGCTCATAAATAACTTATTTTGTTTCCAAAACAAGACAAAATGTACAATTGAATATTTTGGACTTAATTTGATTGGAAGCCAGTGCTGCCGTAGGTTGAAATTATTCAACAAAATTAGATAACATTTTGCTGTTTTGGAAATATATTAATCATCTATTTATGAACTGGACTGTAGTGCTACTGTATTGTAGGCTGTTGTTATTCTGGAGGGAGGTTGGAGAGGGTCGGGGGTGAGGGGGGGGGGGAAAGGGAGAGAGATATCAGTCTTCCACTGTTGTAGGTTGTTGATTTTTTTTCATTTGTGCATTTACCTAGTTTGTCAAGGGGCCACCACCACTGTTTGGCCTTAGCCTTTGGTGGATGCCTGTTTTGAACTGTTAAATTATTTATCTATATGAAAATAAAGAATCTTGAATCTAGTTAAAACACAATATTCAACATAATATTTCTTTCATCCAGAATAATTTGTTTAGCCTGATATTCAGAGTTCATAGCCTGATATTCAGAGTTCAAAGTGTTAACCATTTAACCCTCATAGCCCAGAAATGACAAATTCTTTATGATGTACAGTAATGAATATTCTATTGAGTATTTTGAAACTAATTTGACTGAGCTGCTGCTGCCATAGATTCAAAATAGTTAACAGGTTTCCTGTATAGGTGTCTTGAAATTGAGACATTGAGGGTTAAACTGGTATTACTATCTATCAGCCCAAAATGGCCATGTACCTTGTGCAACCAACAACCTCGTGTTACCATGAGGAATATGTTGTATGGTTTTTGGGTTTTGAATGAGTTAATGACTTGAATATAACCAATTAATCACCGAACCGGCCAAAATAGCTTCTGCAGTGGACGTCTTAACTCCAAGAGACTATTTTTGAAAGTTTAACACTTAGTGGCTGGTACGACCGCAGAATTAGTCATTACAGGTGTAAACTTGAAAAAAGTCTCCTCATGGCCTGTAAAAGAACAAACAGGTGCGATTTCATTATTCCAGCATTTTTTCAAAAAGTGTGGGGATAGAAAATCTGCTGTCCAAGAAGTAAATCACAACTTATTTCACTGGAATGAAAAATCTTATATAAGATTTCAATGATCAGCTGGAAAATCAGGAAATCTGAGCAATCTATTTCATGCTGTACCCATGTACTCAATGAGAAAATGCTGTAACACAAAACAGTAATGACTTTTCGGTGACATGGTCATGTTTGACATTTAGTAACACATCCCTCTGAGGTGAGAACTCTCATCTGAAAAAAATATATCAAATTAATAAAACCAGTGGAAACAATATTCAGTTTCACTCTGTATGACAATGACAGTGTACGTGCATGATATTTCAATAGGCAAACTATTTTAAAAACAATTTCACTGAAACCTGCTGTTCCATTGAGAGGGGCAAACAGCTGTCAATCAGGTTATTTTCAAGATATTCTACAACCTTCGTATCATCTGTCTTAAAAACAGATTTATTTGTAATCAGAGTGAGCAAGACCAAAACACTCCTTGTTTCTTTATTAATTCAGTCAGATTATTTGATTTAAGGATATAGCTGCTCAAATCACTTTCAGACAAATTATTTTCAAAATATTTAGTTTTCTGCAGATCTCAGTTCTAGCTCACCTGGTCTGTAAAGCCTGAGAGGCCAAATGAGCTTATTCCATGGCAATGTATTTGGTCTAAATAGCTCAATAGATAAAACAATAGGTAATATTTGTTTGCGTGTCGTTAAATTTTTTGAAAAACCTTTACCATTCTACCCGTAGAAAATTCTGAGTTTGGAAGACAGGCACTTACTTGACTATTTGGATCACTAAGTCACACCATCATCCACTTCATACAGAGCTTACTGGCTGAATGTGTTATTATTGATGACCATTCAAATTTAGGAAAATTTACCGTTTACAATATTTTTAAGAAACTAAGCCAGATTGATCAACTGGTAGATGTTGTTCCCAGATGTGTGAAAAGTCAGCTAAGCTAAAGGAAACTTGACGTTATCGACCAATCAGATTTGAGCTTTTGTTACATGTATTTGCCTACTTGATGGGTTTGACAGTGAAAACAGTGATATATATTTTTTGATCTTTGAGCCAGTGTCCATCATCAATTCCTTTCTCTTGCATGGAAATTATCTTTTTTGGATACAAATTCTTTCATTTCTGACTTAAATGGTCATTTTTTTGTCAAAATTGTCACAATTGGAACTTAGATATCCACGCTTTGTACAGAAATGTTTGTATTTTCAGCCAAAATGGTCACATTTCTGCATTTGTACTAAGATTTTCATGTTTCTGAATAAAAATTATGCATTTCAGTCCAAAATCTTCATATTTCCTATCAAAATTGTTGCTGTTAATGGTTATTATTGGTTATAAAAAATGTCATTTTACTTAGTGAATGTTCACTTGCAGACCAAGAAAAGTAATTTTTTGAAATTTTAACACTGCAATGAATGACTGACGCAGGCATTACAGTGATAAATTCTTGAAAATATTCTCAATACCACTGCAAAGGCTGGTTTTCGCTTAATTACCATTAAAGGGTAGGACTCGGCTTTTAGTTGATGAACTTCACAGTGAACATGGCAATAATATAGGTTTGGGGCCTGTTGAATAGGAATCTGACATTATTGGTCAGTGGCCATCATCTCATATCCAAGTTTTACCATTTTGGGCCTAAATTCTTAAATTTTTTACTTAAAATATTCCTGTTTCCTGTTAAAATGTTCATATTTGGAACATAGATATAAATTCTTCATACAGAAATGTGTGTATCTTCAGCCTAAATTGTCTTACATTTGCATTTTGCACCCATATGTTTTGTTTCTAAACAAAGCAGTTGCTTTTTAGTCCAAATTTTCTTGTTTCCTGTCAAAGACTTTGCACATTTCTGACCAGAATCTTCACATTTCCAGCTTAAATTTTCAGATTACTGTTCATTTGAAATTTTTTTTCAGTATTTTGAACCCAGATATTTTTATTAACTGTGAAAATCTATATATTTTTTGATAAACACTTGCTTATAATCCTAAATTCACAGATTTCAGTACCTAATTTTTGCATTTTCACACATATTCTTTCATTTTAGGTCCAAATTTTCTAATTTGTTGTTAAATTTTAAACACTGGCTGATAATTGATGAAACAGTCCATTACAGATTTAACATTTTGAGCCCAGATACACATATTAACTGTCAAAATTTATATATTTCTCTAAACTTTTGCTTTTAACACAAAATTTACAAATTTCAGCCAGAAATGTTTGTAATTCAGCACCAACTTCTGCATTTAAGTACAAATTTCCATGATTCCAGCCATAATATGTGTTTGAAACCCAATTTTAAATGTTTCTTATACAGATACTGATATTATCCTAGGTGAGTGATACAGGCCCACCATGCTCATTGTGCCTCTTGGTTCCAAAGTCTACTTTGATCTCTGGTTGTCTAGGTATCATTTGGTTACCCCAAATAAACAATAATTTAAGTGTGACCTGAAATTAATCTGATTTAAACCAAAATGCCCTTGTTTCAGGCTGAAACCTTCTATTTTCATAATACTAGCCTGGATTATTTAAAAACCGGATTTTCATTTAACTGTCAAAATGTTTACATTTCTGTGTAACTTTGCTATTAATCATGAATTTGCACATTTTAGGTTCAAATATTTGTAATTTCAAACTAAATTTCTGGATCATATGACTTACATGTAAATGTTGGAATAATTAACAACAACTGTAATTTCAACAATAACCTTTCACAGATTGCACCAGTTACTGATTACAGGTATTTGATAAAGTAAGCAGTAAATGTAAGTCCTTTTTTAATATATTTAGATTTGCCACTTGTGAAAGACAAGTGATCCAAATGGATCAAGCTGGATCAATTACCATTAATAAATGAGTTATCTGATCCAAAGGCCTACATGATCACAGGATCAGTGGTGCATGTGTAGATTATATTTATTTACCTGGAGAGAATTAACGTCAATAATGGTTTTAATGGTTGGTCAATGGTGAAAATCAGATACATCATTATTATATGGATTATGGCAATGAAGCTGATTTTTAAAAAGAAATTGGCATCCATCATTCCATGGTGCCTTATATATACTTGGGTGGTTGGGTAGGGGGGGGGGGGCAGAGCTCTGGGGTGCCCCTCATTATTCAAATTATGTTAACCCAATGGTGCAGAAATGTGACCATATGATACAAGCAACCTGTCAGATATATTGACACAAATAATATTATTGTAAGATGCTGAGTCAGCCTCCACAACTCCAGTAATTTTAGTTTCAAAATATTCAACATAATGTGTTGGAATCATGATACAGAAAGTGATCAATAAATCAAATTTTCAAAGCTTCGCAGGAAACACCCCTGCTGGAACTATTTTCAATTGCCTCCACCAATCACCCCCCTAATACCACCCACCCTCCCCACCACCTTCAGTGGTAGATAATTTTCAAGGAAGTACTGGTATACTTTATTCAATTTATACAAATATTTCCGTAAAGTAAACTAGAAGAGTAACATAAGAAGTAAATATGTAGCCCAAGCCATCTACTTAGCGATGAACGAAAACTGGTAACAAATTTTGGAAATGCGCCTACTATCCTTCAAGAAAATAATCTAGATTAATAGCGCGACTTTTTAAATTTTGGACAATAGTCTTTAGTGAAAAATTCCATTTTAGTTATGTAGTGTAACGAAATGTGTAATATAAGCCTATACTAATACCCGAAGCGGTGTTGTTGTACAAGGGTTAAATAGCTGTCATTTCGCTTGGAAGCGTCTGCTGTCTTATGGATTTCCCCTATCTGTGTAATGACGTCATGTACGTAAATCGCGTACAAAGATGGCAGCCCATACCGGCCCCCATATCCTGAGCCAGAGAATCGCCAGCGAGGGTATGAGGAGTCGGGTACCAGCCTATCATACCTTGACCAATCAGGGACTTAGCAGACTAGGCTGGTACCCGACTCCTCATTCCCTCGCTGGCGATTCTCTGGCTCAAGCTATGTGATAATGAGCAATTGGAGTCGGGTACCAGCTTATTAGCAGACTGCCTCGACCAATCAAGCATTAGTGTAAATATTCCCAGTATGGACAGAAATTATAGATATAGTTAAATATAGATCATTTACGTAGTTTCCGCTGATCAAAAAACCCACGGAAAAACCAGTGGTTTCAATTTCTTTGAAGAAGTCAGTGTTACAGCATACTATATTATAAAAAATTTATATATAGAATTAGAATATTTGTATTGGCTTAAAATCTACACACAGATATACATAGCCAGACATGAAAGTAGTAGCATACACATGGGGCCACTACATAATAAATTTAAGTATGCAAAAAAAACAACAGCACAGAATAAACATATATACAAACTATAAGTATCCATTAGAACACATGCGCGGCATACGCACGCACGCACGCACGCACGCACGCACGCAAAAGGGGTAAGTAAACTAATGGGTGTCTCTGGCAGATATTTCATTTATTCTCTTCTGCTGCCAGGTGGCAAAGTTTTGCAACTTCCTTTATTAGTAAACCATTGGCTGTTAGTAGATACATCATTTTGTCTTTTGAGTCTAGTCCTAGAAAATTTGGACATTCTCTAGATACAGCATCTAATAATGTTTTTCTTTCTATATCATAAAAGGGCCATTTGATCAAAAAGTGAGACTCGTCCTCAATCTCTGCGGAATTGCATATCTTACATAATCTATCCTCAACAGCCGTTTTTGTTTGCGTATATCTACCTGTTTCTATATGTAGTCTATGATTTCATGACCTAAGTCGAGTCAATGCATTTATATGCTGTCCGTTCATTACCGTTGTTAAATAGTCTTCTAGGTGGAAATTGGTTTTAAATGTTGCATATGTTCTAAGTTTATTTAGTTCTGCTTTGGCTAGAGAACTGTTCCATCTCTTCACAAATTTTTGTATGCGATGATACAGTTTTCTGTATTATGGTCAGTTCGTCCACTAAGCACCATTTGATCCTCCACCAATTTAGCCCAGGAATTGCGATTATTATTAGCCAAATCCATTGATAGATTTTTTTTAATGACACACAGATTTGGCTTTTGCAATGATATTTATAGATATTTATATTTATTTACTTTTTGCCAGCTTTGGCTAATCAGCATGCATTACAGTTTCATACATACATACACATATTATGACCCATTTTAATACAGTGGCATGCACAGTATATGGTATGGGTATCAACATTAGCACAGTGAGGCACAGTGATTGGCGGCGGTGAGGGACGGGTACACCTGAACTCATCCCAGAGGCCACACAACAACCACTCAAATCAGCTCTCAGACAGACACATCCTGTCTCTGCCTGAATATAGTTGTTTGGTCTAGTGTATAGAGTCTGCATGAAACAAGGAATAAACCCCTCCACCAACATGTAGCTCACGGGGGTACGTGCTGGTCTGCTGTTAGATATCCACCCATCGCACCGTAAGTGCGCAATGACCGGGATGGCTGCTTAGCCGCAGATCTCGAGGTTGCGGATCCTGTATGACGTTTCCGCAGTGTACAAAAACCGACTTCTAGAGCTGGTGGAACACTGATGTTCCAGTGAAGCTGTGCGACCATTGCCACTGAGATTGAACCACATGGTGTCGTCCCAACTGTTTGTGTCACTGGTGTGTCTATCCATACTAATTTGGAGCATGGAACAATTAGAATAATATTCTAGAAATATAAATAAGTACTATACAAACAAGGTGAGTCGTTTGACAGTAAAATGAGCACAATAATACACAATATAGAGCTAGCTGGTGTCCTTTCTACGTGGTGTCGCCGGAGGTCCCACACAGATCCTTGAATCTGCAGAGGTATTCCCGCAAGAGAAGCATCCGCATAGGAGATCACTGAGTAACTTAATATAAGTTAATATACCCCTAACATATACAGAGAGAACAATGTTGCTGCGAGAGGAAAGTGCCTCGCGCAGGCCTCCATTACCGAATATTTTATGATGGTGCGAGAGGAAGGTGCCTGATGTGTGTCACACGAATTCTCACTGTTGCGAGAGGCAAGTGCCTTGCGCGACCCTCCTTCACAGGAAAATGCCTTCAATGCTGAAGCGGCGGAAAAGAGTTGGCAAAAAGGGCCACTCTTTTGTTCATCAGAAAATGCTAAGTGCTGAAAAATCCTATTGAAGCCACAATTAACGTGATGTGTACTGGTTTACGTGTCTCGTCCGTCACTGCTTCCTACGGATCTAACTTTTGACCCATCGTTAGGATTAGGTTCCAATGTGCCAAGATATGCACTGCTGGCCGAAAATAAACCTATCAAACTCACATTTATAACTATATGTTTTCACAGTTACATAGATGGCATTGGAACGTATTCTCGAATTCCATGAGCTCTTATCTACAGGATTCTCTATGAATTGCAGAGGGCAACCGAGATTGTATTTGTAGAATAATGTTGCGATCATGGAGAACCAACTTTTGTCAGTTGGGCGATTGACGATGAGTTGTCTGTATGCTAATTTGGCAATTGTACAGTCCTTTTGACGTGCTATAGCAGCGAATAAAGATAGTCGATGGGCATCAAGTTCTGCTTCGAAGGGTCTCGCTCCAAGAAGAAGGTGCACAGCTGAGGTAGCACATGCTTTGGGAAGATGCTATATATGTTTCAGTGTGGTTCTGTGGAAGAGTTCTAGTTTAGAGACCATTTAGCCCATGAAGACCGGCTCCCATCAGCATGTATAGCGTGCGACGACCTTTTCTTTCTTTCATTGGCAGGGTTATCTAGCTAACAAGTATCCAAGGATATGGGGGAGATGTATGTAAATCAGCACTTTAAAAAATCACCGCTCGGAAACCTCCGATAGTTTCCCAGGGTCGGATCAGATCAACGTGCTGATGGGATGTCCAAACAATTAAAAGCCCTGCAGCTAGTGGATCGTGGAAAGAAACAATAACTTGATATATGCAAGGCCTTATAGGTATTTGGCCAATTTTACACAACCTTGCTGGAGTGCAGGGCTACATTATCGCAACAACCGGAAAAGAACCATACACTATATGTCTCCTAATGAAGAGATTGTCCCTAACCACTTTAACCAATCCTATTGAGCTAAATAGTAAAGTTTAGTCGGCAACATGCCAGGCTCAAACAATTAGAGCACGGTCGGCGACCTCAGTGTAAAATTGATGATGGTAGGAATGAGTGATGCGGATATAAATGTTGCTGTTTAGTATTTCCTAGCGTACTGCAGTCTAAGTTTTCTATAATTAAACAAAACACATCAACGGAATGGCTACCTGCCATATACAATTAACCAATGCAATGAACAATGACAATTTATATATGAATTATGAGGTAGTACGCATCAGGTTGAAAGCACCTACAGTAAATAAGGATAATATGAACAGTAATAAACAAATTATAAATTGCGGTCCTAAGACTGGGAAGGCACCTATTAGTCATCAGTGCCATATACAGAAATAATAATTATATGTACAATAGTATAGTTACTTGAGTACCTAATAGTTGTCGGTACGGAACAGGCTACTATGTTACTGAAAGTGAGGCGCTAACATATTCATAGCGTGAGTTGACACGTTCTCTGGAGCTGGAGAGATTTCCGCAGCTGGTCTCCGCAGGTTGGCTCCGCAAGCTGACTCCCCCAGACAGGGTGGATACGCTGCATACTCATGACAGTGAAACAGATCAGTGAAATGACATCTATTAGATAATCTCTATAACTAAATCATAATTTATGCGGAAGTGAGAAAGTTCTCCGTCAGGCGACGGAAGTAGTAAAGTTAAAGGTTGCCCATTAACAGAGAGGGCAGTATAATAATGTTAAGCAGATACATAACTTGGCACACAGTGCGGGATGCATCGCATAGCTCTTGCGGCGCACCTAGCAAAATCCACCAGACTGTGGTCCAAAAGTTAATTAAAACACACACGACATGCAGGGCAGAATTTAGTGTCCACTTTTCAGCGTGGTTGGCAGATCCGGCGAGTCATCCACCAAGAATCACCATAGCTCTACATCGCGTAGGATTACATTCCGGGCCCGCACGGCCCCTCCTGCAGAAGTTGCGTTAGGAATGTCCAGATGCGGAAGGTCTAATCTTAAGTTTAGTTTATTATCTGGGAGTATCCAAAATTCTGTGGAGGCCGAGGATGTCCTACACCGTGGATGTGCTGGGTTCCGTAAGACACCGGTTGAAGAGAAGATCACTGGTAGGTCAGCAGGTTACATCCGTCATCCAGGTGGTCCAGTTGTCCTGTGCGGGTCCGGCTTCCACGCCGGCGATGCTCCTAATCCTCGATTTCTCACCTCTTTTATACTTGCTGTGACATCAGATCTGGGCGCCTCAACCAATCAGCGGCCGAGCGCCAGCCAATCAGCATGCTGGTATGCTAGTGGCGTATCGACCACGTGTACACAGATCTCTGTATTTAGTTTAATATATACAAGCGACTACGACGTTATAGCAATATTCTAAGTATAATTTCGACGATAACTCAGCCATTTCCGGGCTGATTTTGAAACGGTTTACAGTATTGGAAAGCTCGTTTAATTTAAAAAAAAGCTCATTTAATTCTGGTCCTAATCGGTACCAAGAACAACGAGAACGGATAAATTATAAACATTTACGAGTACACCATAGGCATGCACTCGCTTCCAATTCCGAGATGAATAGAATAGAATAGAATAGAATAGAAACGAATAGAATATTTTTATTGGCACAGAATCTTAATACAGAAAGACACAGCCAAGTGGACATGACTTATACCATGGCATAAAACTTATATACATAAATACATTTACACGCATGCGAGCACACGCATGCACACATGCGCATGCACGCACACACATACACACAATACACACGAATAAAAAATTAAAAAGACGTGTTGTCAGGGAAGCGCACCACTCGTTCTATCATAGGGCTTATGTATGCTTACTATCCTACCAAGGGTGTGTGCTTGGAGCGAATCGGGAGTGGCCGTTCCATACCCAGCTTTGCTGGGACGGTCAGTACCCGCCCGGTCAGTCCGTGCTACAACCACTATCAACCACTTATGGTCGTTATGGGTATATTTGCAGTCAGGATCATCATCAGTTAATACCATCAATTCTACAGACCAAAATGGGGTTTTAATATCGAGGAAATGTGTTGAAACCAATTCCACTGGAAGCTGTTGCTGCACATGTCTGCACCAGTTTTCAGTCATATTAGCCTCAAAATATTCAACAACATAAATAGGAACCTATATGCTTTGCAATTGAGATGCTGTAATTTAAGCATTTAAAGGATCGAGTATTTATTCCAATCAGCTAGACTTCTAGTATTTAAAAAAATAAAAATATTACATTTACAAGTTCTTCAACTGTCATGAATTAGAAAGCATTGAATGCTTTTATGTTCCCTGATTCTCCTTGAGGACTGTAGCTCGCGGGGTAGCATCAGGCCGTTCTGGTTTCTGTTGTCGACTTGCCGCGCCGCATGTGCACGACGAGTGATGGTGTTGGTTAGCTCCTGGTCTCCGGGTTACGTATCCCGGTGGAACTCAATAATTCCGGTGGGGCCATGCAACCATTGTCACGAACATTGAACACAACAGTTTCATCCCATGAATTGGTGTCACCGGTATGCCTGTCCATAGCAATTTTGAGATCAATGGACTTACAAGATTTGATGGTGACCTAACCTAAATAAGCGTATACAATTAATTTACCCAAAACAGACCATCAAGTTTGCTAGATACAATGAGCATACGAAAATACAAGACATAGAGACAGCCTGATGAACTTTTAAAAGGGGGGACCACCGGAGGTACCAGACAGACTCGCAGGTCCGCAGAGGTACGCCTGTAAAGGAGGTTCCTGCATACGAGATCACTAATTAACTTAATATAAGTTATTATACCTCTAAGCTGAAAAGGAAAAAGGAAGATATCCTTTATTTGTGGCGAGAGGCTATGTGCCTCGCGCGGGCATTACTTCTGAAGCTGTATTTCTGGGTGAGAAGTAGTAGTCTCGCGCGGGCCGCTGTCATTGGGTCCTTGCGAGAGGCAAATGCCTCGCGCAGGCCTCCGTCACAGGAAAATGCTGCCACCGCTTAAAGCTGGGGAAGAGTATTGGTCAAAAAGGGCCACTCTTATATTCTACCAAAGTACTGTAAAGAAAAGACCATCCTAGTGAAACTATAACTAAAATGTTGCGTGCTATTTTACGTGAAGACGGGACAAGCGATTCCCGAGGGATTCCCACGTCACCATCTTATGTAGGTCCAAGACCCTGAATTAGTGGGTGCCGCTTGTATTTCTGCGGGCCTTCTGCTATGCCTAAGCTACCAGTTAAGTTTTAAAGACACAAACTATTTTAGGCCGCAACTGGCGGGGTTTCCTACCTGCCTTTGAACATGGCTGTCCGACGGTGCAGATGCTCCGCCTCCCGTGAGAAGCCTTGGAAAACATCTACCTTCAAGGACAGCGTGCGTACATGTTACTAGGTAAGACATCCAAGCTTGGTGAAAATCTGGATGTTCGACTTCGTAACCAGATAAAACGTCACATGACAATGGCTACTTTTCACATACGCAAATTTAAGCAACTGAGTCATTGTTACGGTGGGGGTTGGAGAGACGAATATCCACCGTGAATGTCCTTCCCAAGAGGGCGTGGCAGATCCCAACATCTTGCCCAGACATTCTTACAGAATTCGGTGGAGATGCGCATCTCGCCCGTCACCAAGTCTTACGGAGTTAACTTTTGACCTGATATTAGGTTTATACACAAGTTGCCCAATATGCACTGCGGTGCGGGAAAGATCTTCTAAGGGATGTAAAAGATCAATAATTGAAATGTGTTTTCGCAGTGCTTCCTACATTGGCAAGGATTATTAACTACTAGGTATCAAAAGATACACGGGAGGTGTGTGTGTGTGATACCACACCTTGGCCATCACCGCTCGGAAACCTCCAATAGTTTCCCAGGGTCGGATCAGTCCATGGTGCGGATTGGGATATCCAAACAATTAAGAAGCCATAGGGCTTAGTGGAACAATATTGGCCAATTGTATACAACCTTGCCAGAGTGCGGGGCTAGATTACCGCAACAACCGGAAAAGAGGCGTACACTATATGTCTCCTAACGAAGAAATTGTCTCTAGGCCCTAATCATATTAAACCTATCCTATCGAGCTGAATAGTCAGGTTTAGTCGGTAGCATGCCAGGCTAAACAAAGTTAAAGCACAGACAGCGACCTTAGTGAAACGTGTTGGTGGCGGGAGAAAATGATGCATATATAATGTTGCTGTATAGTATTTCCTAAATGCACTGCGGTCCTAAGTTTTCTACAAATAAACAAAACATACCAATGGATGGCTACTAGCCATATACTAAACTAACCAAATAGAAGTAATAACAATGTGAAATGAACAGAATAATAATAGTAATACAGGTTGATAGACCTATTACGGTGTGGTTAGTGAAAACACCTTACAGTAAAATAAAAATAACTATGAACATATAAAGAAATTATAACTAGCGGTCCTAAGACCGTTACGGTGCCTTTTAGTCATCGGGACCATTTACAAAGATAAAATACAATCATTAAAGTTGTAATTAACGGATGAATTGAGAATGTTATATAAAGTTACTTGAATGCTCGCTAGCCATTCTTAAGGACTGGCTGTCATGTTACTGAAATTGATATGTCCCCGTTGGAGTGACGTGAGTTGACACATTCTCTGAAAGCTGGAAAGTTTCCGCATGTAGATTCCCGCAAACAGAATTCCTGCACGCTGATCCAGGATGGTAGTGGCGCGAACTCCGGATGGTAATCATAATATAAGAATGGCTAACGAACGGTTGGTAAGTTCTATGATAACATTACTGTGATGGGAAAAGTTCCGTTCACTAACGGTAGGATGAAAGTTAAGAACAACCCTTTATCAGGGTGGTTGTTGAATACTGTTGCAGATACATAACTAAGCTTAATGGTGCGGGGTACGTCAGGTAGCTCTTAAGACGTACCGGGCAAAGTTTACATGCTGCGGTCACAAAGTTAAAAGGAACACACACGACATGCAATGTGGTGGTTGAATATCCACTTTTTAGCATGGCTGGCAGATCTGGTGAGTCATCCACCAAGGAACATCGCTGCCTCTACATCTGTAGAATCACATTTTTAGGCCGTAGAAGGCCACACCACAATATTGTTCCTTGTTGGTTCTTAATTAGATGTGAACAATATTATTTTAAAGTTCCAATACTGCCTCCAAACGAATGTCCAGGAGCTTACAAAATTTAGGTTGCGGTGGGTGGGAAACTGCTGCTGCACCACGGGAGAGAAACCGACCGAAACAGAGGGGAATGCTTAATAACTGAATTGTCGGTGGGTGCTGCAGGCAGATCCAGACTGTTCGGCCCCTGGCCGAGGATGCTCTCAATTTACTGAAATCGTCACTTTTTATACTCGCTGAAACGTCAGGACTGGCTGCCTCAACCAATTAAAATTATCTGAACCAACCAATCAGCGGGCTATAAACTCGGGACGTGTACATGATTATCTAATTATTGCAATATAAATATATATATATATAGATGCGTACTATGAAGTCAGGGGTCACGTGCACACAAATCACTTGTTATCTAGATACGTATATATACGTATTTACGACGTTATTTCTATATTTCGAGTATATTTTGAAGGGGGAAAACATAACATAACAAAACATAACAAGTATACAGCTTACCAGGACTATTACGTCCTATTATCAGCTGGTGATAATAAAAGGAGAATCATAGATAATTTCCATTAAGTTAGTTATTAGTTTTATAGTTACTAAATGGATACTAAAATTTGGTGGGAAGTTAGATACGAGATCCTAAATACTAAATAGTTACTACCTCCCAGATACCAGTTACTGTAGCGCGGATCGGCCAGTCGGGTACGGACCATCCCAGCCTGGCCGGATCGGAACGGCTGGACCAGATACGTTCCAAGCACGCCACCCCCCCCCCCCCCCCCCCCCGGGTAGGACAGTATGTGTTTATAAAGCCATATGAGAGAGGCTCTAAAACGGTAAAGTCTGTGAGATCGCCTAGCGTGCATGCGCGGGCGTCAGAGATTGCCTACCAATGAGCATTCGCGTTGGAGAGACTGGAATCATATTTTGTATCGAGTTGGTACATGTAATTATTTTAAACTGTACTCTCCGCGTCGTTCTTGGTATTGGTCATGACCAGAATGAAGCGAGGATTCCAAATCCTTTTACTATTTTAAAATCGGTCCAGAGATGGCCGAGTTATCCATGTTTACCCATGTCAGATTCCGCTCAAAATAGTTCTCTAAAAGCCATAAACGCGTGTATGTTCTTAATGAATGGGGGGGAGGATAGCGTATCACGTGATCGCTTTCCTTGCCTCTGAAACTCGTGCGCTGATTGGTTGTGGCACTCCAGCTGTGACGTCACGAGTAGTATAAAAGGATCTGGAAAATCAGAATCAAGAGCAGTCAGGAAAGAGAGAAGGTGGTGGTGAGGTGCCTGGTCTGAGAATAAGCGAGTCATGTGTAACGGCTTACTGTATAGTCAGGCTCCCTATAGCCTACTACGGTGCCTCTCGGTTTGAGCACTCGTCTCTAGGACACTAGCCACCACATCCACATCGCAAGTTTTTGTACGCTCCCGGAAAGATATCCAGGGGCAATCTCTAAATTTATGTGAAGGTACCGCACCCACCCCCCCCCCCCCCCACCCCCTGACTAACAACACTGCAGAGGGATCTTTTTTGCAGATGGGCCTGTTGGTCCAGATGTCAAGCTCGTCAAAGTATGTAGGGCAAGTGGTGCTTTCGATGGATAACTCCCCGGATCTGCCATACCACGTCAAAGAGTGGTAGTTCGAATCCGCACATGTGTCGTGCTCGGTATTTAACATTTCAACCTCAGTCAGGGGACATTGCCTGATGTACCGCACGAGCTATGTGGTGCTTCTCGTCTTGTGAACTGCCAGGATGCATCCACATCATATAACTTTCAACTATAGCCCATCATAACTACTGGGCAGCTACAAACTTCCACACCAGTACAGAACTTTCCAACTACCATTTAAATTACTAACTGTGTGAATAAACATGACTAGCTAATAGCCATCCGCATCCGCAACAGTTCTTCTTCACCATTCCTGAGAATGAGCTGCATCAGACCATTCGTCTGCAGATTCTTCTAGCAGCTAACTTCTGCATCGTGCCATCTCACATTTCGAATATGTGATGCTTTAACTACAGTGATTCTAGAACTTTTTCTGTATCGATGACTAATAGGTACTCAATTATTGTATTATTATATTAATATATTTATATCAGGTACTGCTGACTAGGAGATACTGCATGGTCGCCTGAAACCGCATTTTTATAGTTTACACATTTTAACTGTATATATTCATTTTTATTTTGTGCCGATGACTAACAAGCACCATCAAGGTCATGTGACCTCTCATTTTACTGTACTGTGATAGTTAGTTACATGGTAGTAGCCATTCTAGTTATATGTTTTGCTTATATTATACAAAAACATTAGAACCGCAGTTCGCTAGGCTACACTATGCAGCAAAAACAACAACCACACCACCTTGTCCCCCAACAGCATCAATTTTTCATTGAGGTCGCTGTTCATGTTCTCACTGCGCAAACCTGTCATGCGGCCAACTAAACCTGGACTATTTTAGCTCAATAGGATAGGTTTTTAATTAGTACGGGACGATTATTCTGTAGGAGATATTTTGTGTAAGTCTCTTTTCCGGGAGTAGTGGATCTGTAACACCGCACACCGGCTAGGTTGTATAAATTGGCCATATACCATAAGGCCACCTATTCTTACAAATATAAGAGTAATTGTCTCTGTCTACGCCCCTCCAGCCTCAGGGCGTAATAATTGTTTGGACTTCCCCCCGCCACGTTGGTTAGAGCTGACTTTGAAACTATTGGGGTTTCAGAGTGGTTAGAATCAAAGTGTTGATGACCACAAACACCCCCCCCCCCCCCCACCACCACCACCCCACATCTGTCTCTTATTCCCAACCATAAACTTATATGTGCTTTTAAATGCTTATGTAACATGAATTGTCCCTGTGCTGTTATATGTGGTCAGGATGCGGCGGTGACAGGATCGTTACATGATTCTGAAGCTGCCACCTCGTGACATATCCACACACTGTCTAACTAAGGGGGATGCGCCGTGAAGGACACCGGGTATTCTCGCCAGTCAGACTTATATATTAAAGTTAGTTAGGATACACAGCCACTTGTGGCTTAACCTTGATACTGGACCTAAAAACTAATGGATAGGTTAGGATCTAGCAGAAGAACCACATAAATAAAGCGGCAACCACTAATTCAGTATCTTTTAGCTTACTTTCACTGGTGATGGTGTTGAATTCTGTGAAAGCATCCATCTCATCTTCACGTAATACAGCGTGCATCACAATGACTTATAATTCCACTAGGTTAACTCATTTAACATAGCATAGTTTGAACAGGAGAGTGGGCCATTTTGCCATCTCGCTTCCTCCACTTCAGCATTGTAGGCATTTTTCTGTGACGGAGGCACGCGCAAGGCACTTTCCTCTCGCAGCAAATAATATTTGTGTTATGGGTTAATTTAGTTTATATTAAACTTTCTAAGTAGCTACGCTAGGACCCTCCTTTGCGGGGACACCTCACTGATTATACAGATCAGAGATCTGTGAGGTACCTCTGGAGAAGACCATGTTAAGCAAATCACCAACTCAGCCCTATGTACTTGATTTCTTTCTTATAACAGCAAACGAGTACCATTATTTGTTTGTTAATTTATAACTAATCATGTATCTAATAATGTCTCGGCTCTAAATCGAGCAAACAGACCACCACACACGGTGGCACAAACAGCCGGGATGAGACAGTGTGGTTCAACTTCCACGACAATGGTCGCACGGCCCCACTGGAACATGAACATTCCACTGGTACACGAAGTCGGTCTTTGTACAATCCAGAGATGTGCAACACCGGATCTGCAACCCCATGATTCGCAGCTAACCAGCAGCCTCGCCCCAATGTACAGTGTACTTGCGGTGCCACAGAGCGAGAGTATCTGGCGGACCAGCGCACACCCCCGGAGGCTACATTACTAACGTTTACGCATCCGAATTCGAAAAAAGATTTTGAAGAAAAAGTTTACTAACTGGCTCCCAGATACCAGTTACTAAAGTTTTCTCATTCGAATTTGCGAAAATTTTGAAGAAGGACTTTAGTAATCTTGAAAATATTGAAGAATAGCTAACTCAGCTTCAGCTGCTGCTGATGATGATAGACGTAATGTTGATGATGATGATGATGATGATAGACATAATGTTGATGATGATGATGATAGACATAATGCTACTGCTGCTGCTGCTGCTGCTGCTGATGATGATGATGATGATGATGATGAAGAAGAAGAAGAAGAAGAAGATGAGGATGATGATGATGATGATGATGATGATGATGATAGACATAATGCTGCTGCCGCTGCTGCTGCTGCCGCTGCTGCTGCTGCTGCTGCTGCTGCTGCTGCTGATGATGATGATGGTAGACATAATGCTGATGATGATGATGATGATGATGATGATGATGATGATAGACATAATGTTGGATCACAAATACATGCCCAGCCTCATGTCTCCGTATCAAACAAACTGAATCAAACAAACACGTAGTCACGACCAGTGTCACATTGGCATGAGGGGATTACCCACTAGTGTTCAAGTGCCTACCATCTGCACCATGGCAGACCCTGGCATGTTCACATGTAACATAGAGGATCTGGTGCTGCATCACCTGCCTTAATGACCACCTGCGTTATTGACCACCTAGCTGTAGCTGATGAGACCTATGGTAGGTGCTGATCTGTCTTTAGTGATCACCTATCCTTAGAGACGGAATCGTGCCCTACATGCACTCAAGCTGAATACCAGCGGTGTGCGATGCACAAACCGTGGCATAGCTGAAGTACAGTACTGTCACGCCTACTGTGCGAGTGCCCACTCACTCCCCAAGCAAGTTCCCAACATAAAAGCTGGGCCGGTTGCCATTATTAGGTGAGATGTTCTTACCTCCAAGGCGGTACTGACTCTCAAGTGCCATCTCTAGATCCTCGGGGCCACTGGTTAGACGCAGTAAGGTATACAACTTCACCTCCTATTAATAGAGACAGCGATCAGCCCGATTGCATAGCTCACTGAGAACATTGGTCCCAGCCACTATACGTTTGAAGTCATTTAGCTCACCCACCTGCTGGACCACCCCTCCTTTCTGAACCTGAGACACCTCGTTGCAATATCAACTCTAGGCGCTGGTTATCTCTGCCCTGTACCTGCTGGTATTCTCACTCTACATGTAGAATTTGCTGTCTAGAATCCTCCCATTTTAGTTCCTGGTCATTCTCATTATGCCAGATTTGAAGTCGTGGAGAGGTCATCGTTATATCCGGAAGATGTTCAGTGTACATCCGGAGGTACAGCTTGTCCTGCATCAAGGCCGGGTTCACATGTGTGTTCTCGAGGAGGGAGAAGAGTGGCACTGTGACAGGTATTTCTACGTCTGACTGTAAGTTGAATCCTGTGAAACCTTCATTACATCCGATGGCATAGTACCCCTTCCCCTTCACATCATAGGCCAGTCCACGAGCTAGAGGAGCCAGGACTCGATACTCATCGTTTATGTAGGTGGTGTCTAAGGTGGTGTTGTTCTGCACAATCTCCCACCTGCTCACCATCTGCGGGAGCTCTACATCCTTCTCCTCAGTGCTCTCCAGCTTAAACTTGAGCACCATACTCCTAATCTCGTGGATCTGTCCGGAAATAGCGAAGTCAATGTACTTCCCCGCAGCGGAGAGAGAGAGAGAGAGAGAGTTCGCATCATAGATACTAGGTCGAATGACTGTCAGACAGTCCCTTCGAGGATCGGTGTGGTGCAAGGTCGTGCATTCAACCGCTCCATCAGGATGCACGTACTGCTGCATGTATCATGCTTCTCGGGAGTGGTTGGTAGCTTCCTGCGTGGGGCTGGGGTTGGCTTCTCAGCAGTGGTTGGTAGCTTCCTGCATGGGGCTGGGGTTGGCTTCTCGGAAATGAGAGCTGCCAGGTTGTCGTCATAAGTGGTATGGCTAATAAGCTCCTGCTGCAACAATCTCGCCAAATTTTCAAGTACTTCATCAATGTCCATAACAGATGTGTGTACCTATCCAGTTGCGTTTCTCTAATATAGGGATTTTATGTTCATGTTAACACCACAGACGTATATAAACCTATCCAGTTGCGTTCCTCTAATAGGGGGATTTTGATGGTATAACATGCTGGTGGTGGTCGGCCTCGGGGGCAGAAGACTATATAAAGACAGACAGACACAGACAGACCAATAAACAGACAGAGAGACAGACAGCATGATAGACAGACATACAGACAGACAGACAGACAGACAGACAGACAGACAGACAGACAGACAGACAGACATGCAGCACTGTCGGCTAAGTTAGCACATGGAAATTGAAGCCGCACGTTGCCAGTGCGTCAATAAAATAAAAATACATATACTGCCAGAGCCGTGCTGGAGTCAGAGTACAATAGGCGTAAAAGCCTAGGATTGATTGTGACAGATGCATCCACAGATAGTCCCATATGAATCGTCAGTGTGTCAGTATATCAGACATGTGAAAACTGGTCGGCCAATCCTTGACTTTTAGTCTTGGTGCGGTGGTCCAGTGGAAAGATGCCTGGTTGCTGATGCTATGCGGAGTTGCAGGATGACGGTTCGATCCCCCGACCGGGAGATGGTGATCAACAAATTAAACTAACGGGTGCAGCACTGTCGGCTAAGTTAGCACATGGAAATTGAAGCCGCACGTTGCCAGTGCGTCAATAAAATAAAAATACATACATACGGGAGATGGTGATCAACAAATTAAACTAACGGGTGCAGCACTGTCGGCTAAGTTAGCACATGGAAATTGAAGCCGCACGTTGCCAGTGCGTCAATAAAATAAAAATACATACATACATACATACATACAGACAGACAGACATTCAATCACTGGTGTGCTACGCTATAACACAGCCTAGATAAGACGCTATGTCCTAGTTATTAGCCGGCGACCTACTGATAACTGGCATATTACATCTAACAGATAACAACAGCGAGATATTATTTTAAGCGTTAGCTATTTTGTGTGCTTAGGCGCATCGCATATTTTCTCGGGACACAATCCCGAGTTGGAATGCGTGGAATGTTTGTGCATAATTACTGTTCTGACAGCCCACCTCCCCTCCTGTAGCCGCGGATCGTAGATTGGCGGCTCCCACCACGTTCAGTTCTAGCAAACCTAAATGTTCTACTACTGCTTGTAGTTCTATATGTTGTGTTGAGGATTGCGCTGGGTGAGATGCTGAGGGATACAAATTAATCAAATGTTCTGAATGCATCATTTACACCATATTATTAGGATAAATTAATCATTAAATCATCAGGAAGTCAAAATGTTTGCTTAATTAATGTTCATCTGTAAGTCAAGAAAAATGCCATTGCTGAAAATGTCCCACTGGAATGACTAGTGGTACATTAAAAAAACCAGTCCTCTCCTGACCCACAAATGGACATTTCTCAAGACCACATCAGGGTCCATTCTGCTCGATTTGACCATTAAAGGGTCAAACACAAAAGACTTCACCGGGTTGATGAAGTAAGCAGTAGATCCAGCATAAATTGTGTCTTAAAACAACTGGACCACTGGAACACAGCGATCCAACCGGATCGGTTACTGTGCTAAAGCAGTGATCAGGTGCTGATCCATATGCTAAAAGGGCCTGCGGATCATGAGATCCTGATATATGCCAAAGTAGCTCTTGTTTTGGAGGTGCCAGAAAATCTTTTAGATACGCATTTGTCTACATGGTTCAGAACCGGCCTACATACGTCAGTATCACCATTATTATATGACATAATGAAGATACAATTCTAATTTTCGCTCAGTAACTCAAAGTTACGGTGATTAAATTCAGAATATAAGCAATGCACCTTTCCTTTTTCTAGTTATACTCCGCCCATCTCTAGATAAGCTCCACCCACACATCGCTCGTGTTGGGATCGATCGATTTCTAAACTTCCTGACTATTAATTTCCAGAAAACTATAGGCCTACAGGTAAGCTATTTAATATTTTGAAGCTAATTTGACTGGGTGCTGTTGCTGCCTATGCTCTTAAATAGCAAAAACATACAGTTCGTACAACGTGTCGGACTATTAAGCGTTAAAGATGGGCCTAATCGAATCATTTGTGACATAATGATTATGACGTCATCCTACACGCCGCTTAGCTTAGTATGGCGTCATATGACGTCAGATTATAGATGGTCACTCTGGAAAGGTGAATTCCTCTCAGTTTTGTAGAATGGACAGTTTAGTGTTAAATATCTCTCATCCTCGACCATCTGCAAGTCACAGATTTTCAGCAGGTGTTTTCGTTACAGTGTGTCTACCCAGTTCAATCTTATCTGGAGGTTATGCCCACTGACTCTTTATAATACATATACATATATGTGTATATTATATAATAATATGTAGTAGTGGTACTGGGATAGATGGACGGTAATGCTAATTATGTGATCATACTTAGTTCGGAACCGGGGAAGTCTGAATTGGGGAAGTCGATTCAGGGAGGTTAAATGCAAACCAGAGCAAATATGACCATTACACACAATCAGATAAAGAAATTGGCAATATTTCAACCATCTTCGCTAGTTAGTGCATTTTGCCTCTATGGATATAACTTTCCCCAAATGGACGTCCTCGATTCTGACTAAGTATGATCATTGTGTTCACTCTATAAACAGAGACGGAATGCCGCTAGATGTAGAGAATATGGTCGAATCATAACACATTATGTTATCAAATTGTGTACTAGTGTGCTCTACTCAGGTAGGTATAAAATTATCAACAACTCGACTTCCCCAATTCAGACTTCTGCGATTCGGACCAAGTATCTGCAGTGCATGAAATATTTGGGTATTCAGCTTAGCTGATCGAGTTGTTAGTCAGCTTAGCATTATACTCCCCCCCCCCCCCACCCACACCACCCCACACCCCTCCCCTCCCACACACACCCTCACCCCATGTCCAGACACACCAACACCCATGTCCCACCCATCCGTCTGTGCATCACTGCATTCTGTACAATGATGGCACGTTTCATTATTCCTGAACAGATTTAGATCTAACCTGGTAAAACTGTTTTTGCATTAGGAAAACGAACAGTGGCAAATCAGGAATCGGTTGAAGAGGGATCGAATTGAAATTGAGTCATGCACAGATCGGATAGTAAACCCGTATCTCGGAGGGGTTTGGTGTGTGTGGGGGGGGGGGGGTGGGGTGGGGGTAGGGGGAGGGGGGATTTCTGACGTCCTCAAACACCCCCCCCCCCAAATCCCACCAAATTGTGAAATGAAGATGCATTCACAATACATGTATTTGTCGTACCAGACACATATAAATACCAGTATTATACATGTCTCTAGTCGTACAGATCGACACTCAGTCGTGTAATAAGAATGCATCAATAACACACATGCCAGCTAGAGTTCTAGTAGCATACGCTGTGGCTGACCTCTGGCCATAGCGGAGTTAATTATTTGCGTCCATAGAACAAACGAGAAACGTTCTCGGAATTGGATTTTAAGTACCAGAGAGCACACACCCTCGTCCCCATGGCCACTTAGCCGTAAAAGACTGCGTAAGACCCGCCTCTTGTGCCAACATACTGTCTCATGGGGTCTATAGGCGTATGCCATACATTCACCATTCATACACCAGGGCAGATAGGTTTTCTAATCAAACAGGCCCTGTCTTTAAAAGTGCGTCCAATTACAGGTTATGACAGTCTACCCACTATCACAGCATGCCCGCCCCCCCCCCCCGCCCATCTTCAGGAAGTGAAACTGATTTCACTGCCTACATCAGCGATTATGCTTAGTAGCCGCAGTCGAGATAGCAGGAAAGCAAATCAAGCTGCCACCTAAGGGTAGGAAAACGTTCCTGCCCCATGAATATCTTGGCAATATTCCATGGGAGAAGTATCTCTGCCAGTGCTCCATGACAGCTGAAATTAACAAATGGCGCAGATATCAGAAAAGATCTTATTTAGCGACGTGTTTCAAAGACAATGCACTGCAGGTGCTCATGGATATGCTGGCCTCTGGAACATCTACCTATAGGGATGGTGGCAAAACAATACCAGCACCCACCAGTGTAAAGCCAGTGACCGCAGCTCCATCCATTTTGGAATATATGATGAAACAGGTGACATCTCAGCTAACATAAATGCTTGGGACGCTGCAAAGTGCTATGCCTGCCTTTCAAAAACCACCTAGCAGTCTACCGCATAGTGTAGAGTCCAGCATGACTTCTGTTCAAGTCACAACTACTTCGGCATTCACTTCCTGCCATTCACATCCCTCGGCTTCTCTATATCCTCGTTCTACTTACCTATACCCACCTTTTGGTCCCATGGATACGAAATGTTATAGATGTGGTCAGAGATTGCCCAACATGGCAGGCTTACATGGCAGCCATCTTCACAGCATCCACCACACACACGGACGCTGCTTGCACGGCACCCAAACATTGCAGCCGTCAGTGTGGATATGTAGGAATAAACACTTGATATTTTGATGAACGCTATGTACTACTAGAATAGCTAGACTACTGGTCAGTGGGACGACCTCGAACTTTTGTTTCTCGGCCCGACCTAGATGGGGTTCATGATAGGACTGCAATGTACATATATGGACTGCAGCCCACGGGGCTTGAACACTAAAGTCGTGTCAGTGCAGTTTTACCCTCTACACTGATCACCCATTCCCCATTGACCACTAAACCATTGTCAAAAATGAATGTTGAATTTGAGCCACTCATATACTAGCACTGGGGATGTCATGTACTGCTTTAGCATATCAAAGGCATGCAGACTATTCTCTTTGCGACTCAGTAAAAGGCATATTTTACAGACACAAGATGATCTTGGTGATGCTGATTATGTTCTGTAAAAATTGGTTAGTAACAGGAACATCTGAAACCTTTTGGTATTTTAGGAACGCTGCCCTTGAATGACTAATCAGGACTAATTTCTATTCATTTATCACTGAAAACATGCCTTAGACATAGAACTCTGGACATTGGACGAGCAAATGTTTTCTTTGTTTCAATTTAGAGTTTTGTACTTGGAATCCCTAATATACCTGTGTTAAATGGAACACATGTTCTTGAAAGGTTCTATCTGTTACAGTCACACCATCAGATTATAATAGACCATCCTTCTACTACAGACATCATGGATGTTACAGGGGTCACATACAAACCAAATAGCATTCATGTGAATACAAACAACCCGCATCTTGTACTGAATGCTGTCTTTTGATCTGATCATCCATTTCAGTCTGGGTATAACCACACATGTGTGGAAAACATTGTGGACTTACTCAGCGTGCCCAGACACACTTAAATTATCGAGAATGGATATGCAACCTTCTGAGCAATTAGGTTCAAGTTCCTGTAGTCTATGCATTAACTGCCTCGCTGCTACAAGCCACCAAATAATACTTTCATTGAGCAAAATCTCTTGACTTGCTGAATATTTTGAAAACAATTTGACTGAAAGTTGTTGGTGACTTAGCCACCAACAACTGTCAGCCAAATTGTTTTCAAAATATTTAGAAGACCAAGAGATATATCACTTGGAATATCTCGTCTGCAAAAACTCAACAGCCAGACAGTTAATATATTCCATATTTTTTCTGAACTAGTACGAGCATGCTGCCGCTGTCATTGGCGTGTTCTTATACTAAAACTAAATAAGTTCTCGAAATGTTCTTCCTAAAGAAGTCTTTCACACTGATTGTCATACGGGGGACATGATCTTCTGTACCATTGTGATATGTCACACCAAACAAGACAGCTGGCCATCATCACCTCTCCACATTTACGTATTCTTGACACTTCTTCCACCGTATCTGTAGATGGACAGGCACATCGTTGTTCGAAGTTTGTGTTTCTCACCAGAGGATTGTCACTGGATATATATGTAATAGAGTGAATTGATGTCAACTAATTATAAGCTAGGCATTAATTATATTCCACTAAATAAATAGTTATTTGAACCAAATAATCCATGTTTCTCCCACCCTGTATAAAATGTCGAATATATACATGATATGTAAGGTGGATGGGTGTTGTTCATGCCAGAGAATGATGTGATAAGCTCGCTCTGACAGAAGAACAAGGGACATTCACGCTGAAGCAGGGAGGCAGTGGCCATTTAGTAGACAGTGAATACAAGCAAGAGAATTAGAGATGACGGATTCATGAGAATACAGAGCTTGTGCACAAATTTGGTGAAACAGTGTAATATGTTAAAATAAGTCATGTAAGAACATTTATTCGACCTTCTTACCAGCAACTTATTAGTGAATTTTGTGAAACATTTGGGAAGTCGGATTAAGTGCAGTCTCCAGACATGTGGAGGAAATGGTGTGTAGCATAGATGCGCTATAATTGTGTCGAGATGTGTGAGCAGTTGCAGCACAGTCTTTCACTTTAACAATGGGGGTTTCGTTACGGCTGTTGTCAGTGTAGTTTTTTTCGGTACTACTAATATATCTTCGGACAGTATCTCTGGACAGTTGTCCAGTGGATTTTCTACAGGAACCGTATAAAATATGCATTGTAAATAGACTTATGTAGAATACATCTATAACATCCAAAGGTGTGTGTTTTTGTAAATTAATGTCACAACCCCTCAATATACGGACCAGGTGGCTTGGTAAAATGTCATCTAAGGAGAGACACCAGACATCATTGGATATGCTAATGGTAGCATACATTATTGGATATGTTAATGGTGGCTGGTGAGGTTAAAGCTCCCTTACAATTATCTTGTCTGAAAATTCATTTGGTTGTTGTACTTCCCCTTTCCAGGTAATTTCCCCTTTCAATTTTTGTTGAGGCCAAGTTAGCACTCAGCACTTTATTTGGTACAACCTCAGCCATGTCCACTAACACCGAACAAACTATATAACCCTTTATATGGAGAGCCACTGACAGAAAAGGTGGCCCAGTAGAGAGCGCAGACAGACAGCATTAGGTAGGCCACTTATGTGGTCAATAATGACCGGTTCACTTCATGTTGGGATGGTTTCAGTGTTGCAAGTAGTCACAGGAGTCGGGACATACTAGTGACATCTGCCTCTTCAAAAGGTATAGTCCTAATATTTCTCATAGATGTATAAGGGCCAGTGTGTGTGTGTGTGTGTGCGTGCGTGCGTGCGTGCGTGCGTGCGTGCGTGCGGGTTGCGTGCGAGCGAATTTGCATTATGTGTGGCTGCATGTGTGCGCGCGCGTGTGCATTTGCTTGCGTGTGTATGTGTGTGCATACATGCATGCATACTCGTTAAGGATGTGCAAAGGAATGGCTATGTCTGCACCGGAATCTATTGATGCCCCAGTGTTTGCCACATTTATGCCAATGGAGGGATCCATTTCTATCTTTGTCCACCCATTTCTGTTTATGCCCCACCCATTTCTAGCTATGCCCCATCCATTTTTAGCTTTGCCCACCCATTTCTAGCTTTGCCCACCCAATTTCTATCTATGCCCCTCCCATTTTAAACCATGTTGGAGTCAATTTGTAACGTTGAAACCTGATCCATTTCAAGATAACTGTACAGAGAAGCTGTTGAATATTTTGAAGCTAATTTAACTGCGGCTGCTGATGCCTATGGCAGCAACAGCTCCAAGTGAAATTAGTTTCAAAATATTCAATAGAACGTTTATTAAATTCATAAATAAAACAATTCGTTCACTTCATGACAGACTAGACTTTTCATGACCGAGTTAGATGCCATCTCCAATTCAGACACCAGATAACATGCGATGTGATAACCTGCACCATGTACATGTCGGCAAAGAAGAGGGACCCGCTCATCAAAACACAACTCGAGAAACATTCGCCTTTGGCTATTCAAGTCATCGCTGCAGGAATGGTATCTACCAGCTCGTGTACCATCAGGGACTGAAATGCCGTAACAGTTTTTCACTTGGTCTGCGCATCCCGCTCAAATGAATGATAATAATCAATGTGTTGATGGTGCCTCGGTGGCTACTAATAGACCTATCCATTATTATCAATGCCCCGGCCATCTCTAGCTAAGCTCCACCCATACCTCGCTCGTGTTGGGATAGATCGATCTCAGAACTCCCTGACTATCAATTTCCTGAAAATTATACAGGTAAGCTATTAAATATTTTGAAACCAATTTGACTGGGCGCTGTTGCTGCCAGTCCCATCAAATTATATTCAAAATGTTCAACAGCATGTTTATTAAATAGTACAACGTGTCGGACTATTAAGAGTTAAAGACGGGCCAAATAGAATCATTTATGACATAACGATTATGTGACGTCATCATACACGCCGTGTAGCTGATTATGACGTCATATGACGTCAGATGATAGATGTATACTCTGGAAAGGTGAATTGGCAGGATAATGTACTCTTGTTGAGTGACCATTCCTCGAAGAGTAGATTGAATATCATGACTAATCACAGCCCATACCTAATTCCTAATCCAAATAACTAACTCATATTAACATCATAACATGTCTAATTAGAGGTGAAGACATTAGAATGCTAAATCTTGTTAGCAATAATTTGCATGCACTGAAATAGAAAGGGGAACACGAGCAAGTAGAAGATGTAATACGCCTTCGACCCAAGCATTTCCACTAAACACAGATCACCAGTTGACATACTGTTAATGGAACACAGATCACGAGTTGACATACTGTTAATGGAACACGGATCACGAGTTGACATACTGTTAATGGAACACGGATCACGAGTTGACATAGTGTTAATGGAACACGGATCACGAGTTGACATACTGTTAATGGAACACTGATCACGAGTTGACATACTGTTAATGGAACACGGATCACGAGTTGACATACTGTTAATGGAACACGGATCACGAGTTGACATACTGTTAATGGAACACGGATCACGAGTTGACATACTGTTAATGGAACACAGATCACGAGTTGACATACTGTTAATGGAACACAGATCACGAGTTGACATACTGTTAATGGAACACAGATCACGAGTTGACATACTGTTAATGGAACACTGATCACGAGTTGACATACTGTTAATGAACACGGATCACGAGTTGACATACTGTTAATGGAACACGGATCACGAGTTGACATACTGTTAATGGAACACGGATCATGAGTTGACATACTGTTAATGGAACACAGATCACGAGTTGACATACTGTTAATGGAACACGGATCACGAGTTGACATACTGTTAATGGAACACAGATCACGAGTTGACATACTGTTAATGGAACACTGATCACGAGTTGACATACTGTTAATGAACACGGATCACGAGTTGACATACTGTTAATGGAACACGGATCACGAGTTGACATACTGTTAATGGAACACGGATCATGAGTTGACATACTGTTAATGGAACACAGATCACGAGTTGACATACTGTTAATGGAACACGGATCACGAGTTGACATACTGTTAATGGGCCTTTCCAGCTTTAGCTATGCCCCGCCCATCTCTAAGCTCCACCCACACCTCGTCCATGTTTGGATAGATCGATCTCTGATCTCCCTGACTATCAATTTCCAGAAACTATACAGGTAAGCTGTTAAATATTTTGAAACTAATTTGACTGGGTCCTGTTGCTGCCTATGGCAACAACAGCGAAGAGTTAGTTTCAAGATATTCAAACAAGAGGCTCAAGGGCCTGTGACGCTCAACTGGACCATTAGCATTTGAAGCATTCGCATTTAAATATACATAAATCGTTACATTAAACAAGATGGAAACTAATCTTCACAGAAAAAAATCTATCAATCAAAATTCTGAATGAAAATTCTGGCGCCTATGATCATAGGATCATTTTAGCCAAGTTTAGTAGAAATTGATCAAAGTAGTAGGAAGAGAACCAATTTGACTAATTCCAGTAAATTTGTAATAAAATGTAAGATTTTTACCCAAAAAATTTGATGAATCAAAATTCTGAATGCAAGTTCTAGAGTTTATGATCATAGGAACCTTTTGACCACATTTGATTGAAATCAGTTAAGTTGCCAAGCAGAAAAAGCAATTTGACAATTTCCAGTAAATTTGTCATAAAATCTAAGTAAGATTTTCACCAAAAATATAGCTCAATCAAAATTTCGAGTGTATGTTCTGGAGCCTACCACCATAAAATCCATCTAAACAAATTTGGTTGAAATGTGTCAAGCAGCTACGGAGGAGTAGTATTTTGACCAATTCCGGTAAATATTTCATAAAATCTAAGATTTTCACCCAAAAAGTTGAATCAAAATTCCGAATGGAAGTTCTAGAGCCCATCACCACAGGATCCTTTCAGCCAAATTTGGTTGAAATCGCTCAGAATGGTAAGGAGAAGAAGGAATTTGACAATTTCCGGTACATTTTTCATAAAATTTATGATTTTCACCCAAAGGATTGATGTCTCACAATTCCAAATGGAAGCTCTAGAGCCTATGACAATAGGATCCTTTCAGCAAAATTTGGTTAAAATCGTTCAGAATGGTAAGAAGAAATTTGAGAATTTCCGGTACATTTTTCATAAAATCGTTCACCTCAAAAAACTGATGAATCAAAATCCTGAATTGAAGTTCTGGAGCCTACGACCATAGGGTACTTCCAGCCAAATTTGGTTGAAATCGGCCAAGTGGTTAATGAGGAGTGGTGTTTTGAAGCATAAGTTGATGGACGGACGACAGTGCTCACTTGACCCTTCGGGCCATGTGAGCTAAAGAATGTTTATTAAATGGTAAAACCTCTGGCAGCAACAGCTGCGTTTAATATGTCAAAATAGTTTCAGGATATTCAACAGAAACTCTTAGAAAATAAAGGTCATCTAATAATAGAATGTTAGAAATTCATTTTCTAAAATACTATTATTAGATGAGCATTACTTTCTAGGCGTTTACATTAACCTTTTAACACCCATATCAGCCAAAAAATGGCTTCTTCGGTGGTCTTGAGAAATGTAAATTTGCAGACCACGAGAAGACTATTTTTGACAAATTTACCACTTGACTGTCTCTTGACTGTCTCGATAACAGAGCCACTCATTGCAGTGATACATTTTCAAAAAATAACCTCTTGGTCTGCAAATGGACATTTTCTATGAGAAAATTAAAAATTTTCTTAAATTCGAGGGTTAAAGGGTTAAAACATATTTGAGTTAAAAATATAATACAAAAGTCCTGCTTCATGCATCCATAGAATACAAGCCTGAGACGTCAATAGATCTTTCATAATACAAAAGTCCTGCTTCATGCATCCATAGAATACAAGCCTGAGACGTCAATGGATCTTTCATAATACAAAAGTACTGTTTCATGCATCCATAGAATACAAGCCTGAGACGTCAATAGATCTTTCATAATACAAAAGTCCTGCTTCATGCATCCATAGAATACAAGCCTGAGACGTCAATAGATCTTTCATAATACAAAAGTACTGCTTCATGCATCCATAGAATACAAGCCTGAGACGTCAATGGATCTTTCATAATACAAAAGTACTGCTTCATGCATCCATAGAATACAAGCCTGAGACGTCAATGGATCTTTCATAATACAAAAGTACTGCTTCATGCATCCATAGAATACAAGCCTGAGACGTCAATAGATCTTTCATAATACAAAAGTCCTGCTTCATGCATCCATAGAATACAAGCCTGAGACGTCAATAGATCTTTCATAATACAAAAGTACTGCTTCATGCATCCATAGAATACAAGCCTGAGACGTCAATGAATCTTTCCATGTTTAGCTATGCCCCGCCCGTCACTAGCTAAGCTCTACCCACACCTCGCCGTGGTGGGATTGATCGATCCCCAAATGCCCTAGCTATCAATTTCCTGAAAACCATACAGGGAAGCTGTTGAATATTTTGTAACTAATTTGACTGGGTGCTCTTGCTGCCTATGCCCAGTCAAATTAGTTTCAAAATATTCAACAGAATATTTATTAAATAGTAAAAGCAAACAATTTGTACAACAACGCATAGACCGTCATCAAATATGCGTTCGTGACATACTTATCGACGTCATTCATAACGTCATTCATTATGATGTCATTGTACACACCACGCAGTTCATTATGACGTCATATGATGGGTGGGTACTCTGGAAAGGTGAATTGATTTAACACGCACACAACTATGGAATTTGATTGACGTGCATTCAAGTGACTATATGTCTATTTTCAAGTAATATGGCAGAAATCCTATATTTTCAATAAATTTGAAGCCTGATAGTGGAGACGTCTGATAAATATGGATGTGTAAAACATACTCATTGCATGGCGTCTTGTAAGAATTGTAAGCACAGGGTCAAAACTCATGCGATCTGACATTGGCAAAAATATTTCAATGCATTAAATTTTTTTTAGGGTGGATGAGGATGGATTTTCCTGAATGAAAATCATAGCAATCCTCTCACAAAAAGTGCGCGCATCAGATCGAAATCTGTCACAGACAAAGATATTCGGACTGAGGAGATAATAGACCAGCATCCCGAATGGTTGAGCTCACCAGGGAAGGATACAAATTTCAAATGACATTAAAAGCTTCCTTTTGTATCCTTTATTTAAGGATATGTTCTACTGACAGTATGTTGTTACTGGGTGGAAATTTTCAGCTCCACTCACACCTCACTCGTGTTGGGATCGATCGATCCCTGAACTCCATGACTATCAATTTCCATAAAACTATATACAGGTAAGCTGTTAAATATTTTGAGACTAATTTGACTTGGTGCTCTTGCTGGCAGCAACAGCGCCCAGTCAAATTAGTTTCAAAATAGTCGACAGAATGTTTATTTAATGATAAAGACATACAATTCGTACAACGTGTCTATATCGACTCATTCATGACGTCATGATTACGACGTCATCACACACGTCACGATTATGATGTCATATGATGGATGGATAAACTTGGAAAGGTCCATTTCTGTGAACCGTGCCCAATAATGCAGGGATGGTGGCAAGTTATGGTAGAGTGATTTAAAGCAGTACCTGCAATATGAAGCATTAATGTATTCTCTTTGACATCTTTCGGCTCCCTAGTCCAGTCATGCGAGGGATGAGGGGTGGGTACCGTGAGAGCTAGCTATTGTCAGTATTAGAATGATGTACCTAAAGCACTGTATAAGTCATATCACAATGCGCAGGTTTTATAATTGGTGTTGTGTAATTTAATTTTCCCATGCACATAATAAGTCGACATAGGATATCCGTATGGCTAATGCTTTTCCTAGCCATAACCTCAATCACCGGGTTTGTTGGAATAATGTCAATTCGATCAATGTTTATAAATAGGTGCTACTAAATCACCATGCCCAGAACTGTGTCACCGCTATAGGTTACTTAATTTAGGTTACGCAATTTGGTCTTAGTCATGAGCCACTTGGATAGCTTCAGTTAGCGATTGACGGATACACATCATAATATAGGCCTAGCTTAAAATCAATCGATGCTGAACATTAGCCGTCTATTAGCCAGTTGAAGGCGCCTGTAGATAGCCGGAAAATCGGCATTTCATCTGGCAAATCGTCAAATATAAATAACCATTTAATGGCCAAGGAAATGGGGAAACAGAAGACAATTTTTGAAAATGTACCACTGGAATGACTGGCTCAGTTACCGAGCCAGTCATAATGCGGAGTCCACTGTCGTCCACCAGTGCAGCATGGCCAGAGACAGACAATAGATTTAACCTAAAACGATGTTATAAACAAGCTGTCCCAAATGTTGGAGGGGTAGGGGATAAAGACCTAAACCCTGAAATCCCAACATCTCACTTTTGAAGTAACCATACACAAACTGCTGAATATTTTTGGACTTATTTGACTTGCTGACCTAGGTAGCAACAACTTCCAGTCACATTCAGGGCCGCTCTTAGGACTCCGGAGGCCCTGTGCAAGGTTCTTACCCGGGGACCTCAGGGGCCTTGTACACGGTTTTTACCCGGGGCCCTCAGGGTCCCTGTACAAGGTTCTTACATGGGGCCCTCAGGGGCCCTATACAAGGTTCTTACCAGGGACCAGGGTTGGAAAAAAATCGATTTTTCTCAAAAAAATCAAATCAATCGATTTTTTTGATTTAAATCGATTTCAATGATTTAAATCGATTTTTATTCGCGACATCCCAGGAAATTACGTAAAACTTATACAGTGAAACCTGTATTAAGACACTGGCTGTGGGAGTCGCAGAAGGTGGTCTCTTAAGACAGGTGGTCTCTTAATACAGGTCCAGATGCATTGCTAAACTGTATTTTGGAACTGAATAAAGTGGTATTTTTATGACTTATTTTTAACTGAATTTTAAGCTTGCTGGTTTCTTAATACAAAAAAACTTTGTTCGCTTAAGCAGTTTTAACAGTATTATTATTGCATCATTTTTTATTGCATCATTTTTTTATTGCATCATTTTTCTATTGCATCATTTTTTTATTGCATCATTTTTTTAAAATGATGCAATAGAAAAGCATTTTTTCATTCTTGAAAAATACAGTCAAAACTGCTTAAGTGACAAAGGCTATGAAATATTTTCAATTCCATAATTAGCAAAATGTCTAACTCCGGCCGAAAACAAGATCCAATATGGATTCATTATGAGAAAGTGAAGACCCCAGATAAGGCCGGTGTCCGGGCTGTCTGCAAGGTCTGCCGACACGAACTCCAAGGTATCCCAGAGCGGTTAAAAAAACATGCAGCCAATTGCACAGGTCCACCAACACCAGCACTTCAAGGTCTAGCTGTAGCCGCAACAGAAACGGGGACTTCATCTCAATCTGAGCAGCAGCAGCGCGTTGAAACTGTTGTTGATCAAAACGATGTGGTGGTGATGGAAGTTGAACCTCTGTCAACTTCAAGTTCTGCTTCAGCGGCAGTGAAGCGCCCAGTGCACGGTCAATTAGCTGCTGGTACATTGGCCGCTAAGATACCCAAGCTGAATTATGGTCTACAGAATTATGTCATCAGAACTTCAGCAGAAAAACGTGGTGAATTAGATCGTGATGTAGCTAGGATGGTGTATGCTACGAACTCCCCATTTCGCTTAGTAGAAAATAGACATTTTATAAACCTTGTAAAAGATTTACGACCAGGCTATCAACCACCATCCAGAAAGGACATAGGGGGGAAATATTTGGATGTTATCTACACAGAAGAGCGGGAGAAGGCGAGAAAAAATTTGGAAGGTGAACTTGTCTGTCTAGCATTAGACGGTTGGAGCAATATTCATAACGAGCCTATCGTATGTGCTACAGTGACGACCTGCTTAGGTGATATTTACTTAGTGGATACTACGGACACCTCTGGACATCCTCACACAGCGGAATATCTTTATGACATTGCGAAGCAGACAATTGAAAACACGCACAATGATTTTGGGTGCATTATATGTAGTATCGTCACAGACAATGCTGCTAATGTAGCAAAGATGCGAGAGTTCTTGAAAGAACGACTGGGTTTCAACATGATTGCGTATGGATGCACGCCTCATCTTCTAAATCTGACTTCAAAGGACTTAGAAATGGGTAATGTTAAGGAGCATGTCACACAAGTTGTGAAGTATTTCCGAAATAACCACTTTGCTAGTGCCCAAATACGCCAATCATCGTGCAGAAAGTTAGTGATGCCAGCAGATACAAGGTGGAACACAATGTACGATTGTTTAAACTCGTATTGTGAGGCATGGCCGACACTTGTGACAATCTGTGATGGACATACTGACCGCATAGATGTTGCCATTGCCAATAAAGTTCGTAATGTAGTAATCAAACGTTCTGCAGATGAATACCGACTTTGTTTGAAACCAGTAGCTTGCGCTCTCGATAAAGCTCAATCGGACAATTGCACAATAGCAGAAGCAGTTGAATTATGGAAAGATGTAAAAACGGCCCTGCATAATGACACTAATAATTCAACAAAGCGTGCGGCCGATAAGCGTTATCAACAAGCTGTGACACCTCACCACATGCTGGCCAATCTACTCCACCCTAAATACCGTGGTCGAAACTTGACTCAGCAAGAACGTGAAACTGCACTCACCGTAGCATCCGAAATCCCTGGTTTGATGACTTTGGTAATCAAATTCGAGGCCATGGCACCACCATTTCACATTCTTAAATTTAACGACGAAGTTGTTAATGGAGTAACCTCTCTTCATTGGTGGAAGTCGCACAGACGTGACTTCGAGGATGATCTGTTGGAAGCATTTGAATTCACTCAGCGTCTGATGTCAGCTGTGGCGGCGTCAGCTGGTGTCGAGCGCGTGTTCTCCAGCTATGGGCTCGTGCAGAGTAAGTTGAGAAACAAACTTGGAACTTTAAAAGCGGCTAAACTAGTATTTCTTTTTCGGTCCCTAAACTGTGACAAAGAAAATGACTTCCGGTTTCAGTTGAATGATGATTGTTGACTAGACTAGTGAAGTACAATTGCAGCATTATTGAAAACTGAAAGTGAAAAGTGATGACAGACACATCTATCTGTGACTCAGTTAGGTTTGCGCGATATTGCTTGAGAGAATATCGATATCGTTATTATAAAAAAATTGCGGTATCTCAATAGTCAATATATCGAGTGTTCTGGTTAATCACTTAATTGTGAATAATTAAAGAATATGCATCCCATCATTCATAACATATTGAATATTTTGAAAGCAATTTCACTGGAAGCCGTTGCTGCCTAAGTCAGCAACGGTTTTCAGTGAAATTGCTTTCAAAATATTCAATATGTTTATTATGTTACGAATGATGGGATGTCTATTCTTTAATTATCACTGTTTGAACTAATAATATATAGAGTTCAAAATTTATATATTACGTCATATTAGCAACGATTTTTCAATTTTGTTCACAATTGCATCACAGATACAGTGAGTAGCAATAGGACAGAAATGATGCAATGCATAAATCTAACGAATTAGCCCTAATTAGATGCACAAAATCTATGAAGGTATGCAAAAGTCATCATTGTCTAAGTCTATCAACCTTGTTAACTTCTGTCTTTAAAAATATGCTCAAATTAAAATTGATAAACTGGTGTACATTTTTCAACAATTTTGGTGGACGATGTTGCTGTCTGCGACAGCTCTATCATCCACCAAATTTGTTGAAAAATGTACACCAGTTTATCTTTAACCCTTAGCACACTGATGTCGAAATCTTTAAATTTCAAATTAAATTTAAAGATAAACTGGTGTACGTTTTTCAACAAATTTTGTGGAAGATGGTGCTGTCACAGACAGCAGCATCGTCCACAAAAATTGTTGCAAATTGTACACCAGTTTATCTTTAAATTTAATTTGAAAATTTAAATTATCATGCTCCAGAGTGCTAGGGGTTATGTTTATTTTGAAAAATTAAAACTCCTACATCAGTGTGCTAAGGGTTAATGTAATGTAATGATGTGTTTACGTGTTACAATGTATATAGTTTCTTGCCAGTTTCAGCAATTACTGATTTTGATTTTTGAAGTTGTAGTAAACTACTTAATTTAATAACATTTCAATCTTTATTGTTTTAGTGTTAAATAAAATGGAGCCCAAAAGTCCAACTTGATAAGCACTAGCCAATAGTAATCGAGACACTCAATGACACTCCAGAGTGACTCCAGACGCATGTCATAGCTGAAAAAAGAGACAGTGTCTTGCTTTAAAAGAGTGTGCTTTTGGAATTAGACTAATAGTAATAGCCATACTGGCCCATACATGACTTTTCATGTACACTATTGCTTTAATGGTCATGTAGTGACATGTACGCACATGGAATTCTCCTCTTCTTTACAGCTTACACATACTTAATGATCATACTTTGTACACATGTGTGATGTACTGTGTACATGAACCTCAAGTATGTAGATTGTAGATGTGGACTCGTGCACTGGGTCTAGTCTTGCTGATGACAAATATGAGCAATTAAGTGTATAATTCTATTTTGTGTTGATGTTCAAGTGCCATGGAAGCAGTAAAATAATTATGTTACTTTAATTTAACAAAATTACTGTTAATTGTATTAATTACTTGAAAATTCCTCTATTTTTGCAAAACTGATTTAAATCACGATTTTTTCGATAAAAATCGAGTGATTTAAATCATGATTTAAATCATGATATAAATCAATTGATTTAAATCAAGCCAACCCTGGTTTTTTTTAGTACTTTTCACTGGCATCACTGTGATTCCTCGGTATTTATTAGGGTCATTCATTACATTCTTTTCCTTGTAAACTGATGTTAGAATCCCCAGTTAACTTTTCCTTTTTTGCCTAATAATGGCATTTATGAGATTGTGTAGCTGGGAAATCGAGTAATTTACTCCGTGCTTCCACTCCTCTTCCAGCTCATGTTCTGCAGCTAATCTGTGGAGGACATGCACATCAAACTCTGTTTCTTGTTTGAAATTTACATCACATGATGGGTGTTCTGGTGGTGTGGCCATCATATGAGAAGCATAGAGCTCATCCATTGCAAATTCATGATAAGGGAAATAATTATTAGTCTGTGAGTATTTAAAACATGGTATTTCTGTAAAGGAAGGTAACTTTTATATGAGTATGTACCCAGTAGTATCGCCCATAAGGGGAAGAGCGGATTGCATGCATTCGGGCCTGTCTGTCATCGTTAGAGGTATCTGACAAGCTTGTTCATTCTGTTGGCCATAATGTGCCAGTAGGTCAACAGAGAATTCTGCGAGATATGCAGCAAAAACTCACTGAATTATGAGGGAGAGACAACTGGCGGACAAAAGATCAGGTAGTGGATGTATTCCGACCCTGATGGGATCAGTATACTGAGGTTGTCCTTGTTTTCCGCCATGTCCAGCTGTCAAGTGCCTGCCTCTCATACCAGTTTGCTATAATACTGAGCACAAGGAGAGGCTCATGCCTCACATATCGCTATATCAATAAATAAAAAAAGATATGTACGGTAAATCCTTGAGTATTTTGAGACTATTTCGACTGGAAGGTTTCGCTCGGTTAGCTGCCAGATCTCCCAGTCATATCATTTACAAAATATCACTAAGAAACATGAAATCTCTGATTCAGATTTTTCCAGTAAATTGTGCTGTGCCCCAAAATGTTGAGTCCTCATTGCTTTAAAGAATACCCTAATATCCGATGTGATCAATATCAATACATCCTCCGTATCTGTGCTTGTCCGAATGGAAACCGAAAACAAAAGGGAGCCCATTAGCCCATTATAATTGGCACCAGTGCCAATCCCCATTATGTGCCAGTGATACCAAATGCATGACATCTCTGATGCAATGGATACAGCATCCAAACACAGCAAACCAGCACTCCTCTGGATAGGCGGTGATCTTAATCTCCCATATATAGATAAGAAGAACAACTGCTTGTCGACAATCAATGTCTGAAACCAAGGGACTAAATTTTCATTGATAAGGTTTGCGACATAGGCTTTCAACAAATGGTCATGCAATCCACAAGGTATGATGGTACGCTTGACATCTTTGTGACCAATAAACCAGACACGTACTACTACCATCCCAGGACTTAGCGAGCATGATATACTTCTGATTGACAGCTGCATCTGCCTATTCAGAGTTCAATCTATCAGCCGACCAATAAGTATGGAAAAAAGCCAGTAATAAATGAAAGCTAACACATCAGATTTCTCAGTCCAATTCTGCATCACTATTAAGCATGAAATAAATAATATTTAACCTTGAATCTCGAATCTTGAATCTTGAATCGTCGTTTTCGCAGACGATGACCGTGCCAACATTCATTTACTCGGAGACATCCCACATCCAGGCATGCCATATATTCATGTATCAGTTTCAGGAAACACCAAGTTGCTGAAACCCACGAAAAGCCAGCAGACAAGACAACATCTCCAGTCGATTGCTACAAACCCTTGCTGAAGAATTGGCATCAGCTCTCACGCTCATCTATACCACATCATTGAAGACTGGGGAATTCACAGACATATGAAAACACGCGTATGTACTACCAGTCTTCAAAGAAGGAGACCACAGCAAAGCTATTAATTATCATTCAGTTCCATTAACGTCCGTCTGCTGCAAAGTTAGAACACCTCGTCAGCGGCAGAATTAGCGATCATCTCAACAAACAGAATACCCTTACTGATGACCAGTGCGCGGAGTGTGGGCGAATATGTGCACTTGTGTGCGAGCGTGCGTGAATGTGTACGGGGTGTAGGTGGGGTGCGTGTTGGTGCGTGCAGCTGGATGATTGGGTCGCTTTTGTGGTATGTTTCAATGGATAATATACGGCAATGGTGAGAGTTTTCTTTATCAATTAGGTTCCCGATGACTTTTGCTAAAGTGTATATGGAGACTGGGTGTATTGGGGGAAATCTAATGGATAACTCAGCAAATAATCTCTCTTATCGCATACGCAGCTGGTCCTAAGACCTCGCTTCTAGGGTAATGGTTTTAAAGGTGCGTGAAGAAATAGGGGAACATGTCTTGTAGTCAGCCATTAGGTGTGTAACTTTTTGGACACCCTTTTTGGTCGCTAGTCTGGGGCTTTTACAGGCACCACCTAAACGGCTGTGGGTTTTGCCTCTGGTGCATTTGCACCAGATTCATAAGGTACACACTGATTTCCTAAAAAAAGTGTAACAGCTTAACAGTGACAAATGGTAGGAACCCAATAAAGACAGCGTACCAACTGCATGGTCACAAACCCGTGAGTGATGCTACATACATAGGCCTGACTTTCACAAGTAGATGAAACAAATACACTCCATCACAGCCAAAGCCAACAGAACAAGCGCCTTTGTATACCAGAACTTAAATGACTGTCCAGCCAAAACACACACACTGTGCTACAAAGGACTTGTACATCCCAGCTTGGAATATGCATCCACTGTATGGAGTCCTCATCACAATGAATCCATATTAGACATTGCGATGGCACAGCGACGATCGGCACGCAGAATATCTCAGGTTTTCATCCAGGCTTCAAGCGCCACAGCCCTCGTTGACAAACTAGGATGTGAACTACTCCAAGGGCGCGGGGACCAAGCCATGGCTATCATGATGTACAAAATCATAAACATCCTTGTTGAGGTCCACCCTAGAGTCAACCCGATCATCGACTGCCATCGTCAAAGTAAAATACATCACAGATTAAAGAATGGTACCATGTTCTAGAACGGACACCAAGCTTCCCTCCTTCTTTCCAACAGCAATCTGAACCTGGAGCAGCCTTCCCAGTAATGCAGTGGCAAACACAACGAGCTTAAAAACATGCCTTAAGTGACGGAGATCATAATCAGTACATATCTTAAGTCAATAGCTTTTAATTTTTAACTGTAAAAAACTCATTATAATAAATTATCCACGTTTTAAATCCATTCTGCGCATCGCAACCACTGTGGAATAATATCTAAATTCGATTCCCACATTATTCTGAATACGAAGAAGAGTTTTTCTTATCTGATTAGTCGCGTTGAATGGGTTAATTAATCGTCCCTCCACCACCGCCATGCCGATTCGTCATTACAGGAAATTCCCTGACATTTATCGCTGACAAAACAAGTCGACTCATGTTCTATTAACAGTATATAGGTGGTCTAATTGTTGTGTTAAGGGCACACATTCACACTAGGCCGCTTGAAAGAAAAACTGTAAATGTAAATCGCATACTTATACGTACTTAAATTGTTTACCTCAATGTCGTGATATGAAATAAATATTAACATATGATGATTTCTCTCCGTATAAATTAATGTTTAGTTGTGAATTTGAATTACGAAACCGAGTTTCAAATTAGCAACTAAAAATGTTAATAATTTATACGGGATGAAAACATCATATACTAAGATTTATTGCGTTTCATTACATCGAGGTACACAACTTAAGCCTCTAAAAGTATGTAATTAAAAAAACCTCGATCATTCTTGTGTGCATGTAATGTGCTCCTTTAAAATGCTTGCGTGAAACTGCCTGTGCATGTGTGAGTTCGCGCATGCCTGTCAGCCTTCATGCACGCGTACGTGCCATTACGTCTGTCTCTCTATCTATCTCTCCGTAGCTGTATCTAAAAAAACAACCTGCTGTACTGACCAGAGTTGGCTATTGGGCAATGTGATCATTGGTCGTGATCCCAAAGAACATTGAAAATCCGAAAAATGTGGAAAATCTGAATATGATACAGTGTGACATAAAATGGGAGGTCTGCAATCTCTGCTCGTGTTTATCTCGTCACGCTTCTTGAACACAAATGACAAAAGCCAATCTCTGCTGCAATCTCTGCTGTATGTTTTTGTTATTTGCGATTTCCCAGCATAAAGATAACTCGTATGTATTTAATATAATGCTCTTCAATAAAGGGAAATAATTTTGTATGGATAGCGGGAATATATTTACGTCACGCGCAAGAGTGAGCTGTTCATATTGTTATCATATAGTCTATTCATTTCTCCGTTTGCGTAGCCACCACTATCAATCGTCAATGTAGTGGGGTTCTTTTTCACAAAACGTAGCAAGTGCAGAAAACCATAACTTATTACGAATATCTTTAGTTCAGCACCGGTGGTCTGATGGTTTAAATTGACCCACCACCCCTTTGTATTGTAATGACTTATTTTAGCTCTGTCTTGAGCCACGGGACGCATCACAATCGCAAACAGAGTTTATCGGTCAAGTGCATATTGTAAAGGATCTTTGAAGAAAATTTGAATTTCTGCTGTGAGTATCCATTTCCATGTCAGGATAAGACCATTTTGGAAAATTTCCCAATGTAATAACTGGCTCGGTTATCGAGCCAGTTATCAGTGGAAAGTTTTCACAAATACTCTTCTTATCCTGCAAATGGTCATTCCACAAGAGCAGAAGCCTGTTTGGACCGGACCGGCTTGACCAAGAAAGGTTAGACATTGCTTTCTGGACGCGTGCCTCAAGTTTAAACCATCCATGCAATTAGACCGCTAAATTATGAGACTAATATAGCTGAAGGTTGTAGCTGCGCTTACGCCTTAGTAGTCTATAGCCAAATTTAGCCATTATTCAAGGCGCCGTGAAAAGCTTACAAATTGCAAACATGAATTCAAATAACAATTCACTTACTTTTTTACTAAAAATATTTCTTAATTTCATAATGACCCTTCAGCTTTAAGGCAATGTTTCTTGAGTTTCATGTTTATACTAAGGGAGATTACTCGGATATGGTTATAAAGCAATTATTTGGTACGAGTTATGTCCCTTGAGTTTCTCTATAAGTCCACTGTCATTATGATGCTATCGTGTCCAGACGCTTGTCACTGTAACAACTTCTGTTTGATCATTAAATGAAATTGAATCTTGTTAGGTAATAATATTTTCGAGTTTGTTTCGTGTGAGATGAGAGAAAGGAGTTGACCATATCCCCGACAGAACCCATCCGGGTCTGTACCATGCCAGTTCCTGTAACGTCGGAAAGCTGTGTTGTCGTAAGCCGCGCCCAGTTGATAGCGATTGTGGTGTAGGCCTATTAATGAGGACATTGTTTTTTAAACGTCTTTCACCGATGGAACTTCGTCTTTTACCAGTGAAGCCAATTCTTTCAAATGCTCCTTCGGAACACGTGTTGCCTGGAGCCCTTTCCATTCAAAACAATTTTCAAATTTCAAGGCAAATAAACACTGGATGTGCTGAGAATTTGACAGGAGATTGTTGGTGGCTTGGCTTGGCTACATCACTTTTCTGTCAGATTGTTTTCCAAATGTTTCCGCACATCAAGAGCTAAAACCTCGTGGCAAACATAATTTGCAGAAACCCAACAGTCAAGCAGTTAAGCTAAAACGATGTAAACTATATATATATATAAGCTGTAGTATATTATAGCTAATTACTGGGATATGTTTTACTATGTACTCTCTCTCTCTCTCTCTCTCTCTCTCTCTCTCGCTCCCTCCAACACACGTGTCATGC
>CM067367.1:119207721-119243782 GCA_034401795.1 Chaetoderma sp. LZ-2023a
GGTAACGGATACTTCCAGTCAAATCATTTCAAATTAGTCAATAACGTATTAAACGTGCGCAATATATCTCATTGGCTCTTTCGGGTTGAAATGATTTAAAACAAATATTACAACAACCGTCATTTGTTTATAAGCACATTTATAAAACTATAGGGGAAGGTGTGGGCAAAACGGGCCACAAAAATACTAACTATTCTAACTCTTAATGTTTCAAACTTACGCTATAGGCCTATATCAAATTAAAGTTAACCACACTCCAGACTCGGTGCTATGTAGGAAGAACTAAACCCGAGTTCAAAGAAATATACTTTTGACAAAAAAGGACAAATTATTTTTTGGAAAAAAATGTCCCGTTGGGTGTCCCTTTTTACCCCAGTGAGAACACCTAGTAGTAGAAGTAGTAGTAGTACTAGTAGTAGTAGTAGTAGTAGTAGTAGTGGTGGTGGTGGTGGTGGTAGTAGTAGTAGTAGTAGTAGTAGTAGTAGTAGTAGTAGTAGTAGTAGTAGTAGTAGTAGTAGTAGTAGTGGTAGTAGTACCACCAGCAGCAGCAGCAGCAGCAGCAGCAGCAGCATTGGTAATATTGGACAATTTCTATAGAGACACAATGGGACACTGTCCCGTCTTGCCCAAAAAGCGTGTGTCCCGTTTTACCCCAATAGCGTTTACTTCATTTTTCACAGTTCCTGCCATTCTACAATGCATATGCATAATTTATTTTGCAATACATTATACCTTAATGTATCTTATATTTAACAACCATTTTAATTTATCAGTTGCTTTTGTGACAAGTCTATAAAAATGTGCTGCTTAACATAAAGCCTTATATCAACATGCGCAATGTTCAAAATAGAGATACGCAATACACATACCATAGTCGAGAATGAAACCTGTATCATTCATAAAACAAAGGGTGTTAATGCATTCCTAAAATGACTTTGTACACCGCTTTATGCATACATTGTATGAGAGAAGGGTGGGTGGGGGTGGGGTGGGGTGTGGAGGCAGTCCTTTTTTGCACCGTATCCCGTTTTGCCCCACCTTCCCCTAACAAATAAGTTTATTTCTTGAGATAGGCCTATGTGCAATATCAAACAATAAAACAAGAGCTTTGTTTCAGTCAATATTTATATTATAAATTTTTAATCATAATCATTCTCAACGTTCTATAGACCCAGTAAATGCGCATCATCCTGTCGCACGGTCTCGCCCTCCCACTAACACTCTCGTATTGAGTTCTCGACCAGTGAAGCGATGTAAGTGGGCGTATGTTAGTACGATGGTAAAGGCATGGCTGTATTATAATATTAAAAATTCTAGCAGGTCGAGTTTTATGACTGGAATGCAATGTGGTTAGAACTTATTTAATAATCGACAACAAAAATAACAAACATGGCCTCGCTACAGCATGTGTCAGAAGCTACGCTGAAATATGAAGACAGTAAAAAAGACGTGTTATGTGAGCGTGCATGAGTGGATCAGAGGGGGAAGGGTGGGGGGGGGGGGGTTGGAGGGTGGGTGGTTGGGGGGGGGGGGGGTGTAGAAGATCCTGATAGAGCGTATTTAAGTTAGGCCTAAGTAATTTCCGGTTCCATACAACCTCGTCTATTTAAAGATATAAATATCTACACAATATATCCAAAATATTCAAGTACAACAAAATGTTTATTAAATACTAAAGACATAGGCCTACAATTCGTATACTTGACGGACTATTCAATGATCATGACGGACCTTGATAAGTCATTGATTACGCATTTTCATTGTGTCATCAGTCTGCATGTGACGTAATTCATTGTGACATCAGTCTACATGTGACGTAATTGATTATGATGTCGTATACACGACTGCCACGCCGAATCTATCCATTCCTCTGCACCCCTACCAGCGGGAATGCTGACACGGAGTACAGATTTGGTTTAAACAGAATTTTATTTTGTTCAATGGGAGCACAGCAAGACATAAGTCTTATACACGTGTCTCCCATGCATACAAATACAATACATTAATAAATACATCAAGAGTACAGATTTAAAGGGACTCCCCAAGATTAGAATGACGGCGAGCCAATATTATTATAAACGTCTAATTAAAAACACCAATCTCAATTACGAAATATAAAAATATTAATTTTAATATATTTTAAAAGCAGTAATTAATTTTGTTTTAAAATAATGGTAATTACTGCAGTCGTAGTGTAATCAGTTTGCCGACACCCGGTCACTATTCAGCATCGTCTCGTTGTACTATAAATGGCTGGTCCACTGGGAGAACTCCGCTCTTAACGATGACGCAATCTTTAATCGGCCTGTCATATTCGTCCGTAGGCTCTTGTTCTATCTTTCGTACTACATCCATTCCTCCCAGAATTTTTCCGAATACAACATGGCGACCATCCAGCCATGCTGTCTCTATGGTGGTGATGAAAAACTGCGAGCCATTCGTATTTTTGCCTCGAAAGATAAGAAGAATATATAAACAGCTTTCACAATAAGTAACAAATACATGCTAATAAATTGTCAGCTCGCAGGCCTAATAACGTTAATCAACCCTGTGATTTTTATGTTCTGTTCTAGTTTTAAGCATATTTCTGAAGTTTCAAACAGATGAGCTATTAGGCTACGATCCAGATGAGAGGTGGTTTATCCGGATATGATCAAGATGAGAGATGGTCTATCCGACTACAATCGTGATGGCAGATTGTAGTCTATCTGACTACAATCCTGATGACAGCTTGCCTATCCGACTACCATCATGAAGACATATGATCTATTCGGGTACGGTCAAGATGACTTATGATCTATTCGGGTACGGCCAAGATGACAGATGGTCTATTCTGGTACTGGCAGGATGACAGATGGTCTATTTGGGTACTGACAGAATGGCAGATGGTTTATTCGGGAATGGTAAGATCAGGATGACGAATTGTCTTATTGACTATTGGGGTACGGTCAGGATGACAGATGGTCTATTCGGGTACTAGCAGGATGACATATGGTCTATTCGGGTACTAACAGGATGACAGATGGTCTATTAGGATACTGGCATGATGACAGATGGTCTATTTGGGTACTGGCAGGATGACAGATGATCTATTCGGGTACGATCAGAATGGCAGATGGTTTATTCGGGAATAGTAAGATCAGGATGACGAATTGGGGTACGATCGAGATGGCAGATGGTCTATTCGGGTAGGACAGGATGGGGAAGTGCCTATTCGAGTACATGTAGGATGACAGATGGTCTATCTGGGTACCACTAGGATGGCAGATGGCCTATTCAGGTATGGTCATGATGACATATTGTTTATTCAGGTAAGATCAAGATGACGGATGGTTTATTCGTGTATGATCGCGATGACGGATTGTCGACTCGGGTACGATCAAGATGACAGATGGTCTATTCGGGTGTGACCAGGAGGACAGATGATCTGTTCGGGTATCATCAAGATGACAGATGGCCTATTAAGGTACAATCAAGATCACAGAAATTTATTCGGGTACGATCACGATGACAGAGTGTCTATTCGGGTGTAGGTAAGATGAAAGATGGCCTATTTGGGTATGATCAGAATGATGGATGGTCTCTTCTGGTATAAGCAAGTTGACAGATAATATCTTCATGTACGGTCATGTTGACAGATGGTCGATTTTGGTGCGATCCAGATGATGGATGGTCTATTCAGGTATGATCAGGACGACATATTTTCTAGTCGGGTACAGTTAGGATGGTCTATTCGGGTACAGGTAGCATGGTCTATTTGGGTACAGGTAGCATGGTCTATTCGGGTACAGTTAGGATGGTCTATTCGGGTACAGTTATGACGGTCTATTTGGGTACAGGTATGGTGGTCTATTCGGGTACAGTTAGGACGGTCTATTTGGGCACAGGTAGGATGGTCTATTTGGGCACAGGTAGGATGGTCTATTTGGGCACAGGTAGGATGGTCTATTTGGGCACAGGTAGGATGGTCTATTCGGGTACAGTTAGGATGGTCTATTTGGGTACAGGTATGATGGTCTATTTGGGGACAGTTAGGATGGTATATTTGGGTACAGGTAGCATGGTCTATTCAGGTACAGTTAGGATGGTCTATTCGGGTACAGTTATGATGGTCTATTCGGGTACAGTTAGGATGGTCTGTTCAGGTACAGTTATGATGGTCTATTTGGGTACAGGTGTGATGGTCTATTTGGGTACAGGGAGGATGGTCTATTCGGGTACAGGTATGAAGTCTATTTGGGTACAGGGAGGATGGTCTATTAGGGTACAGGTATGAAGTCTATTTGGGTACAGGTATGATGGTCTATTTGGGTACATGTAGCATGGTCTATTTGGGTACAGTTAGGACGGTCTATTTGGGTACAGGTATGATGGTCTATTAGGGTACAGTTAGGATGGTCTAGTTGGGTACAGGTAGCATGGTCTATTCGGGTACAGTTAATATGGTCTATTTGGGTACAGGTATGATGGTCTATTCGGGTACAGTTAGGATGGTCTATTTGGGGACAGTTAGGATGTTCTATTTGGGTACAGTTAGGATGGCCGATTTGGGTACAGGTAGCATGGTCTATTCGGGTACAGTTAGGATGGTCTATTTGGGTACAGGTATGATGGTCTATTTGGGTACAGTTAGGATGGTCTATTTTGGTACAGTTAGGATGGTCTATTTGGGTACAGTTAGGACGTCCTATTTGGATACAGGTAGGATGGTCTATTAGGGTACAGTTAGCATGGTCTATTTGGGTACAGGTAGCATGGTCTATTTGGGTACAGTTAGGACGGTCTATTTGGGTACAGGTATGATGGTCTTTTAGGGTACAGTTAGGATGGTCTATTGGGTACAGGTATGATGGTCTATTTGGGTACAGTTATGATGGTCTATTTGGGTACAGGTATCATGGTCTATTCGGGTACAATTAGGATGGTCTATTTGGGTACAGGTATCATGGTCTATTCGAGTACAGTTAGGATGGTCTATTTGGGTACATGTAGGATTGTCTATTTGGGTACAGGTAGGATCGTCTATTTGGGTACAGTTAGGATGGTTTATTTGGATACAGGTATGATGGTGTATTTGGGTACAGGTAGGATGGTCTATTTGTGCACAGGTAGCATGGTCTATTCGGGTACAGTTAGGATGGTCTATTCGGGTACAGTTATGATGGTCTATTCGGGTACAGTTAGGATGGTCTGTTCGGGTACAGTTATGATGGTCTATTTGGGTACAGTTAGAATGGTCTATTTGGGTACAGTTAGTATGGTCTATTTGGGTACATGTATGATGGTCTATTAGGGTACAGTTAGGATGGTCTATTTGGGCACAGGTAGCATGGTCTATTCTGGTACAGTTAGGATGGTCTATTTGGGTACAGGTAGCATGGTCTATTCGGGTACAGTTAGGATGGTCTATTTGGGTACAGGTAGCATGGTCTATCCGTTTACAGTTAGGATGGTCTATTCTGGTACAGTTAGGATGGTCTATTTGGATACAGGAAGGATGGTCTATTTGTGAACAGGTAGCATGGTCGATTCGGGTACAGTTAGGATGGTCTATTTCGGTACAGTTAGGATGGTCTATTTGGGTACAGGGAGGATGGTCTATTCTGGTACAGTTAGGATGGTCTATTTGGGTACAGGAAGGATGGTCTATTTGTGAACAGGTAGCATGGTCGATTCGGGTACAGTTAGGATGGTCTATTTGGGTACAGTTAGGATGGTCTATTTGGGTACAGGGAGGATGGTCTATTCGGGTACAGGTAGGATGGTCTATTTGGGTACAGGAAGGATGGTCTATTTGTGCACAGGTAGCATGGTCGATTCGGGTACAGTTAGGATGGTCTATTTGGGTACAGTTAGGATGGTCTATTTGGGTACAGGGAGGATGGTCTATTTGTCCACGGGTAGGATGGTCTATTTGGGGACAGGTAGGATGGTCTATTTGGGTACAGGTAGGATCGTCTATTTGGGTACAGTTAGGATGGTCTATATGGGTACAGGTAGCATGGTCTATTCGGGTACAGTTAGGATAGTCTATGTGGGTACAGGTAGCATGGTCTATTCGGGTACAGTTAGGATGGTCTATTTGGGTACAGGGAGGATGGTCTATTCGGGTACAGGTATGATGGTCTGTTTGGGTACAGGTAGGATGGTCTATTTGGGTACTGGGAGGATGGTCTATTCGGGTACAGGTATGATGGTCTGTTTGGGTACAGGTAGGATGGTCTATTTGGGTACAGGTAGGATTGTCTGTTTGGGTACAGGGAGGATGGTCTATTTGGACACAGGTAGGATGGTCTATTTGGGTACAGGGAGGATGGTCTATTTGGGTACGGGTAGGATGGTCTATTCGGATACCGTTAGGATGGTCTATTCGGGTACAGGGAGGATGGTCTATTTGGAGACAAGTAGGATGGTCTATTTGGGTACAGGGAGGATGGTCTATTTGGGTACAGGTATGATGGTCTGTTTGGGTACAGGTAGGATGGTCTATTTGGGTACAGGTAGGATGGTCTATTTGTGCACAGGTAGCATGGTCTATTTGGGCACAGGTAGGATGGTCTATTTGGGTACAGGTAGGATGGTCTATTGGGGTACAGTTAGGATGGTCTATTTGGGTACAGGTAGGATGGTCTATTTGGGTACAGTTAGGATGGTCTATTCGGGTACAGTTAGGATGGTGTATTCGGGTACAGTTAGGATGGTCTATTCGGGTACAGTTAGTATGGTCTATTTGGGTACAGGTAGGAATGTCTATTTGGGTACAGGTAGGATCGTCTATTTGGGTACAGTTAGGATGGTCTATTTGGGTACAGTTATGATGGTCTATTAGGGTACAGGTAGGACGGTCTATTTGGGTACAGTTAGGACGGTCTATTTGGGTACAGGTATGATGGTCTATTAGGGTACAGTTAGGATGGTCTATTGGGTACAGGTATGGTGGTCTATTTGGGTACAGTTAGGATGGTCTATTCGGGTACAGTTAGGATGGTCTATTTGGGTACAGGTAGGATTGTCTATTTGGGTACAGGTAGGATCGTCTATTTGGGTACAGTTAGGATGGTCTATTTGGGTACAGGTATGGTGGTCTATTTGGGTACAGTTAGGATGGTCTATTTGTGTACAGGTATCATGGTCTATTCGGGTACAGTTAGGATGGTCTATTCGGGTACAGTTAGGATGGTCTATTTGGGTACAGGTAGGATTGTCTATTTGGGTACAGGTAGGATCGTCTATTTGGGTACAGTTAGGATGGTCTATTTGGGTACAGGTATGATGGTCTATTTGGGTACAGGTAGGACGGTCTATTTGGGTACAGTTAGGATGGTCTATTTGGGTACAGGTAGCATGGTCTATTCCGGTACAGTTAGGATGGTCTATGTGGGTCCAGGTATCATGGTCTATTCGGGTACAGTTAGGTTGGTCTATTTGGGTACAGGGTGGATGGTCTATTTGGGTACAGGTATGATGGTCTATTAGGGTACAGGTATGATGGTCTTTTAGGGTACAGTTAGGATGGTCTATTGGGTACAGGTATGATGGTCTATTTGGGTACAGTTATGATGGTCTATTTGGGTACAGGTATCATGGTCTATTCGGGTACAGTTAGGATGGTCTATTTGGGTACAGGTATCATGGTCTATTCGAGTACAGTTAGGATGGTCTAATTGGGTACATGCAGGATTGTCTATTTGGGTACAGGTAGGATCGTCTATTTGGGTACAGTTAGGATGGTTTATTTGGATACAGGTATGATGGTGTATTTGGGTACAGGTAGGATGGTCTATTTGTGCACAGGTAGCATGGTCTATTCGGGTACAGTTAGGATGGTCTATTCGGGTACAGTTATGATGGTCTATTCGGGTACAGTTAGGATGGTCTGTTCGGGTACAGTTATGATGGTCTATTTGGGTACAGTTAGAATGGTCTATTTGGGTACAGTTAGTATGGTCTATTTGGGTACATGTATGATGGTCTATTAGGGTACAGTTAGGATGGTCTATTTGGGCACAGGTAGCATGGTCTATTCTGGTACAGTTAGGATGGTCTATTTGGGTACAGGTAGCATGGTCTATTCGGGTACAGTTAGGATGGTCTATTTGGGTACAGGTAGCATGGTCTATCCGTTTACAGTTAGGATGGTCTATTCTGGTACAGTTAGGATGGTCTATTTGGATACAGGAAGGATGGTCTATTTGTGCACAGGTAGCATGGTCGATTCGGGTACAGTTAGGATGGTCTATTTGGGTACAGTTAGGATGGTCTATTTGGGTACAGGGAGGATGGTCTATTCTGGTACAGGTAGGATGGTCTATTTGGGTACAGGAAGGATGGTCTATTTGTGCACAGGTAGCATGGTCGATTCGGGTACAGTTAGGATGGTCTATTTGGGTACAGTTAGGATGGTCTATTTGGGTACAGGGAGGATGGTCTATTTGTCCACGGGTAGGATGGTCTATTTGGGGACAGGTAGGATGGTCTATTTGGGTACAGGTAGGATCGTCTATTTAGGTACAGTTAGGATGGTCTATATGGGTACAGGTAGCATGGTCTATTCGGGTACAGTTAGGATAGTCTATGTGGGTACAGGTAGCATGGTCTATTCGGGTACAGTTAGGATGGTCTATTTGGGTACAGGGAGGATGGTCTATTCGGGTACAGGTATGATGGTCTGTTTGGGTACAGGTAGGATGGTCTATTTGGGTACTGGGAGGATGGTCTATTCGGGTACTGGTATGATGGTCTGTTTGGGTACAGGTAGGATGGTCTATTTGGGTACAGGTAGGATTGTCTGTTTGGGTACAGGGAGGATGGTCTATTTGGACACAGGTAGGATGGTCTATTTGGGTACAGGGAGGATGGTCTATTTGAGTACGGGTAGGATGGTCTATTCGGATACCGTTAGGATGGTCTATTCGGGTACAGGGAGGATGGTCTATTTGGACACAGGTAGGATGGTCTATTTGGGTACAGGGAGGATGGTCTATTTGGGTACAGGTATGACGGTCTGTTTGGGTACAGGTAGGATGGTCTATTTGGGTACAGGTAGGATGGTCTATTTGTGCACGGGTAGGATGGTCTATTTGGGCACAGGTAGGATGGTCTATTTGGGTACAGGTAGGATCGTCTATTGGGGTACAGTTAGGATGGCCTATTTGGGTACAGGTAGGATTGTCTATTTGGGTACAGTTAGGATGGTCTATTCGGGTACAGTTAGGATGGTGTATTCGGGTACAGTTAGGATGGTCTATTCGGGTACAGTTAGTATGGTCTATTTGGGTACAGGTAGGATGGTCTATTTGGGTACCGGTAGGATCATCTATTTGGGTACAGTTAGGATGGTCTATTTGGGTACAGGTAGGATGGTCTATTTGGGTACGTGTAGGTGGTCTATTTGGATACAGTTAGGATGGTTTATTCGGGTACAGGTAGCATGGTCTATTCGGGTATAGTTAGGATGGTCTATTTGGGTACAGGTATGATGGTCTATTCGGGTACAGTTAGGATGGTCTATTCTGGTACAGGTAGCATGGTCTATTCGGGTACTGTTAGGATGGTCTATTTGGGTACATGTATGATGGTCTATTTGGCTACAGGTATGATGGTCTATTTGGGTACAGGTAGGATGGTCTATTTGGGTACAGGTGTGATGGTCTATTTGGGTACAGGGAGGATGGTCTATTCCGGTACAGGTATGATGGTCTATTTGGGTACAGGTATGATGGTCTATTTTGGTACAGGTAGCATGGTCTATTTGGGTACTGTTAGGACGGTCTATTTGGGTACAGGTAGGATGGTCTATTAGGGTACAGTTAGCATGGTCTATTTGGGTACAGGTAGCATGGTCTATTTGGGTACAGTTAGGACGGTCTATTTGGGTACAGGTATGATGGTCTATTAGGGTACAGTTAGGATGGTCTATTGGGTACAGGTATGGTGGTCTATTTGGGTACAGTTAGGATGGTCTATTTGTGTACAGGTATCATGGTCTATTCGGGTACAGTTAGGATGGTCTATTCGGGTACAGTTAGGATGGTCTATTTGGGTACAGGTAGGATTGTCTATTTGGGTACAGGTAGGATCGTCTATTCGGGTACAGTTAGGATGGTTTATTTGGGTACAGGTATGATGGTCTATTTGGGTACAGGTAGGACGGTCTATTTGGGTACAGTTAGGATGGTCTATTTGGGTACAGGTATGATGGTCTATTTGGGTACAGGTAGCATGGTCTATTTGGGTACAGTTAGGACGGTCTATTTGGGTAGAGGTATGATGGTATATTAGGATACAGTTAGGATGGTCTATTTGGGTACAGGTAGCATGGTCTATTCGGGTACAGTTAGTATGGTCTATTTGGGTACAGGTATGATGGTCTATTTGGGTACAGGTATGATGGTCAATTTGGGTACAGTTAGAATGGTCTATTTGGGTACAGTTAGGATGATCTATTTGGGTACAGTTAGGACGTCCTATTTGGGTACAGGTAGGATGGTCTATTAGGGTACAGTTAGCATGGTCTATTTGGGTACAGGTAGCATGGGCTATTTGGGCACAGTTGGGGCGGTCTATTTGGGTACAGGTATGATGGTCTATTAGGGTACAGTTAGGATGGTCTATTGGGTACAGGTATGGTGGTCTATTTGGGTACAGTTAGGATGGTCTATTTGTGTACAGGTATCATGGTCTATTCGGGTACAGTTAGGATGGTCTATTCGGGTACAGTTAGGATGGTCTATTTGGGTACAGGTAGGATTGTCTATTTGGGTACAGGTAGGATCGTCTATTTGGGTACAGTTAGGATGGTCTATTTGGGTACAGGTATGATGGTCTATTTGGGTACAGGTAGGACGGTCTATTTGGGTACAGTTAGGATGGTCTATTTGGGTACAGGTAGCATGGTCTATTCCGGTACAGTTAGGATGGTCTATGTGGGTCCAGGTATCATGGTCTATTCGGGTACAGTTAGGTTGGTCTATTTGGGTACAGGGTGGATGGTCTATTTGGGTACAGGTATGATGGTCTATTAGGGTACAGGTATGATGGTCTATTTGGGTACAGGTATGGTGGTCTATTTGGGTACAGTTAGGATGGTCTATTTGTGTACAGGTATCATGGTCTATTCGGGTACAGTTAGGATGGTCTATTCGGGTACAGTTAGGATGGTCTATTTGGGTACAGGTAGGATTGTCTATTTGGGTACAGGTAGGATCGTCTATTTGGGTACAGTTAGGATGGTCTATTTGGGTACAGGTATGATGGTCTATTTGGGTACAGGTAGGACGGTCTATTTGGGTACAGTTAGGATTGTCTATTTGGGTACAGGTAGCATGGTCTATTCGGGTACAGTTAGGATGGTCTATGTGGGTACAGGTAGCATGGTCTATTCGGGTACAGTTAGGATGGTCTATTTGGGTACAGGGAGGATGGTCTATTCGGGTACAGGTATGATGGTCTATTTGGGTACAGGTATGATGGTCTGTTTGGGTACAGGTAGGATGGTCTATTTGGGTACCGGGAGGATGGTCTATTCGGGTAGAGGTATGATGGTCTGTTTGGGTATAGGTAGGATGGTCTATTTGGGTACAGGTAGGATGGTCTGTTTGGGTACAGGGAGGATGGTCTATATGGACACAGGTAGGATGGTCTATTTGGGTACAGTTAGGATGGTCTATTTGGGTACAGGGAGGATGGTCTATTCGGGTACAGTTAGGATGGTCTATGTGGGTACAGGTAGCATAGTGTATTCGGGTACAGTTAGGATAGTCTATTTGGGTACAGGGAGGATGGTCTATTTGGGTACAGGTATGATGGTCTATTTGGGTACAGGTATGATGGTCTGTTTGGGTACAGGTAGGATGGTCTATTTGGGTACCGGGAGGATGGTCTATTCGGGTACAGGTATGATGGTCTATTTGGGTACAGGTATGATGGTCTGTTTGGCTACAGGTAGGATGGTCTATTTGGGGACCGGGAGGATGGTCTATTCGGGTAGAGGTATGATGGTCTGTTTGGGTACAGGTAGGATGGTCTATTTGGGTACAGGTAGGATGGTCTGTTTGGGTACAGGGAGGATGGTCTATATGGACACTGGTAGGATGGTCTATTTGGGTACAGTTAGGATGGTCTATTTGGGTACAGGGAGGATGGTCTATTTGGACACAGGTAGGATGGTCTCTTTGGGTACAGGGAGGATGGTTTATTTGGGTACGGGTATGATGGTCTATTCGGATACCGTTAGGATGGTCTATTCGGGTACAGAGAGGATGGTCTATTTGGACACAGGTAGGATGGGCTATTTGGGTACAGGGAGGATGGTCTATTTGGACACAGGTAGGATGGTCTATTTGGCTACAGTGAGGATGGTCTATTTGGGTACAGGTATGATGATCTGTTTGGGTACAGGTATGATGGTCTATTTGGGTACAGGTAGGACGGTCTATTTGGGTACAGTTAGGATGGTCTATTTGGGTACAGGTAGGATGGTCTATTTGGGGACCGGGAGGATGGTCTATTCGGGTAGAGGTATGATGGTCTGTTTGGGTACAGGTAGGATGGTCTATTTGGGTACAGGTAGGATGGTCTGTTTGGGTACAGGGAGGATGGTCTATATGGACACTGGTAGGATGGTCTATTTGGGTACAGTTAGGATGGTCTATTTGGGTACAGGGAGGATGGTCTATTTGGACACAGGTAGGATGGTCTCTTTGGGTACAGGGAGGATGGTTTATTTGGGTACGGGTATGATGGTCTATTCGGATACCGTTAGGATGGTCTATTCGGGTACAGAGAGGATGGTCTATTTGGACACAGGTAGGATGGGCTATTTGGGTACAGGGAGGATGGTCTATTTGGACACAGGTAGGATGGTCTATTTGGCTACAGTGAGGATGGTCTATTTGGGTACAGGTATGATGATCTGTTTGGGTACAGGTATGATGGTCTATTTGGGTACAGGTAGGACGGTCTATTTGGGTACAGTTAGGATGGTCTATTTGGGTACAGGTATGATGGTCTATTTGGGTACAGGTAGCATGGTCTATTTGGGTACAGTTAGGACGGTCTATTTGGGTAGAGGTATGATGGTCTATTAGGATACAGTTAGGATGGTCTATTTGGGTACAGGTAGCATGGTCTATTCGGGTACAGTTAGTATGGTCTATTTGGGTACAGGTATGATGGTCTATTTGGGTACAGGTATGATGGTCAATTTGGGTACAGTTAGAATGGTCTATTTGGGTACAGTTAGGATGATCTATTTGGGTACAGTTAGGACGTCCTATTTGGGTACAGGTAGGATGGTCTATTAGGGTACAGTTAGCATGGTCTATTTGGGTACAGGTAGCATGGGCTATTTGGGCACAGTTGGGGCGGTCTATTTGGGTACAGGTATGATGGTCTATTAGGGTACAGTTAGGATGGTCTATTGGGTACAGGTATGGTGGTCTATTTGGGTACAGTTAGGATGGTCTATTTGTGTACAGGTATCATGGTCTATTCGGGTACAGTTAGGATGGTCTATTCGGATACAGTTAGGATGGTCTATTTGGGTACAGGTAGGATTGTCTATTTGGGTACAGGTAGGATCGTCTATTTGGGTACAGTTAGGATGGTCTATTTGGGTACAGGTATGATGGTCTATTTGGGTACAGGTAGGACGGTCTATTTGGGTACAGTTAGGATGGTCTATTTGGGTACAGGTAGCATGGTCTATTCCGGTACAGTTAGGATGGTCTATGTGGGTCCAGGTATCATGGTCTATTCGGGTACAGTTAGGTTGGTCTATTTGGGTACAGGGTGGATGGTCTATTTGGGTACAGGTATGATGGTCTATTAGGGTACAGGTATGATGGTCTTTTAGGGTACAGTTAGGATGGTCTATTGGGTACAGGTATGATGGTCTATTTGGGTACAGTTATGATGGTCTATTTGGGTACAGGTATCATGGTCTATTCGGGTACAGTTAGGATGGTCTATTTGGGTACAGGTATCATGGTCTATTCGAGTACAGTTAGGATGGTCTAATTGGGTACATGCAGGATTGTCTATTTGGGTACAGGTAGGATCGTCTATTTGGGTACAGTTAGGATGGTTTATTTGGATACAGGTATGATGGTGTATTTGGGTACAGGTAGGATGGTCTATTTGTGCACAGGTAGCATGGTCTATTCGGGTACAGTTAGGATGGTCTATTCGGGTACAGTTATGATGGTCTATTCGGGTACAGTTAGGATGGTCTGTTCGGGTACAGTTATGATGGTCTATTTGGGTACAGTTAGAATGGTCTATTTGGGTACAGTTAGTATGGTCTATTTGGGTACATGTATGATGGTCTATTAGGGTACAGTTAGGATGGTCTATTTGGGCACAGGTAGCATGGTCTATTCTGGTACAGTTAGGATGGTCTATTTGGGTACAGGTAGCATGGTCTATTCGGGTACAGTTAGGATGGTCTATTTGGGTACAGGTAGCATGGTCTATCCGTTTACAGTTAGGATGGTCTATTCTGGTACAGTTAGGATGGTCTATTTGGATACAGGAAGGATGGTCTATTTGTGCACAGGTAGCATGGTCGATTCGGGTACAGTTAGGATGGTCTATTTGGGTACAGTTAGGATGGTCTATTTGGGTACAGGGAGGATGGTCTATTCTGGTACAGGTAGGATGGTCTATTTGGGTACAGGAAGGATGGTCTATTTGTGCACAGGTAGCATGGTCGATTCGGGTACAGTTAGGATGGTCTATTTGGGTACAGTTAGGATGGTCTATTTGGGTACAGGGAGGATGGTCTATTTGTCCACGGGTAGGATGGTCTATTTGGGGACAGGTAGGATGGTCTATTTGGGTACAGGTAGGATCGTCTATTTAGGTACAGTTAGGATGGTCTATATGGGTACAGGTAGCATGGTCTATTCGGGTACAGTTAGGATAGTCTATGTGGGTACAGGTAGCATGGTCTATTCGGGTACAGTTAGGATGGTCTATTTGGGTACAGGGAGGATGGTCTATTCGGGTACAGGTATGATGGTCTGTTTGGGTACAGGTAGGATGGTCTATTTGGGTACTGGGAGGATGGTCTATTCGGGTACTGGTATGATGGTCTGTTTGGGTACAGGTAGGATGGTCTATTTGGGTACAGGTAGGATTGTCTGTTTGGGTACAGGGAGGATGGTCTATTTGGACACAGGTAGGATGGTCTATTTGGGTACAGGGAGGATGGTCTATTTGAGTACGGGTAGGATGGTCTATTCGGATACCGTTAGGATGGTCTATTCGGGTACAGGGAGGATGGTCTATTTGGACACAGGTAGGATGGTCTATTTGGGTACAGGGAGGATGGTCTATTTGGGTACAGGTATGACGGTCTGTTTGGGTACAGGTAGGATGGTCTATTTGGGTACAGGTAGGATGGTCTATTTGTGCACGGGTAGGATGGTCTATTTGGGCACAGGTAGGATGGTCTATTTGGGTACAGGTAGGATCGTCTATTGGGGTACAGTTAGGATGGCCTATTTGGGTACAGGTAGGATTGTCTATTTGGGTACAGTTAGGATGGTCTATTCGGGTACAGTTAGGATGGTGTATTCGGGTACAGTTAGGATGGTCTATTCGGGTACAGTTAGTATGGTCTATTTGGGTACAGGTAGGATGGTCTATTTGGGTACCGGTAGGATCATCTATTTGGGTACAGTTAGGATGGTCTATTTGGGTACAGGTAGGATGGTCTATTTGGGTACGTGTAGGTGGTCTATTTGGATACAGTTAGGATGGTTTATTCGGGTACAGGTAGCATGGTCTATTCGGGTATAGTTAGGATGGTCTATTTGGGTACAGGTATGATGGTCTATTCGGGTACAGTTAGGATGGTCTATTCTGGTACAGGTAGCATGGTCTATTCGGGTACTGTTAGGATGGTCTATTTGGGTACATGTATGATGGTCTATTTGGCTACAGGTATGATGGTATATTTGGGTACAGGTAGGATGGTCTATTTGGGTACAGGTGTGATGGTCTATTTGGGTACAGGGAGGATGGTCTATTCCGGTACAGGTATGATGGTCTATTTGGGTACAGGTATGATGGTCTATTTTGGTACAGGTAGCATGGTCTATTTGGGTACTGTTAGGACGGTCTATTTGGGTACAGGTAGGATGGTCTATTAGGGTACAGTTAGCATGGTCTATTTGGGTACAGGTAGCATGGTCTATTTGGGTACAGTTAGGACGGTCTATTTGGGTACAGGTATGATGGTCTATTAGGGTACAGTTAGGATGGTCTATTGGGTACAGGTATGGTGGTCTATTTGGGTACAGTTAGGATGGTCTATTTGTGTACAGGTATCATGGTCTATTCGGGTACAGTTAGGATGGTCTATTCGGGTACAGTTAGGATGGTCTATTTGGGTACAGGTAGGATTGTCTATTTGGGTACAGGTAGGATCGTCTATTCGGGTACAGTTAGGATGGTTTATTTGGGTACAGGTATGATGGTCTATTTGGGTACAGGTAGGACGGTCTATTTGGGTACAGTTAGGATGGTCTATTTGGGTACAGGTATGATGGTCTATTTGGGTACAGGTAGCATGGTCTATTTGGGTACAGTTAGGACGGTCTATTTGGGTAGAGGTATGATGGTATATTAGGATACAGTTAGGATGGTCTATTTGGGTACAGGTAGCATGGTCTATTCGGGTACAGTTAGTATGGTCTATTTGGGTACAGGTATGATGGTCTATTTGGGTACAGGTATGATGGTCAATTTGGGTACAGTTAGAATGGTCTATTTGGGTACAGTTAGGATGATCTATTTGGGTACAGTTAGGACGTCCTATTTGGGTACAGGTAGGATGGTCTATTAGGGTACAGTTAGCATGGTCTATTTGGGTACAGGTAGCATGGGCTATTTGGGCACAGTTGGGGCGGTCTATTTGGGTACAGGTATGATGGTCTATTAGGGTACAGTTAGGATGGTCTATTGGGTACAGGTATGGTGGTCTATTTGGGTACAGTTAGGATGGTCTATTTGTGTACAGGTATCATGGTCTATTCGGGTACAGTTAGGATGGTCTATTCGGGTACAGTTAGGATGGTCTATTTGGGTACAGGTAGGATTGTCTATTTGGGTACAGGTAGGATCGTCTATTTGGGTACAGTTAGGATGGTCTATTTGGGTACAGGTATGATGGTCTATTTGGGTACAGGTAGGACGGTCTATTTGGGTACAGTTAGGATGGTCTATTTGGGTACAGGTAGCATGGTCTATTCCGGTACAGTTAGGATGGTCTATGTGGGTCCAGGTATCATGGTCTATTCGGGTACAGTTAGGTTGGTCTATTTGGGTACAGGGTGGATGGTCTATTTGGGTACAGGTATGATGGTCTATTAGGGTACAGGTATGATGGTCTATTTGGGTACAGGTATGGTGGTCTATTTGGGTACAGTTAGGATGGTCTATTTGTGTACAGGTATCATGGTCTATTCGGGTACAGTTAGGATGGTCTATTCGGGTACAGTTAGGATGGTCTATTTGGGTACAGGTAGGATTGTCTATTTGGGTACAGGTAGGATCGTCTATTTGGGTACAGTTAGGATGGTCTATTTGGGTACAGGTATGATGGTCTATTTGGGTACAGGTAGGACGGTCTATTTGGGTACAGTTAGGATTGTCTATTTGGGTACAGGTAGCATGGTCTATTCGGGTACAGTTAGGATGGTCTATGTGGGTACAGGTAGCATGGTCTATTCGGGTACAGTTAGGATGGTCTATTTGGGTACAGGGAGGATGGTCTATTCGGGTACAGGTATGATGGTCTATCTGGGTACAGGTATGATGGTCTGTTTGGGTACAGGTAGGATGGTCTATTTGGGTACCGGGAGGATGGTCTATTCGGGTAGAGGTATGATGGTCTGTTTGGGTATAGGTAGGATGGTCTATTTGGGTACAGGTAGGATGGTCTGTTTGGGTACAGGGAGGATGGTCTATATGGACACAGGTAGGATGGTCTATTTGGGTACAGTTAGGATGGTCTATTTGGGTACAGGGAGGATGGTCTATTCGGGTACAGTTAGGATGGTCTATGTGGGTACAGGTAGCATAGTGTATTCGGGTACAGTTAGGATAGTCTATTTGGGTACAAGGAGGATGGTCTATTCGGGTACAGGTATGATGGTCTATTTGGGTACAGGTATGATGGTCTGTTTGGGTACAGGTAGGATGGTCTATTTGGGTACCGGGAGGATGGTCTATTCGGGTACAGGTATGATGGTCTATTTGGGTACAGGTATGATGGTCTGTTTGGCTACAGGTAGGATGGTCTATTTGGGGACCGGGAGGATGGTCTATTCGGGTAGAGGTATGATGGTCTGTTTGGGTACAGGTAGGATGGTCTATTTGGGTACAGGTAGGATGGTCTGTTTGGGTACAGGGAGGATGGTCTATATGGACACTGGTAGGATGGTCTATTTGGGTACAGTTAGGATGGTCTATTTGGGTACAGGGAGGATGGTCTATTTGGACACAGGTAGGATGGTCTCTTTGGGTACAGGGAGGATGGTTTATTTGGGTACGGGTATGATGGTCTATTCGGATACCGTTAGGATGGTCTATTCGGGTACAGAGAGGATGGTCTATTTGGACACAGGTAGGATGGGCTATTTGGGTACAGGGAGGATGGTCTATTTGGACACAGGTAGGATGGTCTATTTGGCTACAGTGAGGATGGTCTATTTGGGTACAGGTATGATGATCTGTTTGGGTACAGGTAGGATGGTCTATTTGGGTACAGGTAGGATGGTCTATTTGTGCACAGGTAGCATGGTCTATTCGGGTACAGTTAGGATAGTCTATTTGGGTACAGGTAGGATGGTCTATTTGTGCACGGGTAGGATGGTCTATTTGGGCACAGGTAGGATGGTCTATTTGGGTACAGGTAGGATCATCTATTTGGGTACAGTTAGGATGGTCTATTTGGGTACAGGTAGGATGGTCTATTTGGGTACAGTTAGGATGGTCTATTCGGGTGCAATTAGGATGGTCTATTCGGGTACAGTTAGGATGGTCTATTCGGGTACAGTTAGTATGGTCTATTTGGGTACAGGTAGGATGGTCTATTTGGGTACAGGTAGGATCGTCTATTTGGGTACAGTTAGGATGGTCTATTTGGGTACTGGTAGGATGGTATATTTGGGTACATGTAGGTGGTCTATTTGGATATTTGGGTACAGGTAGGATGGTCTATTTGGGTACAGTTAGGATGGTCTATGTTGGTACAGGTAGGATCGTCTATTTGGGTACAGGTAGGATGGTCTATTTGGGTACATGTAGGTGGTCTATTTGGATATTTGGGTACAGGTAGGATCGTCTATTTGGGTACAGTTAGGATGGTCTATTTGGGTACAGGTAGGATGGTCTATTTGGGTACAGTAAGGATGGTTTATCCGGGTACAGGTAGCATGGTCTATTCGGGTATAGTTAGGATGGCCTATTTGGGTACAGGTATGATGGTCTATTCGGGTACAGTTAGGATGGTCTATTCTGGTACAGGTAGCATGGTCTATTCTGGTACTGTTAGGATGGTCTATTTGGGTACATGTATGATGGTCTATTTGGGTACAGGTATGATGGTCTATTTGGGTACAGGTAGGATGGTCTATTTGGGTACAGGTGTGATGTTCTATTTGGGTACAGGTAGGATGGTCTATTCGGGTACAGGTATGATGGTCTATTTGGGTACAGGTATGATGGTCTATTTGGGTACAGGTAGCATGGTCTATTTGGGTACAGTTAGGATGGTCTATTTGGGTACACGTAGCATGGTCTATTCGGGTACAGTTAGGATGGTCTATTCGGGTACAGTTAGGATTGTCTATTCGGATACAGTTAGGATGGTCTGTTCGGGTACAGTTAGGATGGTCTATTCGGGTACCGTTAGGATGGTCTATTCGGGTACAGTTAGTATGGTCTATTTGGGTACAGGTAGGATGGTCTATTTGGGTACAGGTAGGACGGTCTTTTTGGGTATAGTTAGGATGGTCTATTTGGGTACAGGTAGCATGGTCTATTCGGGTACAGTTAGGATGGTCTATGTGGGTACAGGTATCATGGTCTATTCGGGTACAGTTAGGATGGTCTATTTGGGTACAGGGTGGATGGTCTATTCGGGTACAGGTATGATGCTCTATTTGGGTACAGGTATGATGGTCTGTTTGGGTACAGGTAGGATGGTCTATTTGGGGACCAGGAGGATGGTCTATTCGGGTAGAGGTATGATGGTCTGTTTGGGTACAGGTAGGATGGTCTATTTGGGTACAGGTAGGATGGTCTGTTTGGGTACAGGGAGGATGGTCTATATGGACACTGGTAGGATGGTCTATTTGGGTACAGTTAGGATGGTCTATTTGGGTACAGGGAGGATGGTCTATTTGGACACAGGTAGGATGGTCTCTTTGGGTACAGGGAGGATGGTCTATTTGGGTACGGGTATGATGGTCTATTCGGATACCGTTAGGATGGTCTATTCGGGTACAGAGAGGATGGTCTATTTGGACACAGGTAGGATGGTCTATTTGTGCACAGGTAGCATGGTCTAATCGGGTACAGTTAGGATGGTCTATTTGGGTACAGGTAGGATGGTCTATTTCGGTACATGTAGGTGGTCTATTTGGATATTTGGGTACAGGTAGGATCGTCTATTTGGGTACAGTTAGGATGGTCTATTTGGGTACGGGTAGGATGGTCTATTTGGGTACATGTAGGTGGTCTATTTGGATACAGTTAGGATGGTGTATTCGGGTACAGGTAGCATGGTCTATTCGGGTATAGTTAGGATGGTCTATTTGGGTACAGGTATGATGGTCTATTCGTGTACAGTTAGGATGGTCTATTCTGGTACAGGTAGCATGGTCTATTCGGGTACTGTTAGGATGGTCTATTTGGGTACATGTATGATGGTCTATTTGGGTACAGGTATGATGGTCTATTTGTGTACAGGTAGGATGGTCTATTTGGGTACAGGGGTGATGGTCTATTCGGGTACAGGGACGATGGTCTATTCGGGTACAGGTATGATGGTCTATTTGGGTACAGGTGTGATGGTCTATTTGGGTACAGGTAGCATGGTCTATTTGGGTACAGTTAGGACGGTCTATTTGGGTACAGGTATAATGGTCTATTAGGGTACCCTTAGGATGGTCTATTTAGGTACAGGTAGCATGGTCTATTCGGGTACAGTTAGGGTGGTCTATTTGGGTACAGGTATGATGGTCTATTTGGGTACAGTTAGGATGGTCTATTTGGGTACAGTTAGGATGATCTATTTGGGTACAGTTAGGACGTCCTATTTGGGTACAGGTAGGACGGTCTATTTGGGTATAGTTAGGATGGACTATTTGGGTAGAGGTAGCATGGTCTATTCGGGTACAGTTAGGATGGTCTATGTGGGTACAGGTATCATGGTCTATTCGGGTACAGTTAGGATGGTCTATTTGGGTACAGGGTGGATGGTCTATTCGGGTACAGGTATGATGCTCTATTTGTGTACAGGTATGATGGTCTGTTTGGGTACAGGTAGGATGGTCTATTTGGGGACCGGGAGGATGGTCTATTCGGGTAGAGGTATGATGGTCTGTTTGGGTACAGGTAGGATGATCTATTTGGGTACAGGTAGGATGGTCTGTTTGGGTACAGGGAGGATGGTCTATATGGACACTGGTAGGATGGTCTATTTGGGTACAGTTAGGATGGTCTATTTGGGTACAGGGAGGATGGTCTATTTGGACACAGGTAGGATGGTCTATTTGGGTACAGGGAGGATGGTCTATTTGGGTACGGGTATGTTGGTCTATTCGGATACCGTTAGGATGGTCTATTCTGGTACAGTGAGGATGGTCTATTTGGACACAGGTAGGATGGTCTATTTGGGTACAGGGAGGATGGTCTATTTGGGTACAGGTATGATGGTCTGTTTGGGTACAGGTAGGATGGTCTATTTGGGTACAGGTAGGATGGTCTATTTGTGCACAGGTAGCATGGTCTATTCGGGTACAGTTAGGATAGTCTATTTGGGTACAGGTAGGATGGTCTATTTGTGCACGGGTAGGATGGTCTATTTGGGCACAGGTAGGATGGTCTATTTGGGTACAGGTAGGATCGTCTATTTGGGGAAAGGTTAGGATGGTCTATTTGGGTACAGGTAGGATGGTCTATTTGGGTACAGTTAGGATGGTCTATTCGGGTGCAGTTAGGATGGTCTATTCGGGTACAGTTAGGATGGTCTATTCGGGTACAGTTAGTATGGTCTATTTGGGTACAGGTAGGATGGTCTATTTGGGTACAGGTAGGATCGTCTATTTGGGTACAGTTAGGATGGTCTATTTGGGTACAGGTAGGATGGTCTATTTGGGTACATGTAGGTGGTCTATTTGGATATTTGGGTACAGGTAGGATCGTCTATTTGGGTACAGATAGGATGGTCTATGTGGGTACAGGTAGGATCGACTATTTGGGTACAGCTAGGATTGTCTATTTGGGTACATGTAGGTGGTCTATTTGGATATTTGGGTACAGGTAGGATCGTCTATTTGGGTACAGTTAGGATGGTCTATTTCGGTACAGGTAGGATGGTCTATTTGGGTACAGTAAGGATGGTTTATTCGGGTACAGGTAGCATGGTCTATTCGGGTATAGTTAGGATGGCCTATTTGGGTACAGGTATGATGGTCTATTCGGGTACAGTTAGGATGGTCTATTCTGGTACAGGTAGCATGGTCTATTTGGGTACAGGTATGATGGTCTATTTGGGTACGGGTAGGATGGTCTATTTGGGTACATGTGTGATGTTCTATTTGGGTACAGGTAGGATGGTCTATTCGGGTACAGGTATGATGGTCTATTTGGGTACAGGTATGATGGTCTATTTGGGTACAGGTAGCATGGTCTATTAGGGTACAGTTAGGATGGTCTATTTGTGTACAGGTAGCATGGTCTATTCGGGTACAGTTAGTATGGTCTATTTGGGTACAGGTATGATGGTCTATTCGGGTACAGTTAGGATGGTCTATTTGGGTACAGTTAGGATGGTCTATTTGGGTACAGTTAGGATGGTCTATTTGGGTACAGGTATCATAGTCTATTCGGGTACAGTTAGGAAGGTCTATTTGGGTACACGTTGCATGGTCTATTCGGGTACAGTTAGGATGGTCTATTCGGGTACAGTTAGGATTGTCTATTCGGATACAGTTAGGATGGTCTCTTCGGGTACAGTTAGGATGGTCTATTCGGGTACAGTTAGGATGGTCTATTCGGGTACAGTTAGTATGGTCTATTTGGGTACAGGTAGGATGGTCTATTTGGGTACAGGGAGGATGGTCTATTTGGGTACAGGTAGGGTGATCTATTTGGGTACAGGTAGGATGGTCTATTTGTGCACAGGTAGCATGGTCTAATCGGGTACAGTTAGGATGGTCTATTTTGGTACATGTAGGTGGTCTATTTGGATATTTGGGTACAGGTAGGATCGTCTATTTGGGTACAGTTAGGATGGTCTATTTGGGTACGGGTAGGATGGTCTATTTGGGTACATGTAGGTGGTCTATTTGGATACAGTTAGGATGGTGTATTCGGGTACAGGTAGCATGGTCTATTCGGGTATAGTTAGGATGGTCTATTTGGGTACAGGTATGATGGTCTATTTGGGTACAGGTATGATGGTCTATTTGTGTACAGGTAGGATGGTCTATTTGGGTACGGGGTGATGGTCTATTTGGGTACAGGGAGGATGGTCTATTCGGGTACAGGTATGATGGTCTATTTGGGTACAGGGAGGATGGTCTATTCGGGTACAGGTATGATGGTCTATTTGGGTACAGGTATGATGGTCTATTTGGGTACAGGTAGCATGGTCTATTTGGGTACAGTTAGGACGGTCTATTTGGGTACAGGCAGCATGGTCTATTCGGGTACAGTTAGTATGGTCTATTTGGGTACAGGTATGATGGTCTATTTGGGTACAGTTAGGATGTTCTATTTGGGTACAGTTAGGATGGCCGATTTGGGTACAGGTAGCATGGTCTATTCGGGTACAGTTAGGATGGTCTATTTGGGTACAGGTATGATGGTCTATTTGGGTACAGTTAGGATGGTCTATTTGGGTACAGTTAGGATGATCTATTTGGGTAAGTTAGGACGTCCTATTTGGGTACAGGTAGGATGGTCTATTAGGGTACAGTTAGCATGGTCTATTTGGGTACAGGTAGCATGGTCTATTTGGGTACAGTTAGGACGGTCGATTTGGGTACAGGTATGATGGATGGTCTATTAGGGTACAGTTAGGATGGTCTATTGGGTACATGTATGGTGGTCTATTTGGGTACAGTTAGGATGGTCCATTTGTGTACAGGTATGATGGTCTATTCGGGTACAGTTAGGATGGTCTATTCGGGTACAGTTAGGATGGTCTATTTGGGTACAGGTAGGATTGTCTATTTGGGTACAGGTAGGATCGTCTATTTGGGTACAGTTAGGATGGTCTATTTGGGTACAGGTATGATGGTCTATTTGGGTACAGGTAGGATGGTCTATTTGGGTACAGGTAGGATGGTCTAATTGGGTACAGGTATGATGGTCTATTCGGGTACAGTTAGGATGGTCTATTTCGATACAGGTATGATGGTCTATTCGGGTATATTTAGGATGGTCTATTTGGGTACAGTTAGGATGGTATATTTGGGTACAGTTAGGATGGTCTATTTGGGTACAGGTAGCATGGTCTATTCGTGTACAGTTAGGATGGTCTATCCGGGTACAGTTAGGATGGTCTATTCGGGTACAGTTAGGATGTTCTATTCGGGTACAGTTAGGATGATCTGTTCGGGTACAGTTAGGATGGTCTATTCGGGTACAGTTAGGATGGTCTATTCTGGTACAGTTAGGATGGTCTATTCGGGTACAGTTAGTATGGTCTATTTGGGTACAGGTAGGATGGTCTATTTGGGTACAGGTAGGATCGTCTATTTGGGCACAGTTAGGATGGTCTATTTGGGTACAGGTAGAATGGTCTATTTGGGTACAGGTAGGATGGTCTATTTGGGTACAGTTAGGATGGTCTATTCGGATACAGGTAGCATGGTCTATTCGGGTACAGTTGGGATGGTCTATTTGGGTACAGGTATGATGGTCTATTCTGGTACAGTTAGGATGGTCTATTCGGGTACAGGTATGATGGTCTATTCGGGTACAGGTAGGATGGTCTATTTGGGTACAGGTAGGATCGTCTATGTGGGTACAGTTGGGATGGTCTATTTGGGTACAGGTAGGATGGTCTATTTGGGTACTGGTAGGATGGTCTATTCGGGTACAGTTAGGATGGTATATTCGGGTACAGGTAGCATGGTCTATTCGCGTACAGTTAGGATGGTCTATTTGGGTACAGGTATGATGGTCTATTCGGGTACAGTTAGGATGGTCTATTCGGGTACAGGTAGGATGGTCTATTTTGGGTACAGGTAGGATGGTCTATTTGGGTACAGTTAGGATGGTCTATTTGGGGACAGTTAGGATGGTCTATTCGGGTACAGTTAGGATGGTCTATTCGGGTACAGTTAGGATGGTCTATTCAGGTACAGTTACGATGGTCTATTCGGGTACAGTTAGGATGATCTATTCTGGTACAGTTAGGATGGTCTATTCGGGTACAGTTAGGATGGTCTATTCGGGTACAGTTAGAATGGTCTATTCGGGTACAGTTAGTATGGTCTATTTGGGTACAGGTATGATGTTCTATTTGGGTACAGGTAGGATCGTCTATTTGGGTACAGTTAGGATGGTCTATTCGGGTAAATGTAGCATGGTCTATTCGGGTACAGTTAGGATGGTCTATTTGGGTATAGGTATGATGCTCTATTCTGGTACAGTTAGGATGGTCTATTCGGGTACGGGTATGATGGTCTATTCGGGTACAGTTAGGATGGTCTATTCGGGCACAGGTAGGATGGTCCATTCGGGTACAGGTAGGATGGTCTATTTGGGTACATGGAGGATGGTCTATTCGGGTACATGTATGGTGGTCTATTTGGGTACAGTTAGGATGGTCCATTTGTGTACAGGTATGATGGTCTATTCGGGTACAGTTAGGATGGTCTATTCGGGTACAGTTAGGATGGTCTATTTGGGTACAGGTAGGATTGTCTATTTGGGTACAGGTAGGATCGTCTATTTGGGTACAGTTAGGATGGTCTATTTGGGTACAGGTATGATCGTCTATTTGGGTACAGGTAGGATGGTCTATTTGGGTACAGGTAGGATGGTCTAATTGGGTACAGGTATGATGGTCTATTCGGGTACAGTTAGGATGGTCTATTTCGATACAGGTATGATGGTCTATTCGGGTATATTTAGGATGGTCTATTTGGGTACAGTTAGGATGGTATATTTGGGTACAGTTAGGATGGTCTATTTGGGTACAGGTAGCATGGTCTATTCGTGTACAGTTAGGATGGTCTATCCGGGTACAGTTAGGATGGTCTATTCGGGTACAGTTAGGATGTTCTATTCGGGTACAGTTAGGATGATCTGTTCGGGTACAGTTAGGATGGTCTATTCGGGTACAGTTAGGATGGTCTATTCTGGTACAGTTAGGATGGTCTATTCGGGTACAGGGAGGATGGTCTATTTGGACACAGGTAGGATGGTCTATTTGGGTCCAGGGAGGATGGTCTATTTGGGTACAGGTATGATGGTCTGTTTGGGTACAGGTAGGATGGTCTATTTGGGTACAGGTAGGATGTTCTGTTTGGGTACAGGGAGGATGGTCTATTTGGGCACAGGTAGGATGGTCTATTTGGGTACAGGGAGGATGGTCTATTCGGGTACAGGTATGATGGTCTATTTGGACACAGGTAGGATTGTCTATTTGGGTACAGGGAGGATGGTCTATTTGTGCACAGGTATGATGCTCTGTTTGGACACAGGTAGGATGGTCTGTTTGGGTACAGGTAGGATCGTCTATTTTGGTACAGGTAGGATGGTCTGTTTGGGTACAGGGAGGATGGTCTATTTGGACACAGGTAGGATGGTCTGTTTGGGTACAGGTAGGATGAAAGATGGTCTATTCTGGTACGATCATGATGACATATTGTTTATTCTGGTATAGGTCGGGTGAAAGATGGTCTATTCTGGTACGATCAGGATGATGGGTGGTCTAGTCGGGTATGATCAAAGTGACACATTGCCTTTTTTGGTGCGTGGTCCAGATGATGGATGGTCTATTTAGGTACAGTTACGATGACAGATGGTCAATTCGGTTAAGGGTCGCTCAAGATGAGAGATGGTCTCTATGGGTACGCTTAGCTTGACAAATGGTCTATTTGGGTAGGATCTAGACGATGGTCTATTGATCACGATGAGAGATGATCTATCCGGGTATGATCAAGATGAGAGGTGGTTTATCCTGGTATGATCAAGATGACAGATGGTCTATCCAGGTATGATCAAGATGAGAGGTGGTCTATTCGGGTATGATCAAGATGAGGGGTGGTCTATTCGGTATGATCAATATGAGAGGTGGCCTATTCTGGTATGATCAAGATGAGAGGTGGTCTATTCTGGTATGATCAAGATGAGAGGTGGTCTATTCAGGTATGATTAAGATGAGAGGTGGTCTATTCGGATATGATCAAGATGAGAGGTGGTCTATCCGGATATCATCAAGATGAGAGGTGGTCTATTCGGGTATGATCAAGATGAGAGGTGGTCTATTCGGGTATGACCAAGATGATAGCTGGTCTATTCTGGTATGATCAGGGTAACAGAGGGTCTATTCGGGTATTATTAGGGTAACAGAGGGTCTATTCATGTATGATCAGGGGTAACAGAGGGTCTATTCGGGTATGGTCAGGGTAACAGAGGGTCTATTCAGGTATGATCATGGTAACGGAGGGTCTACTCGCGTGAGGTCAGGGTGACAGAGGGTCTCTTTGGGTGCGGTCAGGGTGGCAGAGGGTCTATTTGGGTGCGATCAGGGTGGCAGAGTGTCTATTCGGGGATGATCAGGGTAACAGAGGGTCTATTTGGGTGCGGGCAGGGTGGCAGAGGGTCTATTCGGGTGCGATCAGGGTAACAGAGGGTCTATTCCGGTGCGATCAGGGTGACAGAGGGTCTACTCGGGGGCGATCAGGGTGGCAGAGGCTCTATTCAGGGATGATCAGCGTAACAGAGGGTCTATTCTGGTGCGTCAGGGTGACAGAGGGTCTATTTGGGTGCGATCAGGGTAACAGGGTCTAATTCGGTGCGATCAGGGTAACAGAGGATTTATTCTGGTGCGGTCAGGGTGACAGAGGGTCTATTCTGGTGCGATCAGGGTAACAGAGAGTCTATTCAGATGCGAGCAGAAGTAGCGGATTATAATAGAGGCAGCGGGGACATTTTCTCCCCCACCCCTACCGGCCCTAGATCTTGACCAGCCCCAATTTTTTCTATCCATACTTTTTTGGGGAGTGAAGAATGTGTTTTATGCAGTTTCTCTTTTTACATACGGGAGTAGCTGTCTGGACATGATGCCCATAGAGCTATTTTCGTTTGTAAAGAGAGAAACTGTATAACAGGATATGATCTTATAGTCTTATTTGTCCATTATATATCGTTTCAGTATTATTCTTATTAAAGAGGTTTTTTTTGTTTTGAGACTTTTCTGATGTTTGAGTAGTCAGATGTGTCATCATTGTATTACAGTTTAATGTTATCTTTTATCTTCTAGATGCTCTCAGATCTCACAACCTGCACTTCCAGAGGTAAATATGGCCCTTCAGTTGGCTGTTAAATTATTCTATTTTAGCTATTTAAATTCATTTTTTTGTTCATTCAGTTTTTTTTTATCCAGTCCTGTTTTCACAACTGAACGGCTAAAAAAATTGAGTGAACAAAAAAATGAAATTAAATGGCTAAAAAAGAATAACTTAACAGCCAATTGTTGGTCCATTTTGCCTCTGAAAATGCAGGAGATGCCATCTGCGAACATCTAAATTTCAAAATTTTCCAGGGGAGGATCACCGGAACCCACTTTTGGTTTGCCTTTCGCATCCACCAACTCCACAAATATTCTCCCCCCCCCCCTCACCGGCCCTAGCAAGGCTTAATCCGGCGCTGGCAATCAGGGTGGCAGAGGGTTTATCGGGTGCGATCCGGGTGAAAGAGGGTCTATTCGGCCGATATCAGGGTGGCAAAGGGTATATTCGAGTGCGATCAGCGTGACAGAGTGTCTATACTGGTATGATCAGGAGATCAGGTGGCCTATTAGTGTTGTAAATGTACTAAGCATTAAATATTTTATGAAATCCTGGTACACTGTGATAATGCATGCTAGGGGAGCGTACTGCACCAATATCATATCCGGTATGGACACAGGATCGGCCAAGTAACCTGAGTTAGCAAAAACATTCTCACTCGCTAAGAGGATAAGTGCCTTGCGACAAGCACTCCAGCTCCGCCCGCTGACAGTTCAAGGGCCGGCGCACCCTGGCTCTCGCTACAATATCCACCCGCATGATAGATAGACAGTTTATTGCAAAAATCCAACATACGGATACGGCAATACAAGTACAATCGTATAAATAAACAAGATATATGAAACAACTATAGGCCCTATATAAATAAATAAACACTACTTAATTAAATATATACATATTAAACAAAGCAATAGGCAAATCGCGTCCACGACCGTATTAACTACTGCAAAAGATTGATCCACATCAAGTTATGAGCCGAACATTTGCAACTAAGTCCCGCCCAGGTTCTGAGCATGTTTGGATCGATTTATGTACTTTGAACCCTGAGGTCACAGAATCCCTTTTTCAAGGTGACTATACAGTTAGGTTGCTGAATATTTTGAAACTAACCAGACTGGGCGCCATTGCAGCCTAAGAGTGCACCAACACCCAGCCGAACTAGCCTCAAAATGCCCAACAAAATGTTCATTAGATAGTAATTAACCATTCAAAGGATCTGTAAACTTGACTGACTTTTAAATGATTATGGTTGAGTTAAATTCGTCATTCGTTAGGTAATTTGATTGTGACGTCAGCCTACATATGGCGTAATTGATTATGACGTCATATAATTGAGTGACTGATCGGGTCTCACCATTAGAGTTATTTATGTGCAGCTGTTATCACCAGCTGTTACCACCACCATGTGCAATAGCCAAAAGAGTCAGCGTGCTTATAACTCACCTGCATTAGCCATGCTCACCCAGCCACGCCCATAGTGCTGCAGGTTGAAGTTTTCATCATCAAACCTATCACCATAGATACTTTTCCCTCCTGTGCCATCGTCATTAGTAAAATCACCACCTAAAAATAAACAGTATTCAAGATTACCATTCTCAACATCATAATTATTATCCCATTCCCTTGCATCGTCGATGTCGTCGATGGATGCATAAAATTTATAACTTTCTCCACAAACCCTCTGCACCGAGACTACCATATCGTCCCTTGTCCACCGCCGCCGCCACCACCACCACCACCACCACCACCACCACCACCACCACCACTACCACCACCACCACCACCACCACCACCATCACCATACCACCACCACTAGAACCACATTCACCACCACCACCACCGCCGCCAGCACCACCACGACCACCACCAACACTACCACCACCACCACCACCACCAACAACCCAGAAACGAAACATACAATTCGTTAACAGCCGTGTAGAGGCCTTAAGGGCCAAGGTCCCTATCCTTCCCAGCCTCCCTGTGTCTGAATTTCAGGTGGTTGAGGACAACATCCACTGGACTGAGTGCACTGCAAATAGGATGTATAATAGTTGGTTATCGCACCTTAATTTAAACTAACTACGGGTCAGGGTACTAACCACCCAGAGATTGGCCTGGTTGGTAATATCATTAACCTAACTGGTTCTACATTGTCTGAAGCAGAAAGATCTTTGCTAAATCTCGGTCTAACATATGTACCAACACCACGGCCCAAAGTCGACATAGATGCCCTTTTAGATAATGGCTTATGGGAAATTGAAGAATTTTCTCACCGTGTAAAATTAGCAGACTTTTTTCGAAATTCCAAGAAAAACAACTTTCTACCTTTTGTTGAAAAAACTGACTGGGCACCTAACTCGAAGTTGGTTGACCCTGCGATCCCTGATAGTATAAAAGCTATCAAGGAGCGTGTTGAAAATTTAGAATTTCCTAAAAATCATCAAAATTTGTCATATCAAGAACGTTTAGCCTTAACAGGTTTGCGTAAAAACAATGACATCATTATAAAGCCAGCTGACAAGGGATCTGCTACTGTAATAATGCGTAAGGATAATTATATTCGTGAAGCGTATCGGCAACTCAGTAATCTGAAACACTACCGCAAATTAGACGAACCACTCTGGCAAAATAATTGTGATAAATTTAATGGAATCCTTCAAGAAATGGCTGACAACAAGGCCATAACGAAAAAGCAGTTTAAATACCTTACTGCTAAACGAGATTCAAATCCACGTACGTTTTACCTTTTGCCAAAAATTCATAAACCTATTGAGTCATGGTCCGACCCTATGATACCACCGGGTCGACCTATTATCTCGGATTGCGGCTCTGAATCTTATCGAATTAGTGAAATTATTGATTACCACCTACAACCAATTGCGAATAGACATTTCAGCTTTTTGAACAACACTGAGGATTTCCTATCTGAGGTCTCCAAAATTTCTGTTCCTCCAAACTCACTCTTGCTAACCCTCGACACCGATGCTATGTACACAAACATTGACATCGAAAGGGGTTTGACTTCTGTTCGCAGAGCATTTGATAAATATCCTGATAACAATAGGCCCACTAGCGAAATATTAGCTCTCCTGGAGCTGAGTTTAAAGGGCAATGATTTCGAATTCGCTGGCGAAATCTACCAACAAATCTGTGGATGCGCTATGGGTAAACGTTTTAGTCCTAGTTTTGCCAACATCTATGTAGCTGAGTGGGAAGAAGATGCGCTTAACAAATGTCCTAAGCAGCCCTTATTTTACCGCCGGTATCTCGATGATATTTTTATGATCTGGAATCATTCGAGGGAAGAGTTTGATGAATTTTTCACTATTTTGAACAATCACGATCCTAACATCAAACTTAAAGCCAACATCGACCAGTTGTGCGTAGACTTTTTGGACGTTACTCTCTACAAAGGTGTAAATTATAACACGAGTGGGCTTCTTGATTAAAAAGTATTCTTTAAGCCCACCGATTCCCATCAACTACTGCATAAGAAATCTTTCCATCAACCTCATACTTTTAAAGGTATTGTCAAATCACATATTATCCGATTTCACCGAAATTCTAGTGATAGAAAGAATTTTGAATCTGCGTGTTCCACCTTATTTAAAGCCCTCAAACCGAGGGGATATTCAACACGATTTTTGCGCAAAATAAAGTCAAAAACTTTACATGATTTGGAAACTATTACTGATAAGGCTGCCGCTCAAAAGCCTACCAAAATTCGTCACAATCGTCCGATTATAGGCGTAGGACAATCTCAGAAATGTGGAAAGAAGAGGTGTAAATTAGACCTCTATCTATCTAATCAGAAAACATTTGTCAGTTATCAGAACAAAAGCAAATTCCAACTTCAGTCTAATTTAGATTGCGATTCTAAAAATGTTATCTATTTAATATCTTGCAAATTATGCCAAAAGCAGTATGTCGGTGAAACAAAATGCCCTTTAAGATGGCGAGCAACTAGACACCTTTGCGATATTAGACACGACGAGGACACCAACGTAGCTCAACATTTCAATCTTCCTGGTCATTCTGTCGATAGACACTTTGAAATTATGCCTATTGAGCAACTGCCTCTTTCTGCTACGGCCGAAGAAACTGATAAACAAAGAAAACTTCGAGAATCATTCTGGATTAAGCAACTGAAAACAAAATGGCCGAAAGGCATAAACGTGGACCCTGGTCTTGCTGATCAACGTGAAATTATTCCATTCAGTTTAACATACAATCGAAAAAATGTTGAAATTTCTGAAATTTTGAAAGATGAATATCATAAATTGCAGGATAAAATGAAAGAACCTCTCAATTTGCGTCCAGTGATAGCCTTTAAGAAAAACTCCAATCTACGTGACATCTTGGTTAAATCGAAATTAACTCTTCAAAAAACCTTCAGAATGAACGATATATATTTATTCATATTTTATAGGCCATACCGCCTCTATCAAACAAACATAAACAAATCTCTAAAATATTTTTTATTTAATCATATAACCACCTTCACCATCTCCACCACCACCTCCACCACCACCTCCACATCCACCTCCTCCACCACCAGCACTTCCACCACCACCCACCACCACCACTTTTACCGCCACCACCACCACCCACCACCACCACCACCACCTCCGCCACCACCACCTCCACCACCACCCACTGATGGCAATACCCGCGCTATTATTACTGATACGTTCATATATTTCTATTTCTATCTGTTTCATACCTTGTATCATGAAGTCTTTTATCACACGATGAATCTTTGCTTCCTTCATAGCCAAATCCTTGAAAACCCTCAGCAAGCTTGTAGAAATTATCCACAGTCTTTGGCACTGTATCTCCAAATAGTCCTATCACTATCGTTCCTGCCTCCTCTCCACCGATTGTTACGTCGAAGTAAACTTTCTTTGTGACCAGTGTGTTTTCGGCCTTCAAGAAGAAAAGATATTTAAGCAGCAATGATCAATAGTAACATTCAAATTCAATAGGCCTACGTCACCGAGTCTATATAAGGTGTGAAATATAGCATTTAACCAATCCATTTTTAAACAGGAATTTTGTAAACAGTGCACAATAATAAGATGGCGGGTCATGAAAAAATGACAGTGATATCGTTAATGTAACACATCTTTGCTTGATCACGTGGTTTCATTACTCACAAATAAACACCCACTTCACAGGAGCTTTCATTTCCCATTAAATGTCCAGAATGCTTTTCTTGGTCCATTCACTGATATGCATTTGTTGTTACCCAGATAACTGGTCCATGGTCTGATTTGGCACGTTGTTAACTAGATAACTGGTCCATGGTCTGCTTTGGCATGTTACCCAAATAACTGGTCCATGGTCTGCTTTGCATATTGTTACCCAGATAACTGGTCCATGGTCTGCTTTTGCACGTCGTTACCAAGATAAATGTTCCATGGTCTGCTTTGGCATGTTGTTACCCAAATAACTGGTCCATGGTCTGCTTTGGCATGTTGTTACCCAGATAACTGGTCCATGGTCTGCTTTGGCACGTTGTTACTCAGATAACTGGTCCATGGTCTGCTTTGGCATGTTGTTACCCAGATAACTGATCCATGGTCTTCTTCGGCATGGTGTTACCCAGATAACTGGTTCATGGTCTGCTTTGGCATGTTGTTACCCAAATAACTGGTCCATTGTCTGCTTTGGGCATGTTGTTACCCAGATAACTGGTTCATGGTCTGCTTTGGCACGTTGTTACCCAGATAACTGGTCCATGGTCTGCTTCGGCATGGTGTTACCCATATAACTGGTCCATGGTCTGTTTCGGCATGGTGTTACCCAGATAACTGGTCCATGGTCTGCTTTGGCATGTTCTTCCCCAGGTAACGGGGTCCATGTTCTGCCTTGGTATATTGATACCCAGATAACTAGTCCATGATCTGTCATGGTCTGTTGTTACCCGGGTAACTGATTCTTGGTCTTCATCTTTTCCTACGGACTTTCAATTTTCCCTGGATGAGGTTATTCATTAAGCTCCAATCCTGATTTATGTACACATCTCTGAACAATGCTATGTTCATTTTAACATGCGTTTTCTTTTTTTACTCAGTTAATCTTAATTTGCCTCCACAATTCTCATTGAGAGTTCATCTTTGTACGTTACATCTTCAATGCTTTATTTCCCTCTCAAGTCCGATTTACCACGCGTTTCTTAGCCGGTTTTAAGTTTGCAAAAACGCGCATGCGCATATGCGAACAATCGCGTAAAGCAGTACAAAAAACGCATGCAGATAAGAGTTGCCAATAGACTGTGAATTAAAATTGTTTCACCAACTAATAGACCCAATCCTACTTTATGGGTCAGAGGTAGTAGGAACTAAATGCTGCGATCAACTGGACCAGGTTAAACAGATTTCATCAGGCATATTTTACAGGGCACACCCAAGTACATGTTGCTAGGGGAAACAGGCGAGCTCCACTATCTATGCAAGTTAACCCTTACGACTCTGGTGTCAAAACTTTTAATTTTCAAATTAAATTAAAAGTTGATGAAAAAGATCAACAAATTTGGTGGGAGATAGTGCTGTCGTAGACAGCAACATCTTTCAGCAAAATTGTTGAAAAATGTACACCAGTTGTTTTTTATATTGACACAGTAAAAATATAGATTATTGACATCGGAGTGCTAAGGGTTAAACATGGTATAATAAAATTCTGGTACAAACATCTAATTAGCGGTAAAGTAACAAAACTGTCAATAACACCTTACAGATATATGTTCGCAGATTGCACACAGAACGGGACGCAATATAAGTGGTTTACTAACGTAAAACTATTCTAGAGGGAAACTGGATATAGCTATCTCTGGACACAACACACTACAGAAAATATGAACGTGATACTAAGAAAGGATATATCAAGTTCTCAAGTGACCAATATATTCAAGGACGCAAAGGGCAAATGACGAACTCATGGAAAGGAAAAACGTACCATGCATTCAAAACACGGTCTGAACAAGAACATTACGTATCTCATCTAACAGATTACCAGAGAATTACTCATGCTCACAGACCACTACTCACCTATCGATGCAGGGCGTTGGGAGTGATACCAAGAGAACAGATCCTTTGTAAATTATGTACACAGAATGAAATACGTGATGAATACCACTATATATTCACCTGTGATTATTAAAAAAAGAAAGGGCAGACATCTTACCTAAATATAGCTAAGTCCAAATTACTATAAATTCCATAAGTTACTTTTCTACGCATAATACAAAGTTGCTAGTAAAACTCTAGATGTATAAACACACGTGTCATGCG
>CM067367.1:119244282-119256782 GCA_034401795.1 Chaetoderma sp. LZ-2023a
CACGACACGACGATGTTGGTACAGTTAGTATGGTCTATTTGGGTACAGGTAGGATGGTCTATTTGGGTACAGGGAGGATGGTCTATTTGGGTACAGGTAGGGTGATCTATTTGGGTACAGGTAGGATGGTCTATTTGTGCACAGGTAGCATGGTCTAATCGGGTACAGTTAGGATGGTCTATTTTGGTACATGTAGGTGGTCTATTTGGATATTTGGGTACAGGTAGGATCGTCTATTTGGGTACAGTTAGGATGGTCTATTTGGGTACGGGTAGGATGGTCTATTTGGGTACATGTAGGTGGTCTATTTGGATACAGTTAGGATGGTGTATTCGGGTACAGGTAGCATGGTCTATTCGGGTATAGTTAGGATGGTCTATTTGGGTACAGGTATGATGCTCTATTTGGGTACAGGTATGATGGTCTATTTGTGTACAGGTAGGATGGTCTATTTGGGTACGGGGTGATGGTCTATTTGGGTACAGGGAGGATGGTCTATTCGGGTACAGGTATGATGGTCTATTTGGGTACAGGTATGATGGTCTATTTGGGTACAGGTAGCATGGTCTATTTGGGTACAGTTAGGACGGTCTATTTGGGTACAGGTATGATGGTCTATTAGGGTACCCTTAGGATGGTCTATTTGGGTACAGGTAGCATGGTCTATTCGGGTACAGTTAGTATGGTCTATTTGGGTACAGGTATGATGGTCTATTTGGGTACAGTTAGGATGTTCTATTTGGGTACAGTTAGGATGGCCGATTTGGTTACAGGTAGCATGGTCTATTCGGGTACAGTTAGGATGGTCTATTTGGGTACAGGTATGATGGTCCATTTGGGTACAGTTAGGATGGTCTATTTGGGTACAGTTAGGATGATCTATTTGGGTAAGTTAGGACGTCCTATTTGGGTACAGGTAGGATGGTCTATTAGGGTACAGTTAGCATGGTCTATTTGGGTACAGGTAGCATGGTCTATTTGGGTACAGTTAGGACGGTCGATTTGGGTACAGGTATGATGGATGGTCTATTAGGGTACAGTTAGGATGGTCTATTGGGTACATGTATGGTGGTCTATTTGGGTACAGTTAGGATGGTCTATTTGTGTACAGGTATGATGGTCTATTCGGGTACAGTTAGGATGGTCTATTCGGGTACAGTTAGGATGGTCTATTTGGGTACAGGTAGGATTGTCTATTTGGGTACAGGTAGGATCGTCTATTTGGGTACAGTTAGGATGGTCTATTTGGGTACAGGTATGATGGTCTATTTGGGTACAGGTAGGATGGTCTATTTGGGTGCAGGTAGGATGGTCTAATTGGGTACAGGTATGATGGTCTATTCGGGTACAGTTAGGATGGTCTATTTCGATACAGGTATGATGGTCTATTCGGGTATATTTAGGATGGTCTATTTGGGTACAGTTAGGATGGTCTATTTGGGTACAGTTAGGATGGTCTATTCGGGTACAGGTAGCATGGTCTATTCGGGTACAGTTAGGATGGTCTATTCGGGTACAGTTAGGATGGTCTATTCGGGTACAGTTAGGATGTTCTATTCGGGTACAGTTAGGATGATCTGTTCGGGTACAGTTAGGATGGTCTATTCGGGTACAGTTAGTATGGTCTATTCTGGTACAGTTAGGATGGTCTATTCGGGTACAGTTAGTATGGTCTATTTGGGTACAGGTAGGATGGTCTATTTGGGTACAGGTAGGATCGTCTATTTGGGCACAGTTAGGATGGTCTATTTGGGTACAGGTAGAATGGTCTATTTGGGTACAGGTAGGATGGTCTATTTGGGTACAGTTAGGATGGTCTATTCGGGTACAGGTAGCATGGTCTATTCCGGTACAGTTGGGATGGTCTATTTGGGTACAGGTATGATGGTCTATTCTGGTACAGTTAGGATGGTCTATTCGGGTACAGGTATGATGGTCAATTCGGGTACAGGTAGGATGGTCTATTTGGGTACAGGTAGGATCGTCTATGTGGGTACAGTTGGGATGGTCTATTTGGGTACAGGTAGGATGGTCTATTTGGGTACTGGTAGGATGGTCTATTCGGGTACAGTTAGGATGGTATATTCGGGTACAGGTAGCATGGTCTATTCGCGTACAGTTAGGATGGTCTATTTGGGTACAGGTATGATGGTCTATTCGGGTACAGTTAGGATGGTCTATTCGGGTACAGGTAGGATGGTCTATTTTGGGTACAGGTAGGATGGTCTATTTGGGTACAGTTAGGATGGTCTATTTGGGTACAGTTAGGATGGTCTATTCGGGTACAGTTAGGATGGTCTATTCGGGTACAGTTAGGATGGTCTATTCGGGTACAGTTAGGATGGTCTATTCGGGTACAGTTACGATGGTCTATTCGGGTACAGTTAGGATGATCTATTCGGGTACAGTTAGGATGGTCTATTCGGGTACAGTTAGGATGGTCTATTCGGGTACAGTTAGAATGGTCTATTCGGGTACAGTTAGTATGGTCTATTTGGGTACAGGTATGATGTTCTATTTGGGTACAGGTAGGATCGTCTATTTGGGTACAGTTAGGATGGTCTATTCGGGTACATGTAGCATGGTCTATTCGGGTACAGTTAGGATGGTCAATTTGGGTATAGGTATGATGCTCTATTCGGGTACAGTTAGGATGGTCTATTCGGGTACGGGTATGATGGTCTATTCGGGTACAGTTAGGATGGTCTATTCGGGTACAGGTAGGATGGTCCATTCGGGTACAGGTAGGATGGTCTATTTGGGTACATGGAGGATGGTCTATTCGGGTACAGGTATGATGGTCTATTTGGGTACCGGTATGATGGTCTGTTTGGGTACAGGTGGGATGGTCTATCTGGGTACCGGGAGGATGGTCTCTTCGGGTACAGGTATGATGGTCTGTTTGGGTACAGGTAGGATGGCCTATTTGGGTACAGGTAGGATGGTCTGTTTGGGTACAGGGAGGATGGGCTATTTGGACACAGGTAGGATGGTCTGTTTGGGTACAGGTGGGATGGTCTATTCGGGTACAGGTATGATGGTCTATTTGGGTACCGGTATGATGGTCTGTTTGGGTACAGGTGGGATGGTCTATTTGGGTACCGGGAGGATGCTCTATTCGGGTACAGGTATGATGGTCTGTTTGGGTACAGATAGGATGGTCTATTTGGGTACCGGTATGATGGTCTGTTTGGGTACAGGTAGGAAGGTCTATTTGGGTACAGGTAGGATGGTCTGTTTGTGTACAGGTGGGATGGTCTATTTGGGTACCGGGAGGATGGTCTAATCGGGTACAGGTATGATGGTCTGTTTGGGTACTGGTAGGATGGTCTATTTGAGTACAGGTATGATGGTCTATTCGGGTACAGTTAGGATGGTCTATTCGGGTACAGGAAGGATGGTCTATTTGGACACAGGTAGGATGGTCTATTTGGGTCCAGGGAGGATGGTCTATTTGGGTACAGGTATGATGGTCTGTTTGGGTACAGGTAGGATGGTCTATTTGGGTACAGGTAGGATGTTCTGTTTGGGTACAGGGAGGATGGTCTATTTGGGCACAGGTAGGATGGTCTATTTGGGTACAGGGAGGATGGTCTATTCGGGTACAGGTATGATGGTCTATTTGGACACAGGTAGGATTGTCTATTTGGGTACAGGGAGGATGGTCTATTTGTGCACAGGTATGATGCTCTGTTTGGACACAGGTAGGGTGGTCTGTTTGGGTACAGGTAGGATGGTCTATTTGGGTACAGGTAGGATGGTCTGTTTGGGTACAGGGAGGATGGTCTATTTGGACACAGGTAGGATGGTCTGTTTGGGTACAGGTAGGATGAAAGATGGTCTATTCTGGTACGATCATGATGACAGATTGTTTATTCTGGTATAGGTCGGGTGAAAGATGGTCTATTCTGGTACGATCAGGATGATGGGTGGTCTAGTCGGGTATGATCAAAGTGACACATTGCCTTTTTTGGTGCGTGGTCCAGATGATGGATGGTCTATTTAGGTACAGTTACGATGACAGATGGTCAATTCGGTTAAGGGACGCTCAAGATGAGAGATGGTCTCTATGGGTACGCTTAGCTTGACAAATGGTCTATTTGGGTAGGATCTAGACGATGGTCTATTGATCACGATGAGAGATGATCTATCCGGGTATGATCAAGATGAGAGGTGGTTTATGCTGGTATGATCAAGATGACAGATGGTCTATCCAGGTATGATCAAGATGAGAGGTGGTCTATTCGGGTATGATCAAGATGAGGGGTGGTCTATTCGGTATGATCAATATGAGAGGTGGCCTATTCTGGTATGATCAAGATGAGAGGTGGTCTATTCTGGTATGATCAAGATGAGAGGTGGTCTATTCAGGTATGATTAAGATGAGAGGTGGTCTATTCGGATATGATCAAGATGAGAGGTGGTCTATCCGGATATCATCAAGATGAGAGGTGGTCTATTCGGGTATGATCAAGATGAGAGGTGGTCTATTCGGGTATGACCAAGATGATAGCTGGTCTATTCTGGTATGATCAGGGTAACAGAGGGTCTATTCGGGTATTATTAGGGTAACAGAGGGTCTATTCATGTATGATCAGGGGTAACAGAGGGTCTATTCGGGTATGGTCAGGGTAACAGAGGGTCTATTCAGGTATGATCATGGTAACGGAGGGTCTACTCGGGTGAGGTCAGGGTGACAGAGGGTCTCTTCGGGTGCGGTCAGGGTGGCAGAGGGTCTATTTGGGTGCGATCAGGGTGGCAGAGTGTCTATTCGGGGATGATCAGGGTAACAGAGGGTCTATTTGGGTGCGGGAAGGGTGGCAGAGGGTCTATTCGGGTGCGATCAGGGTAACAGAGGGTCTATTCCTGTGCGATCAGGGTGACAGAGGGTCTACTCGGGTGCGATCAGGGTGGCAGAGGCTCTATTCAGGGATGATCAGCGTAACAGAGGGTCTATTCTGGTGCCGTCAGGGTGACAGAGGGTCTATTTGGGTGCGATCAGGGTAACAGGGTCTAATCGGGTGCGATCAGGGTAACAGAGGGTTTATTCTGGTGCGGTCAGGGTGACAGAGGGTCTATTCTGGTGCGATCAGGGTAACAGAGAGTCTATTCAGATGCGAGCAGAAGTAGCGGAGTATAATAGAGGCAGCGGGGACATTTTCTCCCCCACCCCTACCGGCCCTAGATCTTGACCAGCCCCAATTTTTTCTATCCATACTTTTTTGGGGAGTGAAGAATGTGTTTTATGCAGTTTCTCTTTTTACAAACGGGAGTAGCTGTCTGGACATGATGCCCATAGAGCTATTTTCGTTTGTAAAGAGAGAAACTGTATAACAGGATATGATCTTATAGTCTTATTTGTCCATTATATATCGTTTCAGTATTATTCTTATTAAAGAGGTTTTTTTTGTTTTGAGACTTTTCTGATGTTTGAGTAGTCAGATGTGTCATCATTGTATTACAGTTTAATGTTATCTTTTATCTTCTAGATGCTCTCAGATCTCACAACCTGCACTTCCAGAGGTAAATATGGCCCTTCAGTTGGCTGTTAAATTATTCTATTTTAGCTATTTAAATTCATTTTTTTGTTCATTCAGTTTTTTTTATCCAGTCCTGTTTTCACAACTGAACGGCTAAAAAAATTGAGTGAACAAAAAAATGAAATTAAATGGCTAAAAAAGAATAACTTAACAGCCAATTGTTGGTCCATTTTGCCTCTGAAAATGCAGGAGATGCCATCTCCGAACATCTAAATTTCAAAATTTTCCATGGGAGGATCACCGGAACCCACTTTTGGTTTGCCTTTCGCATCCACCAACTCCACAAATATTCTTCCCCCCCCCCCTCACCGGCCCTAGCAAGGCTTAATCCGGCGCTGGCAATCAGGGTGGCAGAGGGTTTATCGGGTGCGATCCGGGTGAAAGAGGGTCTATTCGGCCGCTATCAGGGTGGCAAAGGGTATATTCGAGTGCGATCAGCGTGACAGTGTCTATACTGGTATGATCAGGAGATCAGGTGGCCTATTAGTGTTGTAAATGTACTAAGCATTAAATATTTTATGAAATCCTGGTACACTGTGATAATGCATGCTAGGGGAGCGTACTGCACCAATATCATATCCGGTATGGACACAGGATCGGCCAAGTAACCTGAGTTAGCAAAAACATTCTCACTCGCTAAGAGGATAAGTGCCTTGCGACAAGCACTCCAGCTCCGCCCGGTGACAGTTCAAGGGCCGGCGCACCCTGGCTCTCGCTACAATATCCACCCGCATGATAGATAGACAGTTTATTGCAAAAATCCAACATACGGATACGGCAATACAAGTACAATCGTATAAATAAACAAGATATATGAAACAACTATAGGCCCTATATAAATAAATAAACACTACTTAATTAAAATATACATATTATACAAAGCAATAGGCAAATCGCGTCCACGACCGTATTAACTACTGCAAAAGATTGATCCACATCAAGTTATGAGCCGAACATTTGCAACTAAGTCCCGCCCACGTTCTGAGCATGTTTGGATCGATTTATGTACTTTGAACCATGAGGTCACAGAATCCCTTTTTCAAGGTGACTATACAGTTAGGTTGCTGAATATTTTGAAACTAACCAGACCGGGCGCCATTGCAGCCTAAGAGTGCACCAACACCCAGCCGAACTAGCCTCAAAATGCCCAACAAAATGTTCATTAGATAGTAATTAACCATTCAAAGGATCTGTAAACTTGACTGACTTTTAAATGATTATGGTTGAGTTAAATTCGTCATTCGTTAGGTAATTTGATTGTGACGTCAGCCTACATATGGCGTAATTGATTATGACGTCATATAATTGAGTGACTGATCGGGTCTCACCATTAGAGTTATTTATGTGCAGCTGTTATCACCAGCTGTTACCACCACCATGTGCAATAGCCAAAAGAGTCAGCGTGCTTATAACTCACCTGCATTAGCCATGCTCACCCAGCCACGCCCATAGTGCTGCAGGTTGAAGTTTTCATCATCAAACCTATCACCATAGATACTTTTCCCTCCTGTGCCATCGTCATTAGTAAAATCACCACCTAAAAATAAACAGTATTCAAGATTACCATTCTCAACATCATAATTATTATCCCATTCCCTTGCATCGTCGATGTCATCGATGGATGCATAAAATTTATAACTTTCTCCACAAACCCTCTGCACCGAGACTACCATATCGTCCCTTGTCCACCGCCGCCGCAACCGCCACCACCACCACCACCACCACCACCACCACCACCACCACCACCACCACCACCACCACCACTAGAACCACCTTCACCACCACCACCACCGCCGCCAGCACCACCACGACCACCACCAACACTACCACCACCACCACCACCACCACCAACCCAGAAACGAAACATAGAATTCGTTAACAGCCGTGTAGAGGCCTTAAGGGCCAAGGTCCCTATCCTTCCCAGCCTCCCTGTGTCTGAATTTCAGGTGGTTGAGGACAACATCCACTGGACTGAGTGCACTGCAAATAGGATGTATAATAGTTGGTTATCGCACCTTAATTTAAACTAACTACGGGTCAGGGTACTAACCACCCAGAGATTGGCCTGGTTGGTAATATCATTAACCTAACTGGTTCTACATTGTCTGAAGCAGAAAGATCTTTGCTAAATCTCGGTCTAACATATGTACCAACACCACGGCCCAAAGTCGACATAGATGCCCTTTTAGATAATGGCTTATGGGAAATTGAAGAATTTTCTCACCGTGTAAAATTAGCAGACTTTTTTCGAAATTCCAAGAAAAACAACTTTCTACCTTTTGTTGAAAAAACTGGCTGGGCACCTAACTCGAAGTTGGTTGACCCTGCGATCCCTGATAGTATAAAAGCTATCAAGGAGCGTGTTGAAAATTTAGAATTTCCTAAAAATCATCAAAATTTGTCATATCAAGAACGTTTAGCCTTAACAGGTTTGCGTAAAAACAATGACATCATTATAAAGCCTGCTGACAAGGGATCTGCTACTGTAATAATGCGTAAGGATAATTATATTCGTGAAGCGCATCGGCAACTCAGTAATCTGAAACACTACCGCAAATTAGACGAACCACTCTGGCAAAATAATTGTGATAAATTTAATGGAATCCTTCAAGAAATGGCTGACAACAAGGCCATAACGAAAAAGCAGTTTAAATACCTTACTGCTAAACGAGATTCAAATCCACGTACGTTTTACCTTTTGCCAAAAATTCATAAACCTATTGAGTCATGGTCCGACCCTATGATACCACCGGGTCGACCTATTATCTCGGATTGCGGCTCTGAATCTTATCGAATTAGTGAAATTATTGATTACCACCTACAACCAATTGCGAATAAACATTTCAGCTTTTTGAACAACACTGAGGATTTCCTATCTGAGGTCTCCAAAATTTCTGTTCCTCCAAACTCACTCTTGCTAACCCTCGACACCGATGCTATGTACACAAACATTGACATCGAAAGGGGTTTGACTTCTGTTCGCAGAGCATTTGATAAATATCCTGATAACAATAGGCCCACTAGCGAAATATTAGCTCTCCTGGAGCTGAGTTTAAAGGGCAATGATTTCGAATTCGCTGGCGAAATCTACCAACAAATCTGTGGATGCGCTATGGGTAAACGTTTTAGTCCTAGTTTTGCCAACATCTATGTAGCTGAGTGGGAAGAAGATGCGCTTAACAAATGTCCTAAGCAGCCCTTATTTTACCGCCGGTATCTCGATGATATTTTTATGATCTGGAATCATTCGAGGGAAGAGTTTGATGGATTTTTCACTATTTTGAACAATCACGATCCTAACATCAAACTTAAAGCCAACATCGACCAGTTGTGCGTAGACTTTTTGGACGTTACTCTCTACAAAGGTGCAAATTATAACACGAGTGGGCTTCTTGATTAAAAAGTATTCTTTAAGCCCACCGATTCCCATCAACTACTGCATAAGAAATCTTTCCATCAACCTCATACTTTTAAAGGTATTGTCAAATCACATATTATCCGATTTCACCGAAATTCTAGTGATAGAAAGAATTTTGAATCTGCGTGTTCCACCTTATTTAAAGCCCTCAAACCGAGGGGATATTCAACACGATTTTTGCGCAAAATAAAGTCCGAAACTTTACATGATTTGGAAACTATTACTGATAAGGCTGCCGCTCAAAAGCCTACCAAAATTCGTCACAATCGTCCGATTATAGGCGTAGGACAATTTCAGAAATGTGGAAAGAAGAGGTGTAAATTAGACCTCTATCTATCTAATCAGAAAACATTTGTCAGTTATCAGAACAAAAGCAAATTCCAACTTCAATCTAATTTAGATTGCGATTCTAAAAATGTTATCTATTTAATATCTTGCAAATTATGCCAAAAGCAGTATGTCGGTGAAACAAAATGCCCTTTAAGATGGCGAGCAACTAGACACCTTTGCGATATTAGACACGACGAGGACACCAACGTAGCTCAACATTTCAATCTTCCTGGTCATTCTGTCGATAGACACTTATGCCTATTGAGCAACTGCCTCTTTCTGCTACGGCCGAAGAAACTGATAAACAAAGAAAACTTCGAGAATCATTCTGGATTAAGCAACTGAAAACAAAATGGCCGAAAGGCATAAACGTGGACCCTGGTCTTGCTGATCAACGTGAAATTATTCCATTCAGTTTAACATACAATCGAAAAAATGTTGAAATTTCTGAAATTTTGAAAGATGAATATCATAAATTGCAGGATAAAATGAAAGAACCTCTCAATTTGCGTCCAGTGATAGCCTTTAAGAAAAACTCCAATCTACGTGACATCTTGGTTAAATCGAAATTAACTCTTCAAAAACCTTCAGAATGAACGATATATATTATTCATATTTTATAGGCCTCTATCAAACAAACATAACAAATCTCTAACAATAAAATAAATAAAAAATATCTCTCAACCTTGGGAGATCCTGAGCCAGTGCGTTTAATCATATAACCACCTTCACCATCTCCACCACCACCTCCACCACCACCTCCACATCCACCTCCTCCACCACCAGCACTTCCACCACCACCACACACCACCACTTTTACCGCCACCACCACCACCACCACCACCACCACCACCACCACCACCACCACCACCACCACCACCACCACCACCACCACCACCACCACCACCACCTCCGGCACCACCACCTCCACCACCACCCACTGATGGCAATACCCGCGCTATTATTACTGATACGTTCATATATTTCTATTTCTATCTGTTTCATACCTTGTATCATGAAGTCTTTTATCACACGATGAATCTTGCTTCCTTCATAGCCAAATCCTTGAAAACCCTCAGCAAGCTTGTAGAAATTATCCACAGTCTTTGGCACTGTATCTCCAAATAGTCCTATCACTATCGTTCCTGCCTCCTCTCCACCGATTGTTACGTCGAAGTAAACTTTCTTTGTGACCAGTGTGTTTTCGGCCTTCAAGAAGAAAAGATATTTAAGCAGCAATGATCAATAGTAACATTCAAATTCAATAGGCCTACGTCACCGAGTCTATATAAGGTGTGAAATATAGCATTTAACCAATCCATTTTAAACAGGAATTTTGTAAACAGTGCACAATAATAAGATGGCGGGTCATGAAAAAATGACAGTGATATCGTTAATGTAACACATCTTTGCTTGATCACGTGGTTTCATCACTCACAAATAAACACCCACTTCACAAGAGCTTTCATTTCCCATTAAATGTCCAGAATGCTTTTCTTGGTCCATTCACTGATATGCATATGTTGTTACCCAGATAACTGGTCCATGGTCTGATTTGGCACGTTGTTAACCAGATAACTGGTCCATGGTCTGCTTTGGCATGTTACCCAAATAACTGGTCCATGGTCTGCTTTGGCATATTGTTACCCAGATAACTGGTCCATGGTCTGCTTTTGCACGTCGTTACCCAGATAAATGTTCCATGGTCTGCTTTGGCATGTTGTTACCCAAATAACTGGTCCATGGTCTGCTTTGGCATGTTGTTACCCAGATAACTGGTCCATGGTCTGCTTTGGCACGTTGTTACTCAGATAACTGGTCCATGGTCTGCTTTGGTATGTTGTTACCCAGATAACTGATCCATGGTCTTCTTCGGCATGGTGTTACCCAGATAACTGGTCCATGGCCTGCTTTGGCATGTTGTTACCCAAATAACTGGTCCATTGTCTGCTTTGGCATGTTGTTACCCAGATAACTGGTTCATGGTCTGCTTTGGCACGTTGTTACCCAGATAACTGGTCCATGGTCTGCTTCGGCATGGTGTTACCCATATAACTGGTCCATGGTCTGTTTCGGCATGGTGTTACCCAGATAACTGGTCCATGGTCTGCTTTGGCATGTTCTTACCCAGGTAACGGGTCCATGTTCTGCATTGGTATATTGATACCCAGATAACTAGTCCATGATCTGTCATGGTCTGTTGTTACCCGGGTAACTGATTCTTGGTCTTCATCTTTTCCTACGGACTTTCAATTTTCCCTGGATGAGGTTATTCATTAAGCTCCAATCCTGATTTATGTACACATCTCTGAACAATGCTATGTTCATTTTAACATGCGTTTTCTTTTTTTACTCTGTTAATCTTAATTTGCCTCCACAATTCTCATTGAGAGTTCATCTTTGTACGTTACATCTTCAATGCTTTATTTCCCTCTCAAGTCCGATTTACCACGCGTTTCTTAGCCGGTTTTAAGTTTGCAAAAACGCGCATGCGCATATGCGAACAATCGCGTAAAGCAGTACAAAAACGCATGCAGATAAGATTTGCCAATAGACTGTCAATTAAAATTGTTTCACCAACTAATAGACCCAATCCTACTTTATGGGTCAGAGGTAGTAGGAACTAAATGCTGCGATCAACTGGACCAGGTTAAACAGATTTCATCAGGCATATTTTAAAGGGCACACCCAAGTACATGTTGCTAGGGGAAACAGGCGAGCTCCACTATCTATGCAAGTTAACCCTTACGACTCTGGTGTCAAAACTTTTATTTTTCAAATTAAATTAAAAGTTGATGAAAAAGTTCAACAAATTTGGTGGGAGATAGTGCTGTCGTAGACAGCAACATCTTTCAGCAAAATTGTTGAAAAATGTACACCAGTTGTTTTTATATTGACACAGTAAAATATAGATTATTGACATCGGAGTGCTAAGGGTTAAACATGGTATAATAAAATTCTGGTACAAACATCTAATTAGCGGTAAAGTAACAAAACTGTCAATAACACCTTACAGATATATGTTCGCAGATTGCACACAGAACGGGACGCAATATAAGTGGTTTACTAACGTAAAACTATTCTAGAGGAAACTGGATATAGCTATCTCTGGACACAACACACTACAGAAAATATGAACGTGATACTAAGAAAAGATATATCAATTTCTCAAGGACCAATATATTCAAGGACGCGAAGGGCAAATGACGAAC
>CM067367.1:119261782-119269282 GCA_034401795.1 Chaetoderma sp. LZ-2023a
AAATCTACGGACATCTCGTCAATGGTTGCTTTTAATTTGATATTCGGATCGTGATTGTTCAGAATTTCGAAAAATTCATCAAACTCTGCCTTTGTGTGTTGCCAAATCATGAAAATGTCATCAAGGTACCTGCGATAAATGAGGGGATGTTTTGGACACTTTTCTAACGCTTCCTCCTCCCACTCTGCTACGTAAATATTGGCAAAACATGGGCTAAAGCGCTTGCCCATCGCACAGCCGCAAATTTGTTGGTAAATTTCGCCATCGAATTCAAAATCATTGCCTTTCAGACTCAGCTCTAATAGAGCTATTACTTCTCTGTCTGGCCTGTTGGTGTCTGGGTAGTTCACGAATGCTCTACGGATAGAATTTATACCCTTCTCGATGTCAATGTTTGTATACATAGCATCGATGTCAAGCGTGACCAAGAATGAATTTGGAGGTATCCAGGTCTCAGAGACCTGTGATAAGAAGTCTTCTGTGTTTTTCAAGAAGCTGGGGTGTCTATTTGCTATTGGCTGTAGATGGTAATCGATGTATTCACTGATTCTGTAGGATTCTGAGCCACAATCAGAGATTATAGGTCGCCCGGGCGGTGACATTGTGTCCAACCACGAATCTATGGGTTTATGAATTTTTGGCAAAAGATAGAAAGTCCGTGGTTTTGACTCAAGTTTAGCAAAGAGATACTTATGTTGCTTTTCGGTGATCTTCTTGCTATCGAGCAATTTTTGAAGAATCTCATTAAATTTGCTGCAATTATTTTGCCAAAGTGGTTTGCTTAGTTTCTGGTAATGCTTTGGGTTACTAAGTTGTCGTTGTGCTTCACGTTTATAGTTATCTTTAAGCATTATTACAGTCGCTGACCCTTTATCTGCAGGTTTGATGACAATTTCGCTGTTTTTAGACAATTCAATTAAGGCCTGGCGTTCCTCATAGGGTAAATTTGGTTGATCATTAGGGAATTTAGAATTTTTAACACGTTCTGAAAAGAGTTCTATGCTTTCACCGATCGCTGGGTCCAGGATTTTTACGTTTGGTGCCCAGCCAGTTTTTTCAATGAATGGTGGAATGTTACTATTAGAGTTACGAAAGAAGTCTGCTAACTTAATACGGTGACTAAATTCAGATGTTTCCATACAGCCATTATCTAAAAGAGCATCCAAACCTGTTTTAGGTTTTGGTGTTGGGACAAATGTAAGACCAAAATTGAGCAGTGACTGCTCTGCTTCACATAATGGGGAGCCAGTTAAATTGACAATATTACTGCCCAGTCCTGTTTCCGGGCGGATGTTACCCTGGCCCTTGTCTAGTTTAAATTTAGGAATTTAAGCCAGGCAGAATACATCGAGTTAGCTGTCTTCTCAGTCCAATGAATGTTATCCTTAACAACATTAAATTCGGAGAGTCTAAGTGCAGGAATGACAGTCACAGATTTTGATGATTCAGCCGTCGAATTGATGGACTGAATCGCCAACTTCTGCTGAGCTGTCAACCGACTTGAATAGTTAAGTTTTGCGAAGTAAATCGCAGTCTTTGGGAATTTGGACTTAATCGCACTGAGAAGCAGCATTAATCTATGTTTTGAACTAGAGATGGGTTCATTCATATCATTAATGCCAATGTTGATCACTATTTTCTCTGGTTTAAATGATCCAGTGTACTTTTGAATTAGTCCTCTAGCATGACACAATTTAGCTCCTGGGTAGCAGGCAACTTGCGTTTCAGGGTGGGGCTCAACATTAATGCGACTCAGGTTCGAAGCTCCAAAGATGAGTACTTTGTTCGTGAGAACAGGTAGTCGCCAGTCAATTTTGTTTTCGATTTCATGACGAAATTTCCAAAAAATGTTTCTCTCCAACATGGTGGGTTGTTGGGGTCTATTTGCAAATTTAATAGGACGCACCTCCGGTGCATTACTTGGACCTGGAGTTGGAGAGAAGCTGGGCTGTGGCAGTTTCCCTGTTGGGGATGGGGTCTTGAGACCCGATGGTTGACTGCTCTTGGGGGATTTCTGATAAGCGCCAGTCCGTGGACCAGATTTGCTACCATTAACCCTTTCCCTCTGTGGCAAGGGCGGATATTCGTTTGGGTCATTTAGATTGCCTAGTGGAGAGTCAGGTAGTGGGATTAATGATGCTTCAAATAGCATATCTCTAGGGCCAGAATCTAATGGTAGCAATGGAGAGGTTTTATTGTCTACTCGTTTTGTGACTGGCGGCGAAGTTTCAGGTGATCTGAGGCGCTTTTTCATTTGTGATTGTGGGGCCACAGTTGGTATCATGACCAGAGGCGTGGCTTGTGCGAGATTTTGAATTGGTTGCTGAGATGGATCTATCGGTCGCACAAAATCGTAAAAAGAACTAATCGCATTAATGTCGAGCTTTCTATTATAATTGTTTTTTGCCCAGCGTATAGCATTGGATTTAGCACGACCTAGGTCTAAATGTGGCATTGCCTGTGTGAGGACTACTTCAGTTCTAATACTACCAAGTTGTTCATTATAGTGATTTAACATGGCCTTAATGGTAGATTTTGCCCACTCAAAATTCACATTCCAGATCGCAAAGTAGATGTCATCATTTGGTATAGCTGGCTTACAAAATCCATTCAGCTCTTCCACCTTCCTGCTAAGCCCATCAGGGAGAGTTTCGGCATCTAAATGCCTACGTAGCGTAGCAATATGGTGGAAGCACTGAATTATTTGGTAATACAGCTTTACCAGGCGCGCATGCGCAGATGAACCCCCTTTACCATCTCCATTCTTCCTACGACCATTCTTCCTCGCAATAGCCATTCAGACAGACAATCGTTCAATCTAACTAGCAATCAGACAGGCAGTTGAGCAGGTAAGAACGATTCGATCAGGCAAACTCAAATTCAAGCACACAAATTCATTCACATCAACTACAAATTGAACCAATATATTACTTACACCTGAAAGACAAATTATAGAATTAACATGTAATATGCAAGGGTTAACAATACAACAATACAATACGCAATATTATAAGTTACTCACAGTAATTATGGACACCGTCAATTGGCTAAATGCATTTCACATGGATGTGCTTCATCAGTAGCCTGTATGACAAATCTGTCAGTCCTTCAGTATAGACAGCTTTATATACGTTTACTGAATTACTCAATCTCCTTTGAAAAACTACTCTATGGTTTAATTTGAACAATTGAACTTTGTGCAAGGTTTGAATTTCCTTTGATTCGGGTTTATCACAAACATCATTAATAAAGCCAATGATTAGTGGACTGGTTTCACTCCACACAGATTAGTGAAATTTTACTCTTCCGAATTGGATTGATAAGTGAGTAGTGTTTCCTTCACGAGATCATGAACCGATCATTCAAAGGTGTTATATGCTTTTGTTGGGACACTCAATTTTGCCTTTTGATTCCTTTTGATCATTTGATGCCGAAAAAACTAATCAAGTTTGGAGGACAAATTTTGTCATTTTATAGAATTTTGTTCACCACACCGGAAAGGCCACTGTAGTGTTAATATTTAAACTTTGTTCATACATGTAGAAAGAAAGTAGTATTCAGCTCCCTTAATTTTATGTGAGTGAGTGGGTGGACGGACACACAGAGAGCCGGATGGCTGGCAAGGCAGATGGACAGATCCATCCATCCATCCATCCATCCATCCATCCATCCATCCATCCATCCAGACATCCAACCATCCATCCATCCCACGCCCCCATCCATCCATGGAAGGATGGGGAGGCGGGAAGGATGGGGAGGTGGGATGGGGACGGGCATAAAGGAAGGATAGAGCCTAGTCGGAGAGAGGGAGGAAGGATCCATCCATCCAACCAACCAACCAACCATCCATCCATCCATCCATCCATCCATCCATCCCACACACCCATGGAAGGAAGGGGATTGGGGATGATTGATGGGCAGGATCCATCCATCCATCCCACCATCCACCCACCCATACATCAAACCATCCATCCATCCATCCATCCATCCATCCATCCATCCATCCATCCATCCATCCATCCATCCATGGAAGGGAGGGAAGGAGGGATGGGAAAGATCCATCCATCCATCCCGATGTGGAGATGGAATGAGGGATGGGAAGGAAGGAAGAATAGAGTGGGCATGGCTGGATAGAGGGGGAGGACCATCCATCCACCCATCCACCCACACGCACGCACGCACGCTCACACACACACACATACACGCGCACGCATGCACGTACCCACATTTACACACGCACGCATGTACGCACGTACACACATGTACACACGTAGGCACATGTATACACGCACGCACGCATGTACGCACACACCATTCACATTACACCCCCCCCCCCCCCGCCCCAACCCCATGGATGGATGAGAGGCCGGATGATGGATGGGTAGGAGAGAAGGATAGAGCGGGGATCGGCTGGAGAAGGTGCAGGAGTGGGAGTTCGAGATGGACAGACGGGCAGTGGGACGGCAGAGTAGCGGGAGGGATGGGCAAACGGACTGACGGACAAGTGGACCATGTGACAGCCAGACCAGTGAATGCATGGGTGGATTGACAGGAGCTGATGGATGGTTAGGCGGGTGGACCAGTGAATGAGTGGAGAAGCAGGAGAGTGAATCCGGGAATGATTGTAGAATTTGGTATATAAGTCTCTCCACTGAAAGACCGACAGACTGCCTGACGGTGTCGACGGATATATAAGTTATGTTTTTACAAGGCAGTAAAATAACAGAACTGGCACTCGCAAGTATGTAGTCAATATTGTCAACGCACTGGCTCAGAATCTTCAATAATTGAAAAAATTCAAAAATTTAAGATATTTTGGTTTATCCTACTGCCTGAGATTTGTCATTTTGTTTGAGGAAAGCCATATGGCATTAATGTTAACCCTTTACTGGTTAAATTTGTTCAGTAAAATCCAAATATGCGCTTACTTATTTAATGTACATTTGCAGGCACAGACAAGGTCATTCCCGAGAATACACCACTGGAACGACTGTCTCGGTTCCCGAGCCAGTCATTACAGTGGTAAATTTTCAAAAATACTCCAATCCCCGCCGGCAAATGGACATTGCCCAAGATCACTAAATTGACCGTTTTTGGCTGACCATCATGCAAGGGTTAATGTTGAATGATTGAGATGGATATTATGGATAGCTATTTGAGTTTTGCTTTTACCAAGATGTCACGTAGATTCGGATTTTTCTTGAACGCAATTACTGGTCGCTTGTTAAAGGGTTGTTTCAGTTTCTCCTGTAGGTTTTGATATTCATCTTTCAAAATTTTGGAAATTTCAACGTTTTTCCGATTATAGGTCAGAATGAATGGAATTTTGTCACGTTGATCAGATAAGCCTGGGTCCGAGTTTATTCCCCTTGGCCACTGTGTTTGGAGTTCTTTAATCCAAAACGATTCTCGAAGTTTTCTTTGTTTATCAGTTTCTTCTGCCGTATCTGAAAGGGGTGGCTGTTCAATCGGCATAATTTCAAAGTCACGAAGGACTAAATGGTCAGGAAGATTAAAATGTTCGGAAACATGTGTGTCTTCCTCTAGCCTAATATCTGAGAGGTGTCGAGTTGCCCGCCATCTTAATGGGCATTTGGTTTCGCCGACATACTGTTTTTGGCACAATTTGCATGAAATTAGATAAATAACATTTTCAGAGTCACAATCTAGATTAGACTGAAGTTGGAACTTGCTTTTGTTCTGAAAGCTCGTGAAAGTATTCTGGTTTGGGAGAAATTCATCTAACTTGCACCTTTTCTTTCCGCATTTGCGAGATTCGCCTACACCTATAATAGGACGATTGTGAGAAATTTTGGTAGGCCGACGATTTGAGGCATTATCTGGAATGGATTCCAAGCCGTCTAATGTTTCAGATTTGATTTTGCGCAAGAATCGTGAGGAGTAACCTCGTGGTTTGAGGGCTTTGAATAGGGTAGAGCACGCTTCTTCAAAATTTTTTTTATCACTAGAATTCCTGTGAAAACGGATTATTTGTGATTTAACTATTCCTTTAAATGTATGTGGTGGATGGAAAGATTTTTTGTGCAATAGCTGATCCGAATCGGTTGGTTTGAAATACACTTTGTAGTCTAAGTAGCCAGTTGTTTCATACTTTAGACCTTTATATACAGTTACATCCAGGAAATCTACGGACATCTCGTCAATGGTTGCTTTTAATTTGATATTCGGATCGTGATTGTTCAGAATTTCGAAAAATTCATCAAACTCTGCCTTTGTGTGTTGCCAAATCATGAAAATGTCATCAAGGTACCTGCGATAAATGAGGGGATGTTTTGGACACTTTTCTAACGCTTCCTCCTCCCACTCTGCTACGTAAATATTGGCAAAACATGGGCTAAAGCGCTTGCCCATCGCACAGCCGCAAATTTGTTGGTAAATTTCGCCATCGAATTCAAAATCATTGCCTTTCAGACTCAGCTCTAATAGAGCTATTACTTCTCTGTCTGGCCTGTTGGTGTCTGGGTAGTTCACGAATGCTCTACGGATAGAATTTATACCCTTCTCGATGTCAATGTTTGTATACATAGCATCGATGTCAAGCGTGACCAAGAATGAATTTGGAGGTATCCAGGTCTCAGAGACCTGTGATAAGAAGTCTTCTGTGTTTTTCAAGAAGCTGGGGTGTCTATTTGCTATTGGCTGTAGATGGTAATCGATGTATTCACTGATTCTGTAGGATTCTGAGCCACAATCAGAGATTATAGGTCGCCCGGGCGGTGACATTGTGTCCAACCACGAATCTATGGGTTTATGAATTTTTGGCAAAAGATAGAAAGTCCGTGGTTTTGACTCAAGTTTAGCAAAGAGATACTTATGTTGCTTTTCGGTGATCTTCTTGCTATCGAGCAATTTTTGAAGAATCTCATTAAATTTGCTGCAATTATTTTGCCAAAGTGGTTTGCTTAGTTTCTGGTAATGCTTTGGGTTACTAAGTTGTCGTTGTGCTTCACGTTTATAGTTATCTTTAAGCATTATTACAGTCGCTGACCCTTTATCTGCAGGTTTGATGACAATTTCGCTGTTTTTAGACAATTCAATTAAGGCCTGGCGTTCCTCATAGGGTAAATTTGGTTGATCATTAGGGAATTTAGAATTTTTAACACGTTCTGAAAAGAGTTCTATGCTTTCACCGATCGCTGGGTCCAGGATTTTTACGTTTGGTGCCCAGCCAGTTTTTTCAATGAATGGTGGAATGTTACTATTAGAGTTACGAAAGAAGTCTGCTAACTTAATACGGTGACTAAATTCAGATGTTTCCATACAGCCATTATCTAAAAGAGCATCCAAACCTGTTTTAGGTTTTGGTGTTGGGACAAATGTAAGACCAAAATTGAGCAGTGACTGCTCTGCTTCACATAATGGGGAGCCAGTTAAATTGACAATATTACTGCCCAGTCCTGTTTCCGGGCGGATGTTACCCTGGCCCTTGTCTAGTTTAAATTTAGGAATTTAAGCCAGGCAGAATACATCGAGTTAGCT